>CM032895.1:8820000-9260000 GCA_019176425.1 Megalops atlanticus
CCTACACCGGCATGCAACCGACTCTGCGCTTTTAACTCTAACACAGTGTGAAGCCTGATGACTGAGTCATCCCGGCTTGTCTGTTCAGAACAGCAGCGTTAAGGGCGAAATGGAGAAAACGGCTGAAGAATAACAGATGAAGACTCATGTGCTGTGCTACCCTGAACCTGTGGTACAGTAGGCGTCAACCTGGTGAGAAACTTTTCTATAGGGCTGCAGTGGCAAGTGCTTGATGTATTATGAGCAAAGATATAATGGCAAAAATGTTTGATATTTTTTCCATTTTAGAACCCCCATTCTTCGACGTAACATGCCTCAGAATGGATAGCTAAATCAAAATGTAAATAATTTTTCAGCTGTATGAATATATTCAAGCACAGAGTGACACATAATCCTGTCTCTGTTTATCTGCCATCCATAAAGAGTGTTTTTATTTTCCTACTACCATTAGCCACTGTTCATACTAACTGAATAACTACACCACCTGTTACCTCACTTTTACTCACGCACTATATTTCACAGTGAAACTAGTTCGTTCAGTAGGTGTGGATTTGTGGATCAGTCATAAGCTGAAATTGCAGTGCATGGTAGCCATCAAGCCATGCTCTATCCAGTCAACGTGTCAGTTAGTCAAAGTGTGTTGTTAGCCAGTCAATCACTTGAACTATGAGTCAGGCAGGTTATGTGCACATAATATGCAGGTGGCTCGACAATCACATTCATAAGGAGCACTTGCTGTGAATACCTGCTGTGTTCACACATTTTGCTATCAATGTGAGAATATGCAAACTGATCAAATAAACTACGGAACCCCGCCCAAAACATCACTGCCGTGACAAGCTTATTGAGGTCATCACTGTAACAGTGGTATGCTGAAAACCTTGTGTGGTTGTTTTAGTGTAGTTCTAATGAAGAATTAATGCACCTCAACACACCAAACTGAATAGAAAAAACCCCACTCAGAACTTTCTCACAACAGGTCACAAGTATAGTGTGACTGCTTTTGCTATTTGCTTCTAGTGCTTTTCATATGTATATATCTAGCAGATACTCTTATCCAGAGCAACTTACATAGGTTACAGGTATTACATGTTATCCATTTATACAGCTGGATAATTACTGAGGCAATTGTCATTTAAGTACCTTGCCCAAGGGTACAACAGCAGTGCCCCAGCGGGGAATTGAACCGGCAACATTTTGGTTATTTAGCTCTGTGAGTATGACGTCCTAGAGTATCCGACCAGTTGTATGTACCTGTCAACAGTTTTAATGAAATCAATATGAGGGAAATCCTCTGTAACGTAACATGAAAGACACACAGTAGAAACCTAGGCCGAGACACACGCCCAACCTCAACGACACACCCAGCATCAGTGGGGTCAATGGCAAGACATACACAGGTTGACCTAACACGTAGACTGGGCAGGGAGGTCACTCAGGCAATAATTTACCAGCAGAGTGTCAGGTTCCTCACAATATGGAAACCGGACACTTGTTTTCTATTCACCACCGCCCTCTCATTCTCTCTCCCCTGTCACGGCACAGTAAATAACTGGGAGCATTTGGGCAGCAGTGTAGCATATTGGAAAGGAGCAGTGCTCGTGGCTGAAAGATTGCTGGTTTGATTACCTGCAGGGGCACTGTTGCTGTACCCTCAGGCAAGGTATTTAACCCAGAATTGCCACAGTAAATATCCAGCTGTATAAATGGATAGTGTGTAAAGATTGTAACCTATGTAAGCTGCTCTGAATTAGAGCATCTACTATGTGACAATGACAATACCGTATTTACCACGTCAACTACAGGCAATACTATTTTTGTACATTTGTCGAATTACGATGTTGAAACAGAATTTCGTAGGTGACCATAGTCCTGTGTTGCAAAGATGTCCAGATTGGTAATGGAGGTATATACCTCAAATTGCACTGTGCTGTAAAATATTTCAGTGTAAAAGGCGTAATGTTGTGTTAGCTTCACTGGCCTGGATTTTCTCGTTCATTGATAGAAGTTAAAGGAGCAGTGATATCAATTAATCTCAACTAGAGCTCTGCTGTCTCCATGCTAATGAATCACCGTCATGTCTTTGAAAGTGTAACTGTGAAACTGAGTCAGCAGGCTGATTACTTGCTGTAATTCTGAGTTCTGGTGAAGGTAAGAGTATTAAGAGTGTAGTGTACTACTATGCATATTGTAGTCACTACCTAATTATAATAAGGACACTAAGCAGGTCACAGCTATGAAGCATTGCAATATACTAACATACTGTATACTTTTTTGATAAAATATGAAGCTACAAAACATACACCTATGTCCCATAAAATGATGTATAGTAATGCACCTTAACTCAATGGCACCAAGACTGTAACTCAATATAGGTGAAGGGGAAAAGGGTATCGATGTAAATTCAATAATTCTCCTGTTGTACAGCTACACTAAAAGCCCATTACAGTGTACATTCTGTTGATATCTGAAACTGAATCGCTGTAGTGCGCCTAGTTGCAAATGGTAATTAATAGATATACTCTTTTAGTAATGCAGAAGTTGAAAATTTTATATTTTACTGTATAGCTTATATGATAACAGAGTTAATGTGTTCCTGAATGCATCCTAATATACTAAAACTTATCTGGGTGCAGCTGACCCATATCAGTTGTAGAGCTCTATTTGTTTGTATCTAAATTGATACTGTAGCTGAGTAACAGATGTTACATACAATTAGACATGCAGCACATGAAATTTCACCCCATTTTAGTTTAATGTTTCACATTGATATTTATTTCAATTTACAACAACGTCATATAGAATACACATTGCCCTAATTCTGAATTTTTCAATGATTTACATTGTGTTGAATAAACTGTTCTAATTTCTGATGTAAATATTATATGCTTTAAAATAAATGAAAATATCTGGAAACTGTTAAGGTTAGGCTAGGTGTACATACATGTAGCCTTTTCAGTCATGAAACAGCTATTGTTTGTGTTATTTGTGCCCACATTATTTATGCCATAGCTCTGAATTTACAGTTGTTAAGATGGCATTCCCAATCATTCTTTAAGTTGCAGGACTGACCTACATATCTGACAATTTTGTACACTTTTGTCTCACTGTAATTGATCAAAGCTGTCCAGAGTCATATTCCAATGCTGGTATCTATGTGAGCACATACCACATAATCAAACAGAAGTACATAGTTAACTTGAATTTACCCCTAGTTACAGTCATGCTCTCCCTCTCCCCCTTCCCTTTCTATAATGAAATTCAGCATGTCTTCTCACTCTGCTCTCTCTGTCTGTCTGTTTCTGTATCTGTGTTTATACATGTAACACCACACCATTTACATGTAAGCATTGCCAAGAACAGATTTATTTCCCCCATCAATCTGTCTTTGCCTGTGAACACTGTAAACAGTCTATTATAATGTTGCAGTCTCCCTCTTTTCTCCTCCACCCTTCCTCCTCTCTCTCTCTCTCTCTCTCTCACACACACACACACACACACACACACACACACACACCCTGTCATAAATATAACTCTGGCATAAGACATGTATTAGGTGGGAATGCAGCGCATTCCAACCTATTGTACCTCACATCCTCATCAATAAAATACTGAAGTGCCGCGCTGCACCTTACCATTGCAAATCTCAGTCTATTCCTGAGCATTGAAGACAGACATCATTATCAAAAGGTTACCATAGAAACCCACACCCCTATCATTAGTGCCCCAATTAAGATAATCCCTTTCTCGTCCCTGCTGAATGTTTAGCAAATGAAAGAAATTCTTACTGAGAGTCCTGGAGCCGATACATCCCATGGTTTTTACAAAGGCCCAGAAAACAAGCAAGGAAGCGCCACCCTGTCACCATACATTCTCTCTCTCTCTCTCCTTCTCCCTCTTCCCTTCCTCTCTCTTTCTCGCTCTGTGGGTGCCCCCCTCTCTGTCTCTCTCTCTCTCTCTCACTCTCTCTCTCCGCTTCTCACAGTGCGGTGCACCAGTCAGTCAGTAAGTGAGTCAGTGTGTCTGAGAGGAGTCAAGGGAGAGAGGATCATTATCGCACAATTTCCTCTATCGTTTACTAAAACAGCACCGGTTTTTGTTACCATAGCATTTGGAATGAAGATGACCTTGAGAATGACAGTAACAGGCTAAAGCTGAATGTAAATATAAATTAGCAAATGTGAATTCACTAGTTTGTCATGAAATGAACAAAAAATGATAGCTATTGATTCCACCAATGTAAAATGTTTACATTCATCAGTTTGGAAAAATATGTACCATGGGCAACTGACATGTAACAAATTGGTCTTCTGAACAAATTAAAATGGCGGTAAGTTATCCTGCGATATATAACTTATCACTGTGTTGCTCTGACATTTTTACATTGGTATAAATTTTGGGATATTCCTGTCCTCTGTGTCCGTTTCTCTTGCTGTTTTACAATGCAGTACAGCTGTTTCCCACACCCTACCCCTCCCCCCTTCTCCTCCCTCCCTTCTCTCAATCTCTGTCTCTCTCACCGAGACATACCACACTTGCGTAAACACACATATTGATCTAATACTGAATAGGCTGGAGCTACCAAAACAGTATTTTATCATCTCTTTCATTTGCTTGCTCTCTCCCTCTCATTCTTTCTCCTCCCACACTCCTACACTCCTTCATCATCACATTCATGCTTCCTCACCCTCTGCATTAGAAAAAAAAATCATCTGCAAGTGTGTGAATATTGTCTAATCTTGTGGATTTACTTCTCAGTTTTTTTGATATTTTTTGTCAAGCCACAGGTCTGTGTAGTGCATGCATGCATGTGCACAAATACATCTTCATGTGTGTACATATTGCCCAGACATGGCAGCACACAGAAGGGAGGGAGACAGGGCAATCATTTTTCATTGAATCTGCATGCAGTGAGACGGAGAGAGGGAGAGAGAGAGAGTGAAAACGACTGACAGAAAAGCAAGAGAGTGGAAGCAAAGGAAGAGAGAGAGAGAGAGAGGAGACAGCTTTGAGTCATCTTAAGCAGAGGAAAAGGAGAGAGAGGGGACAGACAGCTTTGAGTCATCCTAAACAGAGGTGAAGCTGAGATTCACAAATTAGTATTCTTGGAGAGAGGGAGGGAGGAGGGGTGGAGGGGGGGAGGGGTGTGGAGGGAGACAGAGAAAGAGAGAAAGGGGCTGAGAAAAATGGTTAATACTGCACCTCTCCTTCCAATGAAACGCCAGACACCACGCTGCACTGGCAATCTGTGTTATATATATTTTTTTTAAAAAATGGCTTGGCTGAATTAAAAAAAGGCATGCACATACCTATTTATGTCTCTCACTCTGTGTGTTAGTGTATGTGTGTTTGAGAGCGTGCGCACAAGGGACAGAAAGAGAGAGAGAGAGAGAGAGAGAGAGAGAGAGAGAGAGCGAGAGAGAGAGAGAGAGAGAGAGGGGTAGAGAATTATTAAAGTGGACACTGCACTACATTTACTCTGACTGAGAGAGAAGGTTAGTACAATATTTGTGGACTGAATGAACTAGATTGTGCAGCACATGACTGTTAGGGACAACCAGAGACCTCAGTATCTAACCATATTTATCCCGTCACAGAATTCTGTCTGACATCCTGATCTCCCCTTTAAATTCATGGAGCAGTCTTGTATGAAGAGTTCCTCATCCAAGGTCACTTGTTAATTAGTGTTGACCAGTCTGAGCCCCAATGCTAAAATATCAATGTTTAATTAGTCATAGTGCCAGGGCAATGCACAGTCCTTAGTGTCATTTCTGGATGATAGAATTAGTTGAATGATAGAACGATGATAGAATTAATTGCTGCTGTAGGTCCTTATAATCATAAAGGATTGGACTGGAAATTTCATTTTATTGCCTTCTGAAGGATGAAAACTGACATAAATTAATGGATTTCTACCAACTGCTAACAGTGATATGAGTTTAGCCTCAGACTCATGACTAAAGAGCATATCAATCAACTTTATTTTTTGGAATAATTATTTAATGTCCTGTTATTAACAAAGAACAATTATTTCATTATTTTTATTGTTATTGCTGACATTCTTGTTATTATCAATAGGTTTTTCCCTGGTTTAATTTAGGTGACCTTCTTGTGTACTTACCTTCCAATACCCTTATTCATATTGTGTCATCTCAATAATTATTGATAAATTTTTACCCCTTTGCTCCTCAATCCATCGTACCCTGGAACAATTGCTTAGTAATATCAAAAATCACGGGTGAAGAACTACATCTATTGCTCTAAGAATATTCTAAGAACTATTGTATGGCAAGCCTTCTGGGTCAAAACGTGTAACCATTGTAACTAATAGGTCTATTACAGCGGATTAATATAAGCCACACTGAGTGGTCAGGTAAGCTTGATATTAGATCGGTACCCTTAGTTTAACATTTCTTTTTTGTAAAATGAAGAAATCGATTATTTTATGTGTTCGATATGTTATATTGCGTTTTCTGTGAGATGTGATTGGACATTAGGAGAGAAAATTATATTTATTGGACATCATCTAGAGGTTTAAACATTTTGACCTAAATGGCTTGCCATACTAATGAGGGTTTGAAATTTTAAGGATTTCATCCTTGCGATAAACGTAAATGGCGATAGTCCACATGCCACCACGGTAGATGGCGGTAATGCACTTTAACAGATAGGTTGATTTCCAGGCTGGCAATGAACGCGAACTAACACAGAGCGGCGCTGCAATGCTATTATTTTCAAGATGGCGGCTGGGATGTATTTGGAACATTACCTGGATAGTAAGTTGTTATTGTTGTTTCTTAACCTTATAACTGTAACCTTATATTCATTGTGATATGATTTTAAATCATATATATCAGATGGTTGATACTCTTACAATAGTTGATGATTTTACTTACGTGGTATAACAACAGAAATTTCGCTTTTGAATGAGAGGGCGGTATGGATAAAGGCAGCATTGTATGTAACGTTACAGTAATGCTTCAGTAATGCTTCCAGCTAGCTAGCTTGCCCGCAAGTTTATTTGCTTACTGAACCTATTATGTCACGTTCTTCTACAATTTACTAAGATGATGATTGGTAATTATCGGTTAATTCCGGCGATTTCAGGCATAGAGAACCTGCCTTTTGAGTTGCAGAGGAATTTCCAGCTCATGAGAGACCTGGACCAGCGGACTGAGGGTGAGACATCGGCTTATTCTCCATGTTTTTTATTTCAGTTTATTTTTACGAGAATGTCTCATGTGTCCTTTTACACGTGGCCGTCCCATAAACGTTTTAGTGTAGGTAAACCTCCGTCTGACTCAGTGGAACGTTAAATGCACAGCATTTCATTGTTGCTCACATAGTTTCACCGAGACGCCTCTCTGAACTTTTTATGTCTGTGGTATGACATCTGTCTATATCTGGGTCCTTCTTATATATACACCTATGTATTTCTCTCAGATTTGAAAGGGCAGATTGACTCCCTGGCTCGTGAATACACGGGCAACGCACGGACCCTGTCTTCTGAGCAGAAGATGTCCCTGCTGCGACAGATTCAACAATCTTACGGCAAGTGCAAGGAGTTTGGCGATGACAAGGTCCAGCTGGCCATGCAGACCTACGAGATGGTCAGTATCTGTTTGACTGAGTGAAACTGATTTGTCTAATACATGCCAAATTTAAATGGCACCAACATTCTAAATTTTAACAGGCAATTTCAGGGCAGTGAAGATGCATGCCGCATTTTGATTAGAATTACTGTGAGGAATTTGTCTCTGCCCTTAAAATGGCAGTTATTCTTAAAAATCAGTTGAAAGTTGTAAATATGATTTGAACAGGAATCATGATTGTCTTACTTTCATTGAGTTGCAATATGAGATTGTAGGGAAACAAAACAATCTGTACAATCATTTGAGTTTTTTTTTTTTAATGTGTTTCTCAGGTGGACAAACATATCCGTCGGCTGGACACGGACCTGGCCCGCTTTGAGGCTGATCTCAAAGAGAAGCAGATAGAGAGTACTGACTACGACTCCACCTCCAGTAAGGGCAACAAGAGTGAGTCCCTTTACTGTCTTCATTGGTGCACTTTTGTGTTTGTGCTGTTTTTTTTCATCATAAGGGGAAAACTGTTTAAGGTTGCTAACTGTGCAAGGTATTGTAGCGGGTTACAGACTGATGCACACACTGTTATGTACATTGACACCTGCAATAGTGGAGTCTCTGCTCCAAGTGCAACAAACCTTAAGTTGCGAATCTTGAGGAACTGAGTTAAACGGCCACTTCAGATTTAATTAAATGTTCAAGCAAAAATGAAACACTGGACATTATCCTTCAGCCACAGACTCGCTTGTAGAGACCAGAACTACCTCACCATCTCCTCCTAGAGGACACTAAAATTGGTGACCAATTTGTACTACCTCTTTAAGAGATTTTGTGAAGGGAGAATATAGGCCTACTATTCTCCAAGACAATCAAAATAAAGACAATTAACACTAGTTAATATGGGTTTTCTTACTTAAAATGTGATTATTTAATAGGATGGCACAGCGTGAAGAGTTTTAAAATGTATCAGTTGTGAAACAGATATTTCTTTTTTACCCAAAATAACCTTTTTACTGTAACTGAAAAATGTCCTGTAAAAATGCTGTACTTTTTGCACCTCAGTGTCAAGACCAGCCCTAGACAAACTTAGCACGTTCTTTGCAGTATGTCCAGGAGGTTGTGTTTATGCCGTTGTGTAGTCAGGCTTTTCCCGCTCTTTCTTAGCTGAGCTGCGGGGACTGAAAGACAAGAAGTTGGCCCGAACTAAGTCAAAGGTCAAGAACTCGGACGATGACAGCAGCACCACGAATGGACCGAAGAAAGTGAAACTCGCACACACGTACATGCGCTCAACTCTCTGTTACAACACAACAGCAACTCTCTCTTTACTTTACTTCTTTCCTATCTCCTCCTCTGCCTTTTATCACTCTGCATTACTTCTCTTCCCCAGCTCCGACTGACCCAGTCTCCTCACAGTGCGTGTATGCCTTGCAAACACAAACTTAGAGCTGCATTTATCAAATATAAATATATATGTTCTCATATTTGACTTTCACAGTAGTTTTACACACTAGCATCTGTCTCATCCAGGTTGCATAAACCACAGATCTGCTTGCATTTCCGTGTGTGTTGAAATAAATCTCAGTAGTTTTCTCAGTCCCTATGAAAGCCAGCTGTCTATGCTATAAGCCCACCAACTCATACCATTGCTTCCAAAAGGAAAAGTAAATATAGGAGTTTGTCAGCTGTGAGACAAAAATACAAATTATATAGATGGAGGTTGTGAGCAGTGGGGCACCGGGAAATGAATCACTTGCCATATAAGATTTGGACAATTAATGTAGGTGCAGTCGATGGTGCCTCAGAGCATGCTCTCTTTATGCCGTGTTGATTGACAGTGTAGGGGAAGCTGGATGTATCTTGGCATAGGCTGGATGATGCCATCGGTCATCGCAGACACCGTCTGGCTCATGGAAGACTGGGATATTTCTGGCCCGTCTCTGATCGCCTGAAATGTCCCAGTGGACGAGAATCCGAGGGTGGATAGCACCTGAACGCGTGCAGGTATCACGCGACTGCAGTTGTCTTTGCAGTCTCAATGTCAGCTCAGACCCCAAAGCAGTCAGACTGTTTAACAATTTCATGCATTCTGTGAAGTTGCAGTCTCCTCTGAATGAGGCGTTTGGCAAGTACAGCAGAGTTGGATCTGCCGTTGTTGTGTATTTTGAGTTGCATTTGCATGTCCTTTTACATACATGTGGTGAAATTAAGCATTTCTGCATGTGTTTCATTTTATAGTACAATCATCCCATTGATGAGGCCAGTGTTACATAGGACTAAGTGGGTTAATTCCGTCTCAGTAGAGAGGACACTATTATCTGTGTCACATTGTACGTATCTAAAATTTACTCACCTGCATGTTTAGAAAGTCATGACAGCATTATGAGTGTTTTTCTAGACTTCAGGATGATCCAGGGAAATTTTGAACAATGTAGCCAATGCTGTCAATTGACATCTTTTGTTGTGACTCTGATTAGCTGACAATTGCCGTAGTCTGAGAACAGACATTACTACTTGGTACAGTTTTGACGCAAGTTTCCCGGCCCATCTGCACGCACATACTCAAAACATTAATTGATATGCAGGGCAGTGCCATGTTCCTCCAGCAAGAAAATGTGCAATTGTGTGCGAATGCATAGTTGATAGGTGGAAGCAGTGTGGTATAGTGGTAAGGTGCAGGGTTTGTAACCTAAAGGTTGCCAGTTTGCAGGCAGGGTATGTTCTTCGCTGCTTTTGTAAAGCATTTAACCAGGTAGCCTTTGTATATATCCATCCATTTAAATGGGCCATGTAAACTGTAGAAAATTGTAAGGTATGTAAATTTCTCTGAATAACAGCATCTGTTAAGTGAATGTAAGGACAGCATTAGTGTTTGTGATCATTTGATGAATGTGATTGTTTGATGAACCGCTTGAGTCTGTAGACTGATAGCCATGTTACTCGTCTTCTGTCTCTACAGGGTGGAGTTTAACGCCCCCTCCGTGAACTTTGGAAACGTCCATCCCTCCGATGTGCTGGACATGCCGGTGGATCCCAACGAGCCCACGTACTGTCTGTGCCACCAGGTGTCCTACGGGGAAATGATTGGCTGTGACAACACGGATGTGAGTGAAATGCACCCGAAACTGTGTTTGAGTTTGAGGCAATTACTGTGTGAACACTCTCAAACTGCGTTTGTGTCATAACGGTGTGTTACAAAGAGATTAGTGTGTGAACACTCTCACACTGCATTTATGTAGCAGCAGTGTGTTATGAGGCAATTACTGTGCAAACACTCCCAAAATGCATTGGTGTGGTAACGGTGTGTTATGAGGAAATTACCGTGTGAACACTTTCCAACTGCAGTTTTGTTGTAACGGGGTGTGCAGGTTATATGGAGATTTTTTTGAGCATGCTGGCATGGTAGAACACTACTCTGTTCACCATACACCATATAAACTACCCATCCCTTTGGATTATATGGCTCATCAAAGGGAGTTTAAAGAAATCAACAAATGCAAATGCATTTGCAAATGCAAATGCAAATGCATGTCTTATAGCAAATGTACCACAGTCTCCGTTTGGAATCGCTTGTCTGACAAAGTGACCTAAGGTGCCTTTGAGTAGCATATAAATAATATGGAGAAACAGCCCATCATTGATTCTCCGTGTACTGCGGAAGAGGTTATCGACTCAGACCTTAGATGTAGGCTTGCTTATAGCAATGATGTTATTATCATTACTACTATTATTATTGGTACTGAGTAATTGTCATAAGTCGATTTCTGTGTGAAATCTGAATGAGCAATGGGCTGTGCTGTTGTTTTGCAGTGTTCCATCGAGTGGTTCCACTTCGCCTGTGTGGGACTGACGACGAAGCCCAGAGGGAAATGGTGAGAGACGGCCGGAGGGGAAAACGGTTGTTTAGAAGTTATTAGAGCAATCAGGTTTGATAGTCCCACTGATGCCATGATCTTTACCCACATGTGGTTGTTTTCTTTATGAATGAGTGCTGCGTATGCTTTGAGCAGTGCCTAATACACATGCAGGGTGGCATCTTAACTTTGGATGACTGTAATTTAATTATACCCATATATATTCCTTACAGTAGCAGTTTTTTTAATGTATTAATCATGAGAATATTATTTACATTTGTCTGACATCCATTTCCGTTTATCTAGAAATATGTAGTTTTCAGTTCAGAACTGCAAACAGTAGACAGTTTTCTATATTTGTTTGTATTTGGCCTCACATTTACTAGAGTAGGATTCCACTCTGAAGGGCAGCAAAATAATGAATTATGCAATAAAACAAGTTAATTTAAAATTCTTTCATGGTTCAGAAACTTACTCCATGGCAGTGTGCCTACAAACCCAAAAATGCAAATCTCCATGTCTGTCTCTGGTTAGAAGTACCCCCCTCAAAAAAACTGAAAGGGGACAGAAAGCAACAGCCAACATATTGGATAGCACAATAGCTTTCTGCTGTAGTAGGCTAAATACAGCCACATCACAGTTCTACACGAATGGCTTGCTTGCACATGATAGGTAGCATTTTAATGATATTCATGTAGATGGTAGATATCTCTGTGCGTAGTCTGTGTGCAAAGAGGCATTCAAGTAGAGTAATTTATTTATCTCACTAGTAACTCCAGTAACTAATTACTATTATATGTCTTGCAATGTAGTTTTATGATATGATGCATTATGATATGATGTATGGACTTAGAAGATTTCTTGTGATGGACGTTTCTTTACTGCCCTGTAGCCACCTTCTCATGGATTTACCTCTACCGTACCAGTTTCCTTTACCTATTGCCATTGTAATTTATGACATTTTGGCTATTTTTGTTTCTGTCAGGTACTGTCCACGCTGCTCTCAGGAAAGGAAGAAGAAGTGATCCATAGCACAAAGGCAGAAAGAGAGATTGAAAGAAGAAGAGAGGGACAGATATTTCCCTCTCAGCTGGCAGTAATGAAGACTCTACAATATATGGTGCTCATCTTCTCTACACTTGCCCTTGTTTCTATCTGAAGATATGGCAGGTGTTGTTCTAGCTGTTGTTTGAGTTTACACATTTTCCAGTGGTATGTTTTCAGTGATTATGATTGTTAATTTTCTGTATTTTATTTACATTTGCCCGACAAAGACACAAACAGCATTACAGAATAACCAGTGCCTGCCCCTATTTGGTACTGTATCATATAGATTATAAAAAGTGCTATTGTACTATGTACTGTTTTTTATTTGTTTTTTTCATGTCCTTAGGAATGTTGTGAACTTGTCTGGAATCCTTCCACATGAATGGTTAAGGTTGTGTAATCTGTAGTGTGTTATCTATTGCTATGCTTTATATGGCTTAATTTTTTGTATTTATTAGTGGAACTTAGCTTTCTTTATCTTAACTCCACTCTTTCTCCTTATCCACCATCAGAACTCAAACTAGGAAGAACTAGGGCTAATGGTTCACCTGTTTTTACCATAGCCTCTTTCAGGGCAAAGTATAAAGGGAAAGATATGGCTAACAAGTAAGGCATTAATTCACCAAAGCCAAGAGAGAACAGCAGGGTTGAGGGTGGGCTTACCACATCATACTATTCAAATGTCTGTGTTTTAGAACAGAATAGCAAAACACAGCCACACATTTTCTTGATCACCGGCAAGTTTGCTTGCTAATAAACTTGTGAGAAGTTGCACACACTACCAGAATTTAAAAACCAAAAACAGACATGCAGTTAACTCCAGCTCAGCTGTTTTGGCTTTACAGCAATCCTCCATATTCTTCTGCTTACTTGAAAAATTGCTGTTCTTACACGATTTAAATGTGTAAAATATGTTTGTCTCCATACCTCTGTGTGTAATCAGGGAGCCACAGATAGCTATGTTGTTCAGGGAAGAGTTTATGACAGTTTAGGCCGATCAGAATCATCAGGGACCACTATTGTACCTCTATTGTATTGTACTGTCAGGTTGAAGCTCACACCAGTGTCTTGTGTGTACTTTGTGTGGTTTTTGTGCGTAACAGTGTATTGTTAGCATCTGTTTTTGTGTAATGGTTTTGCTAGCAGCTGAGGCTACGATATTGGCATTGCAAGCCAACAAAGCTGTGGTGACAGCATTAACATCGCTACAGTCTTTTACCTTCACAGTTTTGTACTTGTATCATCTTTGTATTTATGTATGATGTAAGGAAACATGTTTCGTGTGCTAATTTTTAACCTTGATGCATGGCATAAGAAGTTTGTCAACACCAAACTCTCAATTTTTCATGGGCTCCAGACCTTGCCAAAAGTCTTTTTGTCACCATAGCGTGTGGGGCTGCTGTAGCTAAACTACTTGTAATGACAATAAATTCTGACCTCTTACACTACTACTACTTTTTCAAGCCAGGTTTACCAGTAAATATAATGAAGAGCTTATTGGTCTGCATTTTTGTCCATTTTTTTGTATTGTCTAAAACCCAAATTACTTAATTGGCTCAGTAGTTTGCTCTGATAGATCTGGTAGGAGCTATTTGGTGATGAATACCCATACGATCATGGAAATGCAAACCCTGGGTACGTCCATGACTGACACAACCGAGAAGGTCATCTATGCGTTTCATGTATTTTTAGTTTGACATTTACTTTGCTGTAGTAACTTTTAAATAAAGGAGGTGAACTTCAGTTGGGTCATGACATTTGCTGTAGTTGCACTGATTGGTCATTAATGATTGACCATAGTAGGTAATGTCTGCCATCAATCCATAATGTAGACTCAAGGTGCTGTTTATCTGCTAGCTATTTACTGAGGCCTGGTACAAAGGCAGCAGCATGTCCTGTAGAAATCTGAACTGGGACAATTATGATAATGATTGCAGTTATAATTACAGCAGCACTGGTAAATTAGGGGTTAAATCAAATTGAAACATGGTACCTTAAGTCTAAATGCCATTTACCCAAAACAGAATAAAGAAATAGCCACAAATGGTAGTTTAACTTAATAGTTGATGCACCCATTGCATCTAGCACTAATAATTACACAGTTAAAACTGAAATTCAATCAGATCAGAGAGTGCTTGATTGCAGCAACAGCTTTAAGTTTTAATTCCTGGTGTGCCTTGCTGCACAATGGCCACTAGGAGAATAGTGTTCTACCATGCCAGCATGCTCAAAAATCACCTCCCTTTGCAGCACACACCTTTGGATTGTATGGCTCAACAAATGCAAATGCAATTGCCTTATAGCAAATGTAACACAGTCTCCACTTGGAATCAGTTATTTGACAAAGTGACCTAAGGTGCCTTTGAGTAGCATATAAATAATATGGAGGAATAGCCCTTCATTGACTCTCCATGTACTGTTGAAGAGGTTAACGATTCTCCTTAGATGTAGGCTTGCTTACAGCAATGATGCTGTCATAATTTCTAGTATTATTATAGGTACTGAATAGTAAGTGACTTAACTGAGGACAAGAAACTTACATATGTCCATAAGTGATATACAGAAGCTGTAAATGTTGCATGTAAGAAACAGACTTAGCGGGAGCATGTTGAAAAAAAAAAAACCCTCGAGCAAAACCTCTGTTTATATGCCAATGGGGTGGTGGACCACCTAAAATGCAGTAGGCTGTACAGGGGATGTCGGATGGAAAGTTTAAGGGGAAACATGAGAAGGCATGGCAGGTCAGGAAAATCCGTTCTCTGCGTCCGTCTCTGGATATCTAAACCATAAGAGGGACTGGAACATGTTGCCGTAAATAACATTCTTCAATACGCGCTTTTTGGCGCCACTGTTTAATTTTAATTCCAGTTTTTGTCCCATGGTACCCCGTTGGTACTGTAATTTTTCAAGACGAGCGAGGGTGCGAATGTGCATGACATACACCTTTTAAATCCATAATCACTTTTACAGTATAGTTCTGAAACGTTCTGTGACATTCCTGCAAATTGTTTAACATGGTTATAGTGAGATTTGAAAGGCCCTTTTCACCAAAAACTCTTGTCAGTCACCGAACACAGTAATTTGGAAGGTGGTCAGCGGGCGGAGAGAACAGTTCCCGAGGAATTCGCCCAATGATTCCAAATTGGTTGCGACAATTTAACGGCAACAGGATGTATTACTATAGTGCACGCTTTCGTTTTTAAGGCGATGGTCTGACAAGTAAATTAAACCTCATGCATATACAGTAAGAGGGTGAAATGAAGCCCTTATCTTATTTCCGACGCATGCTTCTTTTATACACATAAAATATAAGCGATAGGCTAAAGGCATCCCTGTAACGACATGTTACTTGTCATTAGGTCATTCTGTCGTACTTAGAACATGCTGATAAACGTTTCAAAACAGAATGTGTGGCCTAATTCGTATTTCATTTGTATACCTTCATTGAGTTATGTGTCATGTAAAGATGGCCATTCTGTACATAATAGATTATTTACTACTAATATCCTATATACAGAGGCCTATGTAGACACTCGATTGTTAAAATATTTTTATGCATCACAGTTGGTTTGTATATTAAAACTTTTGTTCGGACCTACTTCCACCTCCGTCACGAAATTAGGCCCCTCAAGACCGCTCTTACCGCTGAAAAATGTGGAGTACGTAATCATTTCTAAATGCCATAGGCCTAACCAAATTTACGGCGAGCTTGAACTTCAGAAACAGGCGGAGCAGCAGGTGGGCGTGTGCAAGAGGGGCGTTACCGGTGGGACGCAAGTGATAAAACCCTCGCGCATTTTGGCTTAATTCCACTCATACCTGAGTCTCCGGGAGAGCGACAGAGGCTACTCACAAACGGTAACGTTAAATGTAAACGTCCGTAACAACTTATCTTGGTTAAGTCTGTTGCTTACAAGTCCATTACAGATATCTGTTGGCTGGTGTCATGATTTAAATTCTTTATAAATGGCGAAATAATTTTGCATGTATTAACATTAATTTCTGTTGCAGTGGGATACGTTTAGTTTGTTAGTTATTGCAGTATTGTTCTCAAGATCTGAAATTACATTATTCAGTTATCCACTCTTGACTTGCACCAATACTTTAATTAATAATATTTAAAACATTATGAATACTAATAATTGCTGTGTGCCTTGGTTAGTTTGGGGTGAAGCTTACAATTAGTCTATAGTCTGAACACTGAGTTTGCTTACCTGTTGAAATACTTCTTCTCTCCACTCTCTCTCTCACACTCATTTATACAGTACCAGTAAAACGTTTGAACACTAGGTTGATGTTATGAACAAAGCTTCTAATGTGACATGTCATAATTTTTAAGCCCAGTTGCTATCAACATTTAATAAATCCCTTATTTCCTTCTTTCAGAGGACAAGAACAAATCAGGCAAGATGGTGAACGTTGGAATCAATGGGTAAAATGTTTTCACTTTTTCTTAAGATGACCACTTACACTAAATACACTAAAATATCGCAGCGTCATATTTGTGAAGACATTTTGTCAGTAATCCAAACAAATGAGGAACTGCTGAGATCTCAACCTGTGGTACACAGTCAAATTCCACTATCCAGTGTGTAGGGGGCCCGTCTTTTTCTATTTATACACTGCAGTGTTTAGCTTCTCTTCAATTTTGCGTGTATTTATGGTTTGGGTTTGTCATGTTAAAGCTTCACCATCTCTCCTTTCTCCAGCTGTCACATTCCTCCTCTCTTTCACCCTAAGTATAGCTAGGTAACCTTTCTACGAAAGTTCAGCCATACCGTTCGGTCCGCGCCATTACCAGTAGCATTTCTGCAACCCCCGTATCAGTTAACAGTTCATTGTAATTTATCTATGTCAGGAATGACCAGTTATTTCATTCATTCCTAAATCTTAAATTCCCTCGCACATCCTGTGTGTGTGTATGTAGAGTCAGGGCAATGCTGAAATCCCCCGTCAGGCAGATGGGGGTCTCTTTATCAGCGCTCTGGTTAACGCCCCTCTAATGTAACAGCTCCTTCCCATTGCTGAGGGGATTGATTTAAGTGTTATGAAAGAATTTCATACGCTCAAGTCCTACAGACAGGGTCCTCTATACATTTGGTACCTCTGAAAAGCTGTTCCACCTGACCTGTGAACTCTTCCATTTATGTCTATTTGTCTTCTGTGTATCCATAAGCATTATTTATTCCTTCTTTTTAAAGCTTCTTTCTGATAACGTTAAATATTGTTAACAGCTGAGTTGACCATGTTTGAAAATACGTTGCTGTTGTGTGATATTGGGAGTCTTGACATCTTGATGCTTTTGGAACTTTGGAATTAGAGAATAAGCATGTCTAGGTTTTCAATTCAGTTGTTTGTTTTTATTGTTATTTTTCAGATTTGGCCGTATCGGTCGTCTGGTGACCCGGGCTGCATTCAATACTGGACGTGTCAAGATTGTCGCCATCAATGACCCCTTCATTGATGTGGACTACATGGTAAGTTTTGGAATATGTGACTGAAATTGGTTACAACGATCTGGAAAAGGATGGAGTGTGGATGACATTTTGTACGAGTTTGCTTCACTGTAAAATCTTCAATTATACACATTTCCAATTCTCACACACACACCAGGTGTACATGTTCAAGTATGACTCCACTCACGGACGTTTCAAAGGTGAAGTGAAGGCCGAGAACGGACAGCTGGTCATCAACGGCCACGCTATCACAATCTTCCACGAGTGAGTGCCGTCCCCCCAGTAACCTTCCACGATTACAGCTCTGTTTACAATTGAATGCATTTCTCATTCCAACCCCAACAATGTGCCTGCAGGAGGGACCCTGCCAGCATTAAGTGGAGCGAGGTTGGTGCTGACTACATTGTGGAGTCCACTGGTGTTTTCACCACCATTGAGAAAGCCTCTGTAAGTGCTACCTAAACCAGTGCACTGCGCAGCAATGACCTTATACAGCCACGCACTGATTGGCATTGTTGCACATTGGAAAAATCTATGCACAGACACACTAGACACAATTATAACCCAACTATATTCACAGTGAACTCTGTTTAGTGTTACACAGTGCTTTCACTTTACTGAGAGTCAAAGTTGTCCAACACAATTCAGTCCTGTTGATTGTCAGTTGTTGTAAGTTGAATATTTAATTTCTATCTGTTGGTTTTGATAATATCTACGAACTTTTTTTGGTTTCAAAAAATGGAAACCTGTACTGGTGTTTTGATAGCAATTCTATGTGCAAATGTTTGTTTCCGTCCTCTCCTGCCACAGCAATTAGGAAGAGATATGGTTCCTCAATGTTTGGGATTATTGAGTTGACATAGTGTGATCATCACTGTGCTTAAATATTCTACCCCCTCACCTACAGGCTCACCTTAATGGGGGTGCCAAGAGGGTTATCATCTCTGCCCCTAGCGCTGATGCCCCCATGTTCGTGGTGGGTGTCAACCACAATAACTATGACCCCTCCATGAAGGTCGTCAGGTAAAGCCATCAGCTCGTATGTACTGCCTATGGTCTTATGAGACATTTCTTAATGCTATAATGTGCCATACTGAATGTCCTGTTACAGAAATAAATTGCTTACCCACTGTACATTGGGTCATGAAGTAAGCAGTGCTTAAATGAATCTCTACAAGGAAAGTTGGAAAGAACAGCCCACACCTTTTTGTTGTTTATTGAAGTTGCATTTTCAGCGGCTATTTCTAAAACAGTCATTTTGCATGTATTACACTATAAAACTGGTGATTATGTTTCTCAACTAGTAATCAAACATTTTATATGACTATATGACAATGTAGTGTAAATTTGCCTGAACCAAACTGTAAATGTTAAGTCCCCGTAGTGCCACTTGTGTGACTACCAGTGAGAATACAGTAAACTGAGTTTTTATTTTTCCCTACAGCAATGCCTCCTGCACAACCAACTGCCTGGCCCCTCTGGCCAAGGTCATCAATGACAACTTCCACATTATTGAAGGTCTCATGGTGAGGCTTAAATTTCAATGAGATTCTAAAAGCTTTATAGATGCATAATAAGATTCAATAAGTATCGTCAATGCATGAAAATAACTATCTAGACAATGATCAGCCAGAATTTGACTGAGACAGGAAAATGGTTGAAATACAGATGTTTAACAACTAGGCTATGTTGTATTGATAGGCAAGCTGGTCATTAAATATTATGGTAAATTTATTTTAATGGCAAGAATAATGTGTGCATTCTCACTATGATCGCTGAAGGAGACTGGAAACCATAGTTTTGGTTGTGCTTTAAATATTGTGGTGGTATGAGAGGGACCATTGAAGTGGTGGTCCTCATAGACAAGAGACTCTGATATTAGTTTGGGTTTTAGGGAAAGTGAATGTTAATGGCGCTTTGTACCTTTTGATGATGTGGCACAACTTTTTACACAGCATGTGCAAAAATGTTGCAGCTTGTGGAATAAGTGCATCCATTTTTCAGCAAGAACGTGACTGACGGACCCTCTTTTCTGTATCAACTAGAGCACAGTACATGCTGTTACGGCCACCCAGAAGACAGTGGATTGTCCCTCTGGCAAGCTGTGGCGTGATGGGCGTGGTGCCAGCCAGAACATCATTCCCGCTTCCACTGGTGCCGCCAAGGCTGTGGGCAAGGTCATCCCTGAGCTGAACGGGTCAGTGCCAGAGCTTCCATTTCTCACTCCAGCTGCAACAATTCCTTATTTTCTCATATCCTGTGAGTCTTTGACTTGCTGCAACTGATCTGACAAAAAGGCACGCTGTGTAAAGATTGATTGGGTAACCCGATAGTAAGAATGGTGTACCGATACTCAGCTGATAAAGCTTTGCCATAATATAAGCAGAGTGAGAAGATTGCTGAAGCCGTTTTGCCAAGAGATTTATGGGTTATATTGAATGGGTTTGGAGCAGAACACCTAAGTAAGAATGACAAAGTAATTACTTCTGGAAATTATTGGAATTTTCATTTAGTTTGAGCCATGTGTTCAAGAAATGTGCTAGAGGCGAGGAGGCTTTTCAAAATGCATATGGAATCAAAAAATTAAGCCCATCTGGAATCATCAGGTCAAATGCCAGTTCTGTTAATTTTGTGCATTCATCTGAAATACTCATTTTCGATCAATTTGACTGTAACAAATTATACAGCACTACCACAGAAGACAATATTTTATCCAACTTCTCCAGAATGCTGAAATGGCTTTGGTGAAGGATTTGCATGGAATATTGTCTTTTGAAAGACAAAGTAAACCTGGGGGGGTACAATGACACATTTGCAGTGTCAGATGAAAAAAGTGTCAAGTTAACAATTAGTTCCCTTATCAGAGTTTACCAATTTTTTATTGGATGTTGAAAGCTAAATCATCATATGTAGTTAAGTTGCATATCTGTGTACAGACTAGGTAAGACCACAGATCTCACATATGATATAAAGCACCATGACATGTAAGCATGTTGAGTTCTATCATCTCCTGAATCCCAGCATAAATCCCTTATAGGATAATATTAGTTCCATTTTTTGCGGTTGTATTTCAAGCTAAATGTTGTTTTAAAAAATGAATTCTCCAATCCTTTTTTTTCAGCAAGCTGACAGGCATGGCCTTCCGTGTCCCCACTCCCAATGTGTCTGTAGTTGACCTGACTGTCCGTCTGGAGAAGCCCGTAAGTCTGTCATTACACCTCCCTATCTCAGTCTGGAGTCTCTGATCTAACTGCATGTTGACATCCTTAACCATCTCTCTCCTCCGTTCCAGGCTAAATACGAAGACATCAAGAGGGTGGTTAAGGAGGCAGCTGAAGGACCCATGAAGGGAATTCTGGGATACACAGAGGATCAGGTGGGTGCCCAATTCTGACAGTGCAATTCCTTAGTTTTCATTTAATTTATCTCTACACAATGGCGGGACATACTCCATAGACACTAAAGAATGATGTGAAGTGGCTAAACCATGCAGCACCATTTCTACTCTTTCTGAATAGCCTTGCTTCCTGTCATTTTAGGTGGTGTCCACAGACTTCAACAGTGAGGAGCGTTCTTCCATCTTTGATGCTGGTGCTGGAATTGCTCTCAATGACCACTTTGTCAAGCTGGTTTCATGGTATGTCACAACTGATCTGTACCGATTAATCTCTCTGCACACACATTTTTAAAAAATTTATTAACACAACTCATTCCTTTCTTCTTTGTAACAGGTACGACAATGAATTCGGATACAGCAACCGTGTCATTGATCTCATCTGCCACATGGCCTCCAAGGATTAAAGCTGTCAAATTCCTCTGACCACCATCATGTGACTTCCCTTCCTGATTGACCCATTCACCAAACCATCTGTAAAGACATCCCTATTGTAAACAAATTGGCAGCCTATTTAAAAGCACTCTGTCCATGCAAATTTAAAATGATACCATTCTGGAATACAGATTTATTTGCCTGCCTGAGGCATCCTCTGTCACGAAATAAAGTCCTCTGTTTGTGAGAGAACAGTGTTTTCTTTGTGGTTGAAAGGGGGATTTGGTGGTGGATGAATGGCCCGGATGTCAGTGTGGATATAGACTTGGCTGAATTTTAGTTTTTAAAGTACCTTTCAACCTATAAACAGTTATCAAAATGCTCCGTATGTCTTTTATGCAAATCCTTTTCAAGGGTAACCTTGGAGATACAGCTTTGATGTTCCAGCCATCCTCCAAGATGGATGTATACAAATGATGCAGGCACAATTTAGAAATAGCTATATGTTTTGTTTTGGCAAGTTGTACAAACTAAATCTTTGCACATAAGCAATTTCACAGGTATCTTGACTACTCAGTGCTTGTCAAATGTTAGGTAGGGAGGGTCTACCCAATGCCAAGACATGGATAGAAAAAGGCAATATCACCTGATTTTTTTCTACAGAATATTGCTGCTGAAGAGTATTGTACTGACCATATAGAGTATTACTGCACAGGATAACAAAACCACATCTTTCCCTCAAAAACCAAGAACTATTTTCAGATGAGGGTCAAATATTATAGATTGTACTACATTGTACACAGTATACATTCACCTGAAGAAAATGAGTCAGAACAGGCCATGACATCATCCCCTCTACCCCCTGGCGGGCTTCATTTCAAAAGGCAGTGATTCACTGCACTTTCTCTGATTGCATTGGCAACCTGGATGCCAACATCCGACCTTTCAAGCAAGCAGAAACATTCCATGATATATTTAATGGCTGCAGTGAATCAGCACCTCAATTAAATGTCTCATCCAAAATAGAGCATCTCTTATAGTATTGCAGCTCCATTCATTGTGCTGGAGCGTTTTTTTTTTTTTTTTTTTCCTATTTGGTCTTCTAGATGGAAGACTGCCTCCTACTGGCCCACCAACACTAACACCACCTCCAGAAGAAACCTGTTTTCCCAGGAGCACTGTGTCATTTAAGCACCAGCCAAGCCCCCTCCCACTCAGCTTCACTGATCAGGAAAGAATCGGCCGCAGGGTGGTATGGCTGTAGGCATATAGAGAAAATTTGCATTAGTTAGGATAATTGAGAAATAGAAATTGATTAGGTCAGGAAGATCAGAAACAAGGAGGAAGGGAGTAAGTGGCTGAGAGTGAAACAAAGTGTGTGTGTGTGTGTGTGTATGCGTGTGTGCGTGAGCAAGCTTGAGCGCCTGCGTGCGTGCGTGCGTGGGCGGTGGGGGTGGGGAGCTCAAACGTAAAGAGCCGACTCAACACTTTATAGCGAACCACTGCAGTACCGTCGCCTTGTCTTGCCCACGAGAGAGATCTGCAGTACTGCAAAGCAGGGGCGGGGGGTGCTAGCAAGCTGCACGAGAACTGTTTCGAGTTCCAGCCACTGCGTGAGGCAGAGAGGGGAGTAAGTGAATTGAAGGTACTGTGGTGACGCACACACGCGCAGAGAGGACAGTAGCGGTGGTGTTAGCACGCAATTTAGAATCGAAATGTTAAATTAGTAATTGCACTCTGTTCGACGTGTCGAAGTAAGTTAATGCTTCAGTCATTCCTGTGGTTTTAGAAAAGAAGACCGGACTTCTGAGAAACTGTGTTCCTCTGTTAATTTTTTTTATTTTGTGTTTTTCAGTATTTTTTAAAAATCGTTATCATATTATACATGTGGTGATCTTTCGGGGGTTTGTATCATTGTTTTTCATTAATAGCCTTGGATTAAAATACTTTTGGATTACACAGAAGAAAAGAAATACCTTTACACCCGCCCCTCCATCAAACTCTCACTTTTAGGTTGTCACGCCATCCTAGAGTGTTATTGCCCTACGCAAGCTTTGATATTGCGGCATAGTGTGACGACTTACAAAGCGAAACGTTCTTTTAGACATTGCTGCACATCCACTGCGACGGATATTATTTATTCATCGAGGTGTTTGATTAAACTTTGTTTATTAGTTCATTTCTGTTGCCTCTGGACATGTTTTTATTGTCCTAGCTTTTATAATCCCTTGTCTTTCTACCTCCCCCATCGCTCTCTACGCCCGATCGCTCGCCTATCTCTTCCACTGATTCAGTGTTTTAAACACCTGAGAACGAAATGTGAGTATGCCAGATTTCCTTTATACATCAGTCTATTTTCTTAAATATGTTTTTGTTTGTACTGCTAGCATAATTACCAGAAAACATAATGTGACGTTGTTTTGTTGTGGCACAACTACTTTTACAGTTTTTATTATTTTCACTGTTTGCAAAGATACTTTGAGTTATGCATTATTGTAAGATGTTATCTGTACTAGTCATTCCATTAGTAGTAGTGATGAAAATACATCTCTGCTTCTCGCCATCTATCATATGTATATAATTGTGTATACATTCAAGTCAGAATTGATTTGTATCTCATACAACCATGAGAATGCCCTACTTAAATCAAATTACTTTTTTAAGCTTGTACTCACACTGGTTATACTGTTCAGGAAATATGTATGGTTTGTTGTGGTGGCACAGAATCATCCGTCTTTATTCAAAACAGCCGTAATAATGGTTTAGCATTAATCTAGCTATTGACTGTACTCATTCATCCAGTATTGAAAAATCTATATTTACTATTAAGTATGCATTTGTGTATGTAGTTCATTGATGGATGATGGACCTTTTTATTATTGTGTTGCTGTCATTTGTACAGTTCCGCTGTACATTCAGCTAAGTTCATCACAGTCTCTGGCGTGCTTATTCACTGTACGTCTCCCGTATCAGTATGTGCTGAATCTGTATGCGCTGTGGCATCCAGTCTAGTCTGCCCGGGTTTGACCATGGAGCTTTGGCTCTTTGCCTCTCCAGGTCCTCCCCTGCCACTGATGCTGCTGCCCCAGGAGGTGCTCCGGGAGCACCGGAGGGAGAAGGGGGTCCCCCGGCCCCTCCCCCGAACCTCACCAGCAACCGAAGGTTACAGCAGACGCAAGCACAAGTGGACGAGGTAGACGCCGTGGTGGAATGAAGGACAGAGCGGGGAAAAGGGGGAAGCCTTGAATGATGACGGGCTGGGTGGTGGTGGTGGTGGCTGGAGGGGGGGCATCTAGTGTTAGAGAGGGTAATTAGTGAAGCATAGATCCATGCAACACCTATTGGTCTCCAGCAGTCCTGAAAACGGTGTTTGCAGTTAATCTAGCCCTGGAGCGCCAATTAAATGGATTTTTTTTTTCCCCTCCGGCCCTGCATGTGGAATATTAAGTCTCTGCCACCCTCTCCAGGTGGTCGACATCATGCGCGTGAACGTGGACAAAGTGCTGGAGAGGGACCAGAAGCTGTCGGAGCTGGACGACCGGGCCGACGCGCTGCAGGCCGGGGCCTCTCAGTTCGAGAGCAGCGCCGCCAAGCTCAAGAACAAGTACTGGTGGAAAAACTGCAAGGTTCGTTCGAGCTAAGCAGCCATTGCCATTTTCATTAATGCTGGGGTTGGCAACAGCGCCGCAATGGAGCGGGGCCACGAGACAGAGTGCATTTTGCATCTCAGTGCTGCCAAACCGCCCATAGTGCATAACACTCAATCACTCAAGCACCCATTTACAATAATAATGAATTATAGTCTGACTAACAATAACAACAATAAAATGCCGTAGTGGTTTTCTAAACCCTGACCAAATACAGGTGCTTTCCTACTAGCCACCATTGTGTTTTGTCTTTTACAGACACCTACCATCTACCATCTACCACATATATTTCTCCCCTCTAGTCTCTGACTATCAGTGTGAGTGTCTTCCTGCTGCAGCCTCTTTTCCCATATTACATTTCTGGTCCATCCATCTGCCATGCCACCCTTCTCACTCGCCATCAATTGCTAAGCCACACTGCACCCAGACAGATGGCTGGACCGTTGCCCACCCAATCACACGCCCCAGTTCTGGGTGAAAAAAAAAAAAGAAATCCCAATCTGGATTACAGGCGGAAGGGATTACGATCCAGCTGTGAGCCATGATGTAACTTCTACAAATCATCCTCTCTTCCCCCATAACCTCTCTCTCTCTCAATCTGCCTCATCCAGTCTCGTTCACCTCCCTAAACTGCATCTCTCTTAATCTCTTTCATCCGGCCTTCCCCCCATGGCGCTGTATCTTTTCCCTAACACAATATACATCTTCTTGTATAGTCCCTATTCTTCTGTATCACTTTTTTGCCTTCACTACACTACACACTGTGTTTCTGTATGTCCCTCAGATGCTAAAATTAAAATCCAATTTGCCTGTGCAGTGGAATGACACATCCATAGATATCACCAGTACAGCTATGGACAGTTCCATACTTTGTTAGATTATGATGTAGTGTAGTTTGCAAATATGTATGACGCAGTGATATTACATCCTGTCAGAGGGGCTTGCTTTGAAAAGTTTTAAACCAGTAGCATGAGCACAAATTTTTGTAATAATGTATTTTACTGAATGTTTCCCTAGCTAGTCAACATTAAGCTTGACACTAATGTAGGCATGCAGTTCTTCATTTGTTCACATGAAGAACAGTGTAATCAATCCCAAGGGAGAAAAACTGCTGTAACAACTGAAATATGTCTGTTATGAAACTCAAATTCAAAATGGGATGGATGGATGGATGGATGGATGAATTGGAATAGGGAATGACTGGATGAATTGGAATAGGGAATGAAATTTGTCTTTCCTCCTTTCAGATGATGATAATGATGGGAATCATAGGTGTCATCTTGGTTGGAATCATTTTCTGTGAGTACTCTATTTTTAATTTAAGGTCTAATTAAATCTCTTCTTTTCAGGAAGTTCTTTCCTTTTTATATGATCAGTGCAATTAATGTTGAACATTTCTATGTTTGAGTGCAAAAGCTAACCTTTATTGTAGTCTATAATGGGATTTTCCTCCAAAATAATGATTTTTTAGATTTTTTGTTTGCCAGTTAATATTGCTGTCACAAACTCTGTACTATTGGTTATATTGGCTATATACCAGGGGTTACTATAAGATAAGGAATCACTGTAGTTACTGTAAATGATCTGTCTGATATATCTCGACAATAACAGTTTTAGCCTGGAGGCAGTTAAACCTCAATTTATAGTTCAGTGGGTGTCACCAGTTGTGCTTACACTGCTATGCCTGGAAATAATAAGCTCTAAGTTATAGAAGTGTCCATCTATTTAAAGCAGTATTTGAAGCATCTAAAAAATTTGAAATACTTTTAGCAATAATACATACCCATCACATCTGGTAGTCAAACACATGCTATATGTAGGCTTTTATGGCATTAATAATTTCATAGCTGGTCAAAAATGCCCACACAACCAGTCTAAGGTATGCTTCCATTTTCTGGGTTTGCTTGAATTTTCAGTTTTAATTTTAAGTGCTGTGGAAATTGGTTTGCTAAGCAACAAACCAATTTGAGTTTTCCCAAAAGAAATAAAGCATATTTGCAATTATTTGAATATGAAGCACCCAGCAATTAAACGGCCCTGGTTTATGAATACTTGATGTGTCAGACAAAACATTTGCCTTCATTTATTAAAAGATTTTTCATAGCACCACCAAATTACTTTGCACGCATGTGATTTTTATTATGAACACAAGAGCACAAAAACCATCAATATTTATATTCAGCGTACAAGTCTGCTATGTCTTGTACTGGAAGTCGCTCTGGGTAAGAGTGTCTGCTAAATGAATGTAATGTAACATGCTTGCACATGCCTTTGCTCAAAGAAGTTAATGAATTTAAACAAGTGTTAAACTGTTATATCAGGGTGACACACTCTTGTCTATTTATAGTACTAATGACTATTCATAGTACTAATGACTTAACTCTTCCATTGTCACTACGCACACAATGTCGTAACCCTTGTTAATGTTATTATAATGTATTTTTTCCACTTTTATTACCATTGTCCATGTGAAAAATTAAATTTTTGAACACTGTGTTCAACTGCAGTCAGTATGAATGACGTATTCTGTTTTCTCCTCAGTATATTTCTTCTATTGAGCTGGCCTCATGATTGAAGATGATGAAAGTGAAGGAGAAAACACAAATATGAGTTACATTCCCTGTCCTGTCTGTACGTCACAGTCTCTCCTTTCCGTCCATTCACCCTGTGTGTAGTTGTGAAACAAAATCTCTCCACTGTTTCGCCCTCCAGGTCACCCTCTCTCTTTCTTCTCTTCCCTTGTTCTTGCTGTCTGTCCGGCTCAGAGCCTAGTGGTCTATTGAAGGAAGAGGTGAGATGTGGGAGGGAAAAGGGAGAATAATAAGAGACAGAGAAAGAGAGAGAGAGAGTGGAAAGGGCTTGGAAGCAACCTTAGAATTTTTGTTTGTTCATTTTAATCATTCCAAAGTGAACTACTGTTAATATTACCTGTTGCTAGCATCCTGCATTTGTAAATTAATGCTGACATCCAGATCCATGTCTTGTCACTAACCACCACTGCTACCATGATGAGTCTGAAATGATGGCAATTACGGTGATTCTTTTTATTGTTGTATATGCTTTCTTGTGAAACAAATCAGTACAGCTATTTGTTTTTAGAGATTTATTTTCTGGAATTTCATGTCTTCTCTTGTTCTTTCTTTTATTGCCTGTAGTTCTTTCTCTCAAATGCAAGACCAAAAAAGAGTAAGGGCAAGACGACAAAGAACTGAGATAAAATAGAATAGGTAATAGAATAGAGTAGAGAATAAAGACATTGTCTGTGCTTCTCAACCACTGTCAGACAGTAAGACAGTTTGGAATGGCAAAAAGCAAAAGGGAATTACTAACTTATTATTCACATGTTAGAGTGAACACAGTTCTCGGAGCTTGTGATTAGTATGGCATCCTCTTGTAATGGTATAGGTATATCAGTTTATCCTAATTTATGTCTGGATTTGAGTGAGTGGTACCAAAGGAAACATTGCAACATAGCTCTGATAGCTGCTAAAATTGCACTGTAATGAATCACAAATATTCTGATTAATATTACTATTCAACTTTCAATTATCCATAGTAATGGGGGCGATGTCATACGCTAATGTCACAATGCAAATTACTTGAACTTTCCTTTAAAGACAGAGAAGATATGGTTCAGCCCTTTGAGCACTTTAGTAAAGAAGGAAAGGATTAATACCAGTTAACTACAAATACAGCAGCTAGGAACATGATAGATATTATACATGGCAAATACATAAATAACTGACTCATGTTTTTTAGATTTAATGATAATTGTGCTTATGCAACACAACCTAGCTAACAGTAACATTAGCTAATCATTACAAAATAATGCATCATTTAGCTAGTCACTGTTATTTCGCTAGAGAATAACCCCTGCCCCTCACCTCACACCTCACAAAAAAGGTGTGAAAAAAGGGAGAAAGAGTTGCTACAAGTAGAAAGCTTTACAGCAGCTGTTAGAGATAGGCTGTTATGTTTTCTCTGTATTTAAGTGTATGTGTGTGCTTTTATATGTAAAGAAAGACAGTGAATAGAGAGGCACAATATTTTGGAAGATACACTGACTGATGCATATACAACATATTTGTATGTATGTATATATACTGAGATGTCATATAGGGTGGGTTGCAACAACCCCAGAGTTGTATATTAACAGTTTGTTAACCCCGACCAAACGTGTACTTGTGTGCCATACCAAGCACCTGAGTACATCCCTCACTTGTATGTTAGAGTCTCAACCTCAGTGGACAGCCAGATGCTAAACAACCTTCCTGCTAGATGAAAATGAATTCTGGCATTGGTGTATCAGATAGGCTAATAGCAGTGAAGCTCTAAGATGAATAAGTAAATAATAATAATATTAATAATAATCAAAACATATTGCATCATTGCCTTGCATTCAACTGCCATCCCAGTTTCAGCTATACATGCATTACAATGAAAATTCTTGATCACTTACTATACTTTCAAGTCAGTTCAAGAAATCAAAGGGTTAGAGCCTCTTTGTTATGCAGCAAGTTATCAGTTGAATGTGGCTAATGTAATGTTAAGCTATTGTTAGAGATAGGTAGCCAGTACAACTATAGATAGATGCTGCCAGGTAGTTAGCTAAGCAGCTAGCCTGCTGCAGTGAACACCAGCCAACTGTTTTTCTAGCTACTGAACTAGCATTGGATTCTGACACCAGTAAAATGTGCCTCAACTATTCTAAGAAAGTTTAGACACAAATACTGTTGTAAATCCAATGATAGAATAGGAAAGGGGTATTTTTAGTTGGGAGCTAGATGATGGGGCCCACATTACCAAAAACCACTACTGTATACTTGGCAATCGGTCTCAGGGTGTGAATTTTGTGTGTTGCAGACTCAAGGATTTTAGCTGTTGAGTCAATCACATTTTTTGTCAACATTGTAGCATGTGAAAACCACGTTTATCTGCATTTTAGTTAGAATTAAACCTTCCACTGCAATCTTTTTCATATTGTGGACAGTTTTGACATGGTCTACATCTAGAGGTCAGCATAGTGACATTCAGTTAACTCACAGTTAAATGAAACATTTAAAAATCAAAAAAAAAATTAATCTCAGGTGTTTCTTGCAACCAACCCGTAGTGCTCAGATATGTATTTTACATACACAGCTATTAAAAATGTACCTTTTGAAATGCTTTGATAATGACACACCTAAGGGCAGCCAGGATTCAACGTGTAATGACTCATGTGTAAATGTAATGGGGAGAGTGGTTTGTTCTCTGAACATTTATTTACTTGAAGGAATTGCAGTGTACCAGTCAGCATGATAGCACTAGTAGGTCCTGTTGTCACAGCTGTGGTGGAAAGTGTGCCTTAAGGAGCAGTGACATAGCCACTAGCAGGCTAGCAGGACCGTGTTCGTGGAACTCACCAAGCCATCAGATATCATGCACAGTGTGCATCATTTCCTGGTCATTGCCATGCATGGCAAATGTACCTATATTTTTTTTCTCCTCTATATTACCTATTGGTTTATGAATCAACTCCTTAATGTACATTTTTCACTTTATTTATGTTTTAGAAAAACTGTATTAGTCTCATTAAATATTGTGTCATACATATGCAGTGAAGTCATTTGCTCATAACAGATACCTTTTTTTCCCCAAACATATCCATGGAACAATTAACAGAATGATATCCAATATTTAAATTTTGGCTTAATATAAACTGTTGTTTCTGTCAGAGAGACTGTGACACATTGTAAACAGTATTTGTAAAAACACCAATATGTATGCATAGCTTTTCAGAATGAAACTGATATTTTCAATGATGAAAGCGCAATTATAACAAAATGCTGAGAGGTGTGCTGGTGAATTATTGAAATTGTTGCATGTCATTTTGCTTACCAGGTTTGCTGATGCTAATAAAGAAACATTTATTGTGTATCTCTGTTCGTGACTTTTTATTCTGCATGTCTGCTCATCTGCATACAAAAAAGCTTATAGCCTCGTCCTGTAGATGTCAATGGGTAATAATCACATGATTATGTACAACTTCAAATGCCCTTTATTGCTAACTGGCTTTATGGTTCATCTAACATTGATAAAGTACTTAATTTTATTACTTGCATTTACATTTACCAGTGTAAATACACACTTTCTTTCATTAAATACATACATTACATACAGTATATTACCTACACATGCATACATTAACACGTGTGTGTGTGTGTGTGTGTGTGTGTGTGTGTATATATATATATATATATATATATATATATATATAAAATATAAAATCTCCTGAGTGCTGTACCATTGTGGAATTACTGTGGGTTAACCCTGGCCCACACTACCCACAGAAAGTCCGAAGGGGGCCCGCACAGGCATGTTTGTTAGAATGAATGAATGAATGAATGAATGCATGAATGAACAAACAAACAAATAAATACATCTTTTCATGTCGATTGTAGTGTGTCAGTTTGTGAGCACCGGCACAAACTGAAACAAAACATCTGAAAAGCATTCGCAGTCATTAATAGTGACCAAGTTAGCGCACAAAAAATTGTTTGACGTCGCTGACGTCATTGCATCCGCGAGGAAATTCACGTGATTCGCTACTGTCATATGACTAAAGTTCAGATTCGAATAGATTCGCAAGAAGTGTCGGTACCTCATGGCTGCGAGTCGAGTGAATTGTTTGTCAATTTCGGTGATTCTTTGTGGTATGATACTGTCATCACGGGGAGACAATGTTCGGTAAGTTAGCTAGCTATGCTTTAACCTTATGCAGCAATACTGTCTGTCTAGATTACCAAAAGAAAATGCTCTGCCGTAAAATAACCACTGTTCTAGTACTATGAAGCTAGCTAGCCATCCTAAGTGGTAGTGCAATGACAGGGCGACTACAGTAACGTTAACTGTAATGTATAAGGTAACTAGCTAGTTAGCTTGCTAGAAATACATATATTACTATGGATATAGTATATATGTCAGCATTAGTTAAAGTGAAAGTTACAAATTATGGTGCACTAGATCCACAGCAAAAATTTGGTCTTCGCTGAGCTTGCTGTTATCAACAGCTTCTGTGTGGGAGCGAGATGGGGTTTCTTAACCCACAGCCACAACGAGGTGATGTGCTGATGACGGTTCGCCTGAGGGGCTCTTTGGAGACGTTCGCTTGTTGTTTTTAAAACTGTGCTTTTGCGGACCGATCAAGTAAATGTGGCAGTGTCCCCATTCAAGGGTCAGTTTCACAATTCGCCCTAAACCCCTCAGTAAGGACTGACGTAGCGTATCTGTGTGATCAATACAGGGCGTGGGGGAGAGGGAGTCGTAAAAAGCGTACAGTGTACCTACCCGTTGACCCGTCATCACTGTTTCGTAGCCCAGTAAAGATACGTGTATGGTCAGTAATGTGTGAACGCTTTCGTAGTAAAACACATTTATCAGATTAGCAAATTGTATCTTTGCTATTGTTCAATAATTCTACAGAGCTATGTTAGAGTTTCCTAAATAACGTGTTAATTCATATTGGCAGACTTTGCAAACACTTTCTTTTTCGTTTCCTTGTGGGGTGGAGGAGTGGGCGGTACCCCATCTTGCCTTGGCTTTTCTGCGGCATCATGTGGCAGACCAGTATTTCAGTTATGTCAGTAATGAACAGAATTGCTGACTCCTCTCTTTTATCTAACCTGTTTGACTTCAGATAATTCTGTACAGTGAATAAAATCTCCTGTCCAAAGTTTATCTTGCAGAACTCGAACCAGGGCTTCATCACTGCTTTTCCTTCATGAGTTAGGACAGTTAGGGTAATGACATAGACAATTATTCATTTGTCTTCTGACAGAGTCAGAGCATTTTGTGAACATCTGTTGACTTTTGAAAATTTGATCCCCTCAGGTATTTTTGTTTTTGTTGTCATTAGTATGTGGCACTGTAGTGCTATTGTAATAATACCACATTTTTTTAAGACTTTTAACAACAGTCATCCTTTATGTGTTCTTGCATTCGATTGCCATTCTGCCCATTTTTTGTCTTTTGACAGAAATTCCGTAAACGAAGACCTCTTGCAGCCGTACCCCAAGTCCCAGAGACACGGGCCTTCCCACTCACATCGGTATGTGAGGGACTGTCAGCACGTCAGGTTTGGCAATGTCACACATGAAACCTGGAGAAGCAGCCATGACACAGGACTGCCCATGGCTGAATCAAAGATATTCATTTCAGCTGTATCCTCTAACTCTGCAAAGCCCAGATGGGTCACTGGTCACATGACCTTTGTTAATAACCCTCTGCGGACATTTTCGGTCCTGGAGCCGGGTGGACCAGGAGGCTGTGAGAGTCACCGCAGGGAGACGGTGGAACAAACGTCCAGACCAAAGAAGTGCCTCTTTGCCCAAAATGGCGGCTATTTCAGCACGAAGACCGGGGAGTGCCTGGGCAATGTGGTGAGCGATGGTACTCTGGTGAAAGACGGCAAGGGCGTACAGAACGCTCAGTTTGGGATCAAGAAGGATGGGACATTAGTTTTCGGGTAAGAGAATCTGTCAGTGTGTGTGTATGTCTGTCTAGCTGTCAATCTATCAAGTATATCCTTCAGCTGTGATTTTACTGTCTTGATAGCTTGTAACACATGTGATCTGTGTGTCTAATTGGAAACGAGAAATTCCAGATCAGTATTATGTTCTATTTATTTATTTTTTAGCAGTTCCAATGTGGTGTTTCAACTGGTTACTTGATACATCTTAAAGTGATCATTTGGAATAGATTTCAGTTTCAGATTTCTCTTTTATTCTTCTAAGAGGAAATAATGTTAATAGTGTCAGAAACAGAAATAATGCTGTCTGTCAATAACAGTTACTTGCATAAAAATATAAGCACAAAAACTATAACCAGGGGGTATAAACAACAGAATGGCACTGCGTCCATATTTGTGGGCTGGGCAATCTCTTGTGTTGGATTGATTTCCCTAAGGTTCACAAAAGGCATCAAAGACGAGAATAACACTAATTTGAGTGTAGACTTGTTCTGACTCACGAAGGGTGTGAACTCTCCTCTGTGCTCGACAACAGTAGCACTGATATACTCTACATCTTTCCTCTGAAATCTAAAGAAAATGGAGTACTGTGTCCTTAAAGAAGCCTGTTGTCTGTCAAAGTGAGATATGGCTCCAAGTTTGCCTAACCCTAACTGCAGTACATGAAATATACAGGTTCCTCTTTTGCTGGAACTGTTGAAATGTTTCCATATGTATGAACCCGGTTAGTCTTTACTGGTGTCTATAACGGAAAGGCAGACTTGTTTACTGCTTTTATCTTATTGCATTTTGTTTAACACCCTGAAATGGTATGATTTAAAGAGAGACAAGAAGTCATTTGAATAGTTCAGAGTTCCTCAGTCATCTTTGGGAATCAGTCTTTTTTTATGCTGTGTCAGGTGTGGGTATGATTCAGACTCTCAGCTGTCTGTGTGCCTGTCCGTTTTTCTCGCTTTGCCCTCAGCTACCTGTCCGAGGAAGAAGTGCTCGATAAGGTCAACCCCTTTGTGCAGTTAGTCAGTGGAGTGGTGTGGCTTCTGAGGAATGGAGAGCCCTACATCAACGAGAGCATAGCAGCGGAGTGTGAAGAGACTCAGGAAACAGGTGAGCCCAGGGAGGATTCATAGAGATAAGTGTGTATACAAGTGTATTATGTCAGTATACATATTTATGTTATGTAATGTGCCTTATTGGAAATGCATGTGTTTGTAGGGCCTTTCCATAGGTTTGTTAATGCCATGTCTGCAAGGACAGCCGTGGGACATGATGCAGCAGGGAGGCTGATTCTCTTCCATATTGATGGGCAGACGGAAATCAGAGGGTAAGCCTTCATGGATCTTACTGATGTTCACAGATCGGAATGAGACTAGCTGTAGGCGGTATCAGTACTGACCTGTGTCACTGTTGACCTGCCTTAGTTGGAAGTCCGCTATATCTGAGGCAAGGCAGAGGTATTTTGACAGGAGATTGACGTAAGCAGCCAGTATTTTGGTCATCTTCTGATACTCGAGTAGGTTAGTTTGGAACCCAGGTGATTCAAGTAAAAGTAGGTATGCTAATTAAGTGAACAAGCCAATGACATTTTCAATGCTTACTTCAATGCATAGCTAGGTTAGCTAATTTATTTATATAAAAAAACATGCAAAATAAACAGATCTAGGCAGCACTAGAAACTTTAGGGTAGTGATCACTTGTCCTAAAATTTGACGTTGCATTAAACAATTTGAGATTGAATTCGACATTACCCTTGAACTTAGAAATAGCTCCTAGGTGAGAATTTTTTACCTTCCATCAATGCACTATCACAAAACATAACCAAAGCTGAATGTGATTGTGGCTAGTGTCCATGGCCTGTCTTACTAATAAATCACAGTCTGGGGCATGACCACTGAAGTCTGCCAAGAATCCTGCATTTACACAAAGAGACTGGCTCAGGAGGAGGTAGAAGGAAAAGCTGATTGCTGCACTGAGTCATCACCAGCCAAATATGTTGCATTACTGGCTGCGGTAGATATTGTTGCTGTTGTAAACTGTTCTAGGCGGTGGAACAAGTGTAATGCCTTCTACTGCAACATGAACAGATGCTCATGTTCCTGCTGAATTTATCAGGGGAACCTGGGCCCACAATACTTCACACAGACATGGGTGGGGGTGGGGTTTCGTATGGCTGCGGTAAAATTGCTAATCGCCATTTGCATCAAGGCACATTTCCCCACCTTCCTCTTTGAACTGAGCTGTGGTTTTTTTTTTTTTTTGTTCACGCGTCTCAAAGAGCTCAAAGACAAGAGACCAATTGGAATTTTCTTTGAGGCGAATATGCATATGCAAACATGACCCTTAACTCACAGGCGTTTTCAGGGGTCTGCAGCAGTTTAGTCAGTGGGTGAGACTGATCGGTTGAAATGCAAACTGCCATATTTGGGTAGCATTTGAACGCAACAGTTAAACCGCAAACCACATAGCTCTGGGGCTTGTGCTCTCCTTCAAATGTTTTCAGAAGTCCTGGGAAATAGAAACATTACATCATTTTAACATTTTTCTGTGTATATATTGATTTCCAGTACTTTGGTCCAAATTGTCAAATTGAGGCTGTTAACCTTTTTTCACATACATTTCTGAGTAGTTAAACAAAGTGGATCGTTGATGACTTTGAGGAAATTGTAGTAGCATGTAGTCATAATGGTGAGGGTGATGTGCTGTCTGTCCCCTGCAGGATGAATCTGTGGGAGGTGGCACACTTCCTGAAGGAACAGGGTGTTATTAATGCCATAAATCTTGATGGCGGTGGCTCTTCCACCTATGTTGTCAATGGATCACTGGCAAGTTACCCTTCAGATCACAGGTATTTCATAGTAAACTGCATTATCTGTGAGCTATCCTAAACAACACTAACATAAGTTTAACTTATTTGAAGTCATAAGCAATATTAAACTTTTGGAATTGTGATAAAATAACTTTAAAAGCATATTCAGTCAGAGTGAGCTTTGCACTCCACATTAGATGGTAATGTGTCTAGCAGTAGCAAGTAAAAGAAAGAAAAGTTGTTGATAATGATTCCTGTTTCCTCCATGCATTGACCCCCCCCTACGCCTTTTGATATATGTTGTTTTTTATAAACTTTCACCAGCCAGAATTGTCACAAAAGTCAATGTGGATGGGCATAAAAAGCATGATTTTTTTCATGTGAAATGTGTTTGTATTGTTGTATTGTGTATGGATGTCCCCTGCTTTATGTCTGACTAGTAGCACTGTGTTGTTTTGTATAAAGGCATGATCAGATAATGAAAATCTTGCTGTTTGACCCCCCCGTTAGTGTCAGTGATCCCATGTGGCGAAGCGCGCGTAAGGTGTCCACGGTGCTATGTGTGCACGAACCCTGGTGCGAGCCGGAGGACTGCAGCGGCCACGGGGAGTGCGTGGAGGGGGAGTGTGTGTGCCACACAGGGTGGCGAGGTCCCGCCTGCAGCAACCTGACCTGCCAAGCCCCCTCCTGTGGCGACCACGGCCTCTGCAGTCATTGTGAGTGGCCAACAGCTTCTAGTCCTTTCTGCTCTCTGCATGGAGCGGCAGTGTAGCATAGTGGTAAGGAGGAGGAGGTTGCCGGTTCGATTCCTCGTTGGGGCACTGCTGTTGTACCCTTGAGCAAGGTACTGAACCCAGAATTGCCTCAGCAAATATCCAGCTGTATAAATGGGTAACATATAAATGGGGAAAAAAATTGTAACCAATGTAAGTTGCTCTGGATAAGGGCGTATGCTAAATGCCAATAATGTAATATAGTAATGTAATGTAATGCATATGTTTCAAGGTGTGAACAGTCACAGGAATGTTTTAAATACATAAACTGGATTGATGTTTGCGTGGCACAACACAGATAATGCAGGTTAAGCTTGCTGTATGTGCAGGAGTGATATCACTGTCAGACTCATATTAGGCAGTAGATGAATGTGATTGCTAAGAGACACCTTTTTGACTCGGTTTTGATTTGTTTGCACTGAGGCTGAAACACAGGAACTGAAAGGGGAATTGTTTCCTTGGCCGTCATTCAAACATAATTTTTTCTCTTTGGATTTCATCCAGATGGGTGTGTCTGTGACGCTGGCTGGAAAGGGAGCAACTGCAGTGAAGGTAAAGTCTGCACAATATGAATTTTTAACATTATTTTGAGTGCTTTTGCTTATAGTACGCAGTATCTGTAACTCGAAAAGAGAGAAGTGTGTAGCTAATGAATATGCTGTATATATCATGCAACACAGTGTGTTCGCAGGGTGGGAAAGGATGGAGTCCTGGTCAGACCACGAGTGTCTGCGCTGTTGCAGCTGTGCCTCATTATGCTAACTGTCGCCCCTGCAGAGTGCGAGCCTGGTTTCTACGGTGACGGCTGTAACCAGACCTGTGCGTGTTTGAACGGGGGGGTATGTGACCCGGTGCACGGCCGCTGTACCTGCCCCGCTGGCTTCCGTGGGGTCTCCTGTGAGCAAGGTGGGTGAGGAACACACCTTAGGTGTAAAACGAAGTATATGAATGGGAATGAGTAATCACAAATGACCCTTGTGTATTCTCACATACTGCAAGTCGTACAACATCTGATGGCTACACAGCGTTACCCGACTGAGGCATTTCCTCCTTCGAAATATAGGGAAGCTCTGATTGAGAACTGTGAATGATCTGTGGATAATGTTAGCACAGATACTTCAACAAAGACTTGTTGTCTTGCTTCCTTACTGTGCAGTCAAATGTGAGTCATAATGCTAAGACAGACTGGAAATATTCTATATTAAGCATTCTTTGGTGGTTGGGCTAGGCCACCAGTCTTAAAGTATAAGGTAGAATAAGAAATAGCACAGTGATATTTAGAAAGTATTTAATAAATATCCAATGAACATAACAGAGAAAAAGAAGTTGTTTAGTAGCATTGAGGTGGTGACTTTATTAGGTCTGTCGAAATCAATGCATAATTAGCATCAGATTAGTTCAAACTAGTACAATCTAGTACCACAATTTTTTTTGAAGATTTTGCTCTTTTAATTGTTCTTTTGAGTTTTCCACAATTCTTGGAGAGGTGTGGTGCATGCACTCTGAAATATTTCTTTGGTGTATCATCTGAGATTGTGTGGCGTCAGGTCCTACAAGCACAGAAAATTGCTGTTCTGTCATACTCAATCTGACACACTGTGCTGCACTTCCTCTCTCAAGTGAATTAAGTATAAGTGAGTGGGCACTTGATTTTTAGACTCCCAGCTAGAAGTCAGTCCTTTTTATGATCTTGGTATGAACCCCCAAAACACGGTCAGGTTGCTGTGTGGGACATGTGCACTGCAGATTGGAGGTAAATGTTTGTGAGGTGTTCGTAGTGTGTCATTTATGGAACTGCTGGGTTTGGGTTTTTTTTCCACACAGCATGCCCCATAGGCTTCTATGGGCTGAACTGTGAGCAGGAGTGCCGGTGTCAGGACATGTGCCCTTGTGACCCGGTAACAGGAGCATGCAACATCACCTACAGTGGGGAGGTGAACAGCAGCATGCATAGAGGTAATGCACACATTGGAAAACACATGTGTACTTGACTAAGAGTTTTTCTTGTCTTTTTATTATCATCGTTGACAATGCTGAAAATGATATCCCATGTCTAAATGCTCTTGGTACAAGAATATTGATGGAACTTTCCACTCCCCAGTGATTACTTTCAGATTTGTTCAGATTTTGTTTTTGGCTACTTTTCTGTAAATCCGCAGGTTGTATTAAATGTAACGCTTAAATGCTACCTCTTCCTAGACTACTTAGTGTATTGATGTGTTGTTTTCTCAAACTTGTTGTTTTGAAGTTCCTCTTTTGAAGTTATTATACCCATGGCACCAGTAACACCCTTCTTCAAGGGGCTGTTTTCATTTTAAGGCTACACTTTTGGAGATGTTGACAAAGTGAGTGCTTCATATTTCTGAGATATTTAATATCACAGAAATATGTATGTCTTTGTTAGGGATTTCACAAGCTTGTGGCAGTATGCTTTGTAACACGACCTGATATGAATGCCTTTGTTCCCACAGCTGGCCACTGTTTGGCTACCTGGATGTTTAAAAGTTGGAAAGAGGAAGAAACTGCTCACAAACCCAGGTCTTATTTTACAGAGTAAGTTTGATAAATTCCCACCAGCAAACTTTTCTTTTATGTGATTGGCATGAGGGAGTTTTGGAAGAAAATCCAGGCAAGTGTGGTATGCCTGTCTTATATTTCATCATGTCAAAAGCAAGTTAGGCAAGTTGCAGTCAATAACAGCATGTCTGGGAAAGAAAATGTAAGCAAATGTCTAAAGCACTGGCAGGCTAATGGTCTAGCTCCTCACCTGATTTTGACCAATGTCAGCTCCACTGGCTAACAAGCAGAGCCTATATATAGGATTTATTTTTCTTTCATATACAGTCAGTCCTTTAGCAAGTTATATAACTAGGTTTTCTTTATATTGGAGTTCATTATGCCCTTTGCGAAGCAGCTCCTAATTACATTGCACTACATTACATTATTGTCATTTAGCAGCTTATCCGGAGCAACTTAAGTGGGTTACAGTTTTACATGTTATCCATTTATTTAGCTGGATATTTACTGAGGCAATTGTGGGTTAGGTTCCTTGCCCAAGGGTACAGCAGCAGTGCCCCAGCAGGGAATCAAACCAGCAACCTTTTGGTTATGAGCCCTGCTCCTTACCTACACTGTCACCAATGTGCTACACTAATTCACTATGAAAGCTCTTGATACAGGAGAGTTTGGCATTTAACAGCCCTCTTCCTTTGCTTTCAGATCTACTTGGATGATCATCACATCACTTCTCAGCACTCTGCTCCTGGCCAGTACCGTCTGTAACCTGATCCAAAGATCCCGAAGCTCTGAAGCCCTCCTGCATAAGAATGATTACTCCTACGTCCCCCTGTCGGAGGTGAACAGGAGGCTGAGTCTGGAGGACCTAACTGAACCAGCTTCAGTGATGAACAGCAGCAAGGGAATGCTACAGCAGAACAACTCTGACTCTGAGGACTCATCCTGACTGACACCCAGAGGGTAGGTGATGACCTCCTTCTCAGTGATTTCCAAGGAAAGTGGATAGCAGGCTTGGCTGGCGTCTCCAGGACTAAGTACTTGCAAAACAGGGCGCAGTGACTTGCAGGTTGTAGGGGACCCCGTAGATGAACATATCAGACATCTAGATTTTGAGGGCCTAAATACTGACTGTGGTCATTTAAGATAGCATGGATGTATTGCTAAGAGTAGTGGGTCCACAGTGTCTGGGACAAATTCCCAGTCTCATTCCAGTCATCAGATCATCCCCTAAATCCCTTCCCAGTTACCTCAGCTGTTGTGTGGTAAGCGTTCTACGTGGCTGAGGTGAGTCTCCCCTACCCCCATTCTGTAAAGCACTTTGAATTAGACAGAAATGCAATTTATTGTTATCCACTAGAGAGATTCTGTTGCTCTTCCTTAACCCCATTAGTCCCACACTGTGAAGTCTTCTTTCTTTTTCAAATAATTCGTATTCCAAATTCAAATTCATGATGCTGATGTTAGCTTCCACCTCCTGTCCGTACTTGCGATATCTTGAATGTCTGAGCACGGCTGACAGGGAAAGGTAGCCACTTCCCTCAGAATGTTTGCTTAGTCAGCCCTCTCTCGGGAGCTGAGCTGAATAGCCAACAAGCCATACCTCCTGCTGACCTTCTACTCTTGAGGACAGCCCGTGAAATTAAATGAATACATGAATTTGTTTAGCAAGTTCTGAGTCAATAGAGCCCATCATGATGATCTTTGTAGACATACTTTACTCAGAGAGGCTATGATGTGTGTTTTTTTTTTTCTTATAGTCATGCTGTTTACCTAGCAGTATGCTATGGGAATGGATTGATATGAGAAAGGGTCTTTTTTATGTTGGCAGAGTGCTGAATGCATCAGATTTCAGACTGGTATACCATAGTCTGTGAGGACATATGAACCATAGCAGGGCAGCAGGCTGTTTGTTGCTACAGGAACAGACATGGATTGGACTTCACTAAATATGTGGTCCCTTTGGCCCATCTATGACTGATAGAAGTATGTTATCGATTTCAGGTCTGCTACACAAACCACAATATATCGACTGTGTACCATCTAATGTGAAACATTCACCACCAGTGAAGAATTGACCTTGACGAGGAATGCCTGTGATTTATTTGACTGTAGCCAGAGTACGCACAATATTGTATTTGCTTAAGGGAGAACTCTGATCAGAAATGTAGGTTTTATCTGTTTTATGATGTGTACCAACTGATTACATACCAAAATGCACCCAAACGAGACCTTCTTCCTGTCACTGATGTAAGTTGCAAATTGTTGTTGTTTAGACATCAAGTGAAAAGCAAGCCTTGTTGTTTCAGCACGTTATCCTACCTGTATGAGTGTCAGTTCTAGGTTAGATTTATTTTGGTTTTTGTTGTCTACATCATCTCTAAACATAGGCATCTTCATTATGTAAAACCTCTCACAGGGCATTTTGATACTTCTTCTCTTGGTGTCTTTAAGTGATCAGAGTGATATCTGTGGAAGAAGCAGCTGCTGGAGATGTTTTTTTTACCTTGTTCCTCATTCACTCAAATGTAGAGCTCTGGCTGGTAGTAAGGCTGGGTTATATCACTGACTGGAAGAAGCTTTTGGGTTCTAGTCTTAGAAGATGTGGCTCGTAATACTCATTTGTGAGTGTAACTATATGTAATATCTGCAATAGTTTACCTTAGGCAGTGGTACAAAAAGTAACAAGTGAAATAATTGTTTGTTTATTTGGGTGAAGGTAACATTACACAGATTAAGGTGCTTTGTAAGAAACATTCCTGAGGTTTTAATGCTGTGTAGATTGTACTGAAAATCTAGGTGCATGGGGATGTGGTAGACCCTTTACAATCATTTTGTAATGCAGTGCTAATCTTGCAGTTTGAACATTTTGTGAGATTTGGATTGTAAATCAATTAGAATTGATTTTAGATGTCCCTACAATCTGGATAACACCAGAGAGATCAAATACTAAAACTGACACCACTGACAGCATCTGGATGTGATACACCAGACAATTCAAAATTCATTTACTTTTTCTTAGAATGAACTTTGTTTATATTGGAGAGAAAAAAAAACACTTTTTTCAGTCAGTATTCAGTATTTAACAATGCACCTTAAAGGCCACATGAAGCATAAAGCCAATTTACCATGGGGTTTTCATATTTCTAATCTCTGTATTTCTAGTAAACATCTATATATTGCCAAGGAAATGTGTAAAACAACATGGTGGCTGTGGAAATTTAGCATTTAGTCACTAATGTGCAGTGTATGTGGTAGCAGGATGTGGACGTGGGTTCTCCACCGACCCTCTTTACAGTGTCTCCTAGACTGAAATTTACCTGTAACAGTTTACTTGTGAATAGCTACCGATGCATCCTGGTATGGTGATTGCCAGGCAACAGGACAGCAACACCACCAAAACGAGTGGTGGCACAGAAGGTAAAAACCTGCTTGGATACTGCACGCGCGGTGTAGTTGTTGGTGTAGAGGACATTTAACTGTTGCTCAGCTATACCTGAGGTAATCTGAACTTCCAGATAAGTGGAAGTCATGGGACAAGCGAGTCAGGAAGAAAGTGGTGTGTTGAGCGTGTGTAAATATTATAGCCAGGAAAGTGCCCTTAATACATACGCCTTGGTTGCATGACTTTGCTGTGAATTGTGCTGATTATACATGAACAATGTTTTTGACATGGTCCCTCCAAAGACTAAAAAAAGCACAATAATCAGTATTTTCTCTTTATCTTTACAAAGAGAGTAAACACACAAATACAATTACTTGCAATAAATGAGATAAATGTGGATCTAGGGTTCAGCAGCTGTTGCGCAATAGGTGAGCCTATACCTGTTGAAATGCAAACCTCCGCACTAGATCATGCTGTAGCAGCACATATTCAGTATAGTGAAGGTGGGTCTGTGGAAAGTGGGCTCAGATATCCTGTCTGTGAATGGGGCCGATTGCAGTCACTTAGCCTCACTGTTGAGTTTACGTGCTTCCATTTGGCCAGCTACACGTTTGCACTGGCAAACACAGGGGCTTATCCAGAGTGGAGCATGAGGACGAGAATGTCTTTGATACATCGGAGACGTGACACAACCCTTTCATTTTACTGCTGGATCAGCAGCAGTAGCAGGATGCTGTTTTTTTATTATCGATCTTATCTGTCATTTTTCTGTGCTGGACTGTGTTGTCTTTAATTTTTTTATTTAAAATTTTCTCATGATTATTGCACTAGAGAATGGGTTACAAACATACATAATGTATATTTTGTAACTGAATAATATGAATAAAAGGGGTTCTGCAGGTAATTTGCATTAGAACAATCTCAGGTACTTTTTAAAGCTAGAAATGAAATCTTGCTTCTCAGATTTTAACAAAGATAGACTGCTGTTTGAGGAGCTTGGTGTTTAGAAAGTATTGCCATCCTGCACTGATGTTTCAAAAATATATGTAGCCTCCATATTGGATGGCAGTTGCACGTGTTTAGGCATTGACTGCAACACATGCAAACTTTTAACCTTGTTTTTATAACTTTTCAAAATGCTGTATCCACAGATAAAATTGTGAAAGATTGTAAAAAAAATTGTAAACTAATGTGACATGTCTTAATGTAAATGTCTTAGCTAGCTAATAATCTTGGCAACTGTATAGTAAGGTAGAAAGCTAGCCGATAACATTAAGTTACTTTGTCATGAAGCTGTTTTAGTCATTGTCATCCTATTTGGAGAAAACAAATACATTGTGTTAACTTGTATGTACAGTATGAATGTATGTGCTATACACATGCTAAACATAATATGTGAAGATTTGTGGACTCACTGAAACTTGTTTCTAATATGCCATTTTGTAGAATGCAGTTTTAAGTTACAAATATTTTAAGTACTAGTACAGATTAATGTAAAAATTTTGACAATAATGGAAGCATTTGTTCCCTGAAGTTGATGTACACACATTCATACTCTGCAAGTTTGCTTTCTGCGTGTTTCAGCACAGAAAAAAGTGCCTTTTTCTTAGAACACAAAATATGTGCTAAGATTTTGTTATTGTATGAGAATGAAATTCAGTACTTGGGAACCAAATATTTTTATTTCATGATATAGGAAAGTAATGCATCAGGCTTAGTTACAGTGTAGGGCCCTATGTTTTGACCACTGTGTGTATGAACTGAACATTTTTATACATTGGTACTGTTGTGTAGATGTGTAATTTCATGTGGCCAGACTGTCTTTTCAATACACCAATAAACAAGACTGCAAGTTTACATAGGATTGGACCTGTGTCGAGCTATTCAGAATGTTTTTTTTCTCTTCTTTTTTGGTGGGGCTTGCTTTGGGGGGTTTAGGGACGTACCAAGCTACCATCTCTGGTAGAATCTGATCAGCTCTGTTGCTCCACCTTCAGGAGGGTCTTGGCAATTAAATGAGCAAAACCTGATGGCACGAAGATTACACTGTTAAGGTGTTTAAACCAGCAGATTAATTTTCCTGTGTCCTAGGAAAATTAAGCTGCATTCAGAAAATTGTTCACACTTAAAATATTAAAAAACTGAATCTAAAAACAACACAAATAGGACTGTTGGAATGGTTTATTTTCTAAGTCAAACTAAAAAAATATATATACAGTAATTTTAAGTTTTGTCCCATTTTGGCTAGAAGTAGAGCTTAGCCATGGCCTGCAGGAACTTCTTTTTCCTCTTCTGAGCAGCCAGCTGCAGCACCTCCTCAGGATTGCTGGCATTCAGCTCCGTCTGGCCAATCGATTTTATCTGAGGAACAAAAGCCCCTGTTCAATGGACTGGTTCAAAACTATCACACACTGAAATTTTACCTAACCAATCCTGATGATTACGTATAAGGACACTTTGAAGGACTGACAACTCACAGCTATTTGTCTCTTTTCGTTCTCCCCCCGTTTGTGGTGAATGTCTGGATAGGTTGTTAAGGAAGAAATACACAAACACACACATACGTAAATGGACCATCCTTTAAAAAAGCCAAGGTATTATGCATATCTCAAATAATGACAAACCCCAAGCCAAACACAAAGGATACGTGTGAGATATTCAAGGATTGTGACGTCCCAGATGTAGTCATAGAAGGAGTCCATGGCATCATGACTAAAAAAAGAAAAAATATATATATCTGCAATAATTCTTGACTGTCTTGTAAAAAAATGAATTCCTGTACCAAAAAGGACAGAGTACTCTACCTGCTTTGTTCTTGGAGAGCTTTAAATGCAGTCATGTAGTCCACTTCTCTGAGAAACTGGCAAAGAACTGCAACCTAAATAGCATGAAGAGAGAAAACAAGGACACCCCTCCATTCAAAACCAAGGGCCATTTATAACACATCTAATGCAGAACAAAGACATGTGGTGTGTGCTTTACAGATAATCAGGAACAAGGTGAGAAGACGGGTAAGCTTTGTTTTCTAATACATCACAAATGGTATCAAATAAAAGAAGACCCTGAGGTAAGTTTATGAAACATCTTGTAAAAAGGAAAAGGTTAAATTCATGAAAACAAATGACCGATGCACTTTGTCTAAAAGAAAGTAGTGTTCGCAAAAATACACAAACGATACCAGGAGAATTCATACCTGAGTGTGGCAATTCAGCAGAGAGCAGCACTTAATCATTCGCTTCAAGACCTGTCAGGAAGAAGCATATTTTCAAATGACTTCCCTTTAATCCATAAAGACACACAGTGCCACAGCAAAATCATTCAAATATGGAACCGAACAGCTGCCATTTAACCACTGAAATGGGGAACATGGTCATTCTTTAAGTTCCCACTGAGGCCAAGCCAGCCTTCCCCAAAGGTACAACCAACAAAAACAAAAAAACTATTACCCATAGCTATCATAGACCACAAAGCATTGTGGTCTGTAAGCTACAAACTGGCAAGACAGAGACAGAAGCACACAGATAATATTTAGGGGTCTGGCTAATTACCTGGTCAGTGTACACATCAGGAGGCACAGCCTTGCTGAAGAAATCAGAGCAAACTGCCCCAGCCTGGAGGTAGTAGTGCAGGGCCGCTGAGTACTGGTTTGTCACTGAGGAATCAGAGGGAAGATTTTTTAGTCTAGTAAGACTGGGGGGGAGGTTGCACCAGAGGTCCACCTTTGCTGCCAGCTGAAATCCCTTGCACCATTTCTCAGGGTACTATTCTCTAGAGCATCCTATTAATTTAATAAGTACATGTATATGTGTATAAACAATGCAGACACATTCTAAAAATATACACACATATTATTTATCATGTTCAGAATAAAGAATTACTCATTTCCATTTGTGTCTCAGTGATAAATGATCATTTCAGAAGAGGTAAGCACATTTCAACAGCAAAAGTTTCACATCACCAACCAACAGCCATTTGGAAAACCAAACTAACAGGAATAACAACAACAGATCCTGGTCACGCAGAGTAACTTTATACTGGGATTACAAGAAGTTTGAATTTTTTGACGCATATCAATGCATTTTTTGTGTCTGAATGAGGGGCAACAGGAAGCCCACGGCGAGCTGCATTTTGCCATGCACTGCTAGCTGGACCAGCCCTATTTTCAGACTCACCAAAGTAGATGTCGGCCTGAGTGATGAGCCAGGAGTGGTTGTTGGGGTTCAGGGTCAGGGCGTAGGTGACAAGCTCCTTCACCGTCACAGCCACTGCTTCCACATCCACAGACTGCAGGCTTAAAGAAAGAGCAGCTCTTCTCTTTGACACACATTCACAGTTCCAGTGTAATAAATGATACATTAGTTAGAATTAATTGTGAGGGCCGGCTGTCTCTGATTATAAATGAAATAACTAGAAAGAATAATTTAAATTCGACTGTAAAATGGCAGTGAAAAATGCACTTCAGTCATTTGTGTATTGATCAGTGCTTTAGCACAGTATCTACCCTGAGAGTGCTGAAAATGCTGCATGCTTAGTAGGTTCATCCAACCTGGGTCCAGTGTGCCCTTGAGAACCAACACAAACTGCTGAACAACATGCAGAAAAGTGATTGTAAGAATCTTACTTTGGCAGAGTTGTTGGCCATATGGACAGATGTTCTGCTGTGACTTCATTGACAATATCATCCTGCAAACAAGAACAACATTAATCAGAGGACAGAGTACATTCCTGTTTGAGCACCAGTCACGTATCAGCCTCGGGGAAGCTCTTACCCGTACAATGCTGTGCAACCTCACAAACAGCGAGATCAGAGTGGTCAGCACCAGGGGCTCCTGAAAGAGACGAGAGAAAAAGAACAAAGGTAAGCGATATTTGTTATTACAAAAACTTCTCAAGCATCCTACATTTCACATATCGGCAAACAAGCCAGCCCTTTCCTACTCACCCGAAGCTTTTTGATGAAGGTGACAAATTTGTTCCTAGAACAATAAAGCACAGAAGATAATATATTAAGAGTTCTGAAAACATTCTGAGAAACAAAGACAAAAGAAGAACTGGATTGAGTGGAAACTGATTACTGAATTGCATCTAAGACAGCCCTACATACTGGGAGTAATGTGTTTAACATTGGAAGGTCTGCACTGTGAAATACTCAGAATGTGGCCGCATGACTTCTACATTGGTCCTGCAAACCAACACGCTGCCTGTATGTGATCTGGTGGTCTGTGTTGTCTGTGACCCAACGCCGTACCGGTGCATGATTCCGAGGGTGGAGTCCCTCTGCTTGATCAGGCTGACGCGGCCGTCGTTGGCTCGCTTGTACTGGTTGGAGACGCTGCAGATCTGCACCACCACCTCCCACAGGTCTTTGGCCGTCCGGCGGCTCTCCTTGGGGCCTGGGAGCTCCTTGCAGGTGGCCGCCAGGAGCTGCCCCAGCTGTGAGGCACCAGAGTGGGCACAAGCAGCGCAGAGACATGGGGAGAAAGAATAAAAGCCACTTAGCTGAGAAGTTCTCTAAGCATAACACATAAATGGTAAAAGCATCAATACCCTGAACTATCACGATCAGAACTATGCTGCTGGAACCCTTTAATTACATTTAGCTGTTGCATTTCTTTCACTCTCTCAAAGGAACCAAGAGCCTTTCTGTCTCATGCGTCACTTTTGTAACCAGAGTGCACTCAAAAAGTCCAAACAGACCTCTGACGAAGCTAATGATTCAGATCCACAGGTTGAGAATGCTTTTTATTTAAAGCTGAGATGCTTCTGCTTCTTACCTTGATGTAGGGGTTGTTCAGCACCAGGGACTGGGGCACCTGCAGAGTGAGGTACTCATTCTCTCGCCAGTTCAACATGAAGGCCACGCACTCCTCTCCGACGATCTGCCGCAGGGGAAGATCTGGAACAAAAAACATGAGGGAGTCCGTAAATACTGCAAAATAAGCCCTCAAGATCACCAGTGAGTAGAAATAATAGAAATAAGAGTAAAAATAATAATGTGGGATCTTTAGAGAAAAATTGCATGGCTGGAGAGCAGTTGCTAGGAAACAGCATTTATCTACCTGTACATATCTACCAACACACTGCACTACATTACTGTTATTCAGCAGACGCTCTTATCCAGAGACTTACATAGGTGACAATTTTACATATTGTCCATTTATGCAGCTGCATATTTACTGAGGCAATTTTGGGTTAGGTAGCTCGCCCAAGGGTACAATGACAGTGGGGGAATCAAACCGGCAACCTTTCGATTACGAGCCCAACTCATCACCACTACATCACACCACCGACCACGGTTAAACCTGCGGTGAGGGGAACTCCACACTCACCATGTATCCTCATCTCCAGGTAGCCGCGCACCCTGCTGACCAGGTCCGGAGGGGGCCGCTCCCGGGCGCAGCCCACCCCGCTCTCGTGGGCGCGCACGTCCAGCAGCAGAATCTCGTTCAGCATCACCTGCCGCAGCTTCGGGGAGAACTCCGTCACCAGCTCCAGGCAGGCAGAGAACAGCTGCCGCGCATGAACAAAGTCCTGCAGCGAGGAGTACGACATTCACACTCACCGGGGCCTCACTCTTTAATATTCCTTACTGCTCCATCTTCATTACTCATTAAAATACTGTTGCTGCTAATAATACATTCACTTCTTTAAAACTTGCCTTTTCTTTCAGGATAACACACTACATTTCATTATATATAATTTATCCTAACATCACATATTAAGTTATATTACCCTTTCAGTAATGATCAATATATTAAGTTAGATTAGCCTAGCAGGAAGCTAGAGTGACTAACCTTTATTGTGATGCAGTGTAAGCCCTTTGCCATGAGGATGTAAACCAGGTCCCGTGTCAGGTTATCCTTAATGCCCAGTATCACATTGATGTAGTCTGCTGGAACCTCCCACTGGATGTACATGGGAAATGAAAGGCAGAGCGTGTATAAGATGAATTCATACAAGTACATATAACTGAGTAGTTTTGCATTGTTGCATTCAGAGTAATGGGAAGATTACAACAATTAAAAAATGCAATGATTATCCCTACAGATAATCTGCAATAAATGAATTACATACTCAAGCTTACAGTAAGGAAAAAATAGCACTGACCCAGAAAGCTAAATAAGGAAAATACCATATAAAAGTGGCAGTCATAACACCCTCTTTTGAACTCTCACCCTGTTTTTTAGTATGTATTAAGAATGCACTGTCAATCATCCAATCAAAAGACTGCTCTCCTTAGGAAAATTCTTTCTTCAATGATCCCTTTAAAACAAAACTTGGGGTTCGTGGAGCCGAACTCTGACATAACTACACTTTTAAGGTCTGCACTGCTGTGGCTCCCTGTGTGCCTCACCTTGCTGTTCACCCTCCAGTACGGCCGCTCTGCCATGCCATGCAGCTCTATCAGGATCTGCCTGATCCGCCGGGAGTCCAGGGACAGGATAAGCTGGTGCTCCAGCTGGCCGATGTTCACGCTGGCCGAGGCTGTTTTAACACAGTGAGCACAGTGAACACAGTGAACAAGCACCTCCGCTGCCTCAATAAACAAGTTCTCTCATCGCACGTATGGGGCACGCCAGACACACACAACATTTCAGTAAACTGATATTTCTGAAATATCTTTCTTGTAATTTCTTGTCCCTTGTCTGGCCACCTACTGAAACTTGGTCATGCAGCACTTCTAATATTGTTGACTCCTTATATGGCTTTTGCTTGTGTTGTACTCTGCCTCACTTGGAAGTCGCTTTGGATAAAAGCGTCTGCCGAATGAATAAATGTGAATGTAGATGAAATACCTGGAATGTCGTAGAAGGAGGGCAGCGGTTTGGCGCACAGGTTGACGCTGGCCGACCTCTTCCTCATCTGCTCCACCAGGGCCGTCCTCTCCTCCTCCGGCAGCAGCTCTGTGAAGAGCTCGTGGGAGGACACCATGTAGACCAACGGCGGCTCCTCTATGCTCTCGCACAGGGTCCTGTGTAGGGGAGTCACACACAATCAGGCCTCAGTTCTTCTCCATAATGCCTGATTTTGGGGGCTTCAAGACCCCCATCATGGCTAGGCTGTTATCCCACACCTACAAGTCATAATTCTACTCAACTTACTTCAACAGAGTCGCTATGCTCTTTTTTGCAGCCTCGGAAGCGCGTTCCTTGTCCAAAGCCCTCGTGCACACCTAAACAAACATAACCAAGTTTTTGAAATGGAATGAAACGCAGACCTGTGAATTTAGACTTCACGTCCGCTTAAAAGAGCCGCAGGATTCGCACCTCCAGCAGAAATTCGATCACGCGCTTGTGAGGCTTGAGGAGCAGCTGTTGGAAGAGCATGCTGACGACCTGGCCCTCCAGCGCGTCCCTGACCGCGTTGCACACGCACAGCTTGTGACACACCTCGTCCAAGCTCCTTTCCCTGCATTGGATACACACAGCTGTACAGCATTCTCTGGGATGGGTCAACCAGAACATCTGTTCATACACAGTGTAGCGAAGGGAGAGAGCAGTCACCCCACCCGGCCTCGAACCCGGGTCTGTTGTGACGGCACTCCGTCACACACAGACACGTGCTCATATTTTTAAACACTGGCCTTCAAATTCACCCATAATGTTTACTTCACAAAGAAGGTTCACAGGTGCCGCTAAGCCGACAGATGATTCCAAATGTAGAATCAAAGGCTCCAGATTGCAGCCGTTAATGTCTAACTTTCCTGTCAGACTAGGAAACTAGGCCAATTGTCTGGCCTCCTACTCAGCCCTGCCTGGGCCTTGAAAACCCCGGTTAATGCCACTTACCCCTGCTGGGCTTTGTGCACAAACTCCCTCAATATGGACTGTCGGAAATAGTTGGGCAAACTGAGGGTCACGTTGTCTTTGATGAAAGTCTCAATGAGAGTCTAGAGAGAACAGGGAGAGACCATTAACTTCTACATCTCAACAGCTACACAGAAATGACAGACAGCGTCAGAGGACACAAAGCTAACCTTTTACCAGAACAACACATACGTCAGAGAAATCGGCATCTACTTCCTTTCTGCTGAAACCAGACGGGTCCTCACCTGGTAGTTTTGTGTCTTGATGAAGGTGTTTATCTGTCCGTAGGGGGTGAGGTGTGCATCGCTGGGGTCTGATGGGCCAGTGAGGACCCTGCAGGCGTTCCAGTACCCAGCCAGCCGCTTCTCATCCAAACGGCAGTGAAGAGCTTTCGAGTCCAGCTGCAACAGAGCAGATGGAGGAGAAATCAGCACTCCCCCCCACACACGCGCAAACACACCCACAACCACATCCACATCTAGCTACCCATCTTCAGGCTTTTTTTACATTACGTTACATTGTTTGCATTTAGCAGGGAATGTGAGATTGTTGGCGTAGCAGGAAAAAAAACTGGCAAGGAGCAAAAACCAAGAAAACCGAAGGAAAAAAGTTTAAAACAGAATGCACAGAAGTACTCACTGGTGACTGTTCAACAATACTCAAAAGATTAGTCAAAGGTTCAAATAAATGAGAGGTGAGTAAGGTTATGTAAGACAAGTGTTAATAAAAGAACACATTTCAATACCTTAAGGAGCAGCTCTTTGGTTTTTAAGAAGTGCTCCCTGGCCTTCTCATATGAAGAGGGGTCTGAGCAGCCTTGTTGAAAAAAGATGGCACCTAAGTCATAGTGCACCTGCAAGACAAAAAAACAGAAATTCAAGGATGTAGGAGAGAGATCAAAAACTCATCATCACTTAAATGCACTGATCCATTTCTTCTCCTGATTTATATAAAAAGAAAAAAAATATCCATTTGCTTTCCATACCAGAAAAATGGCTTTTTTAAAGTGAAACTATAGAATCAGTCCCAGTATGCCAAGCGGGAGTGTAATTAGGCAATACTGCAGTATATAGTGTCAATACTATTTTTTAATCTTTCATAGATGTATTTTCTCTGGAGGTACCTGACAGTGCAGCTCGTCGGCACTAATCTGAAGGCCAGCAGTGGAGCACTCCGTTTCTCCATTGGTCGTTGGGGGATCTGCAGCCAGCAGGTCCAGTGTCCTTAAGGTGTGAATGTAGAAGTCCTTCTTGATCCTGAGGGCCCCCTCCAAGACCATGATTGAGTCCTCTGACTGCTCTTTCAGCTGCCGTGAGTAAAAAGAGAGAAGTGCTACATCACTCATTTATGTGTACTTTGAGCAGCTACTGACAGAATTTTGCCTTACTTGCGAAAAACTGAATTACAGCATCCTTTTTGCAACAATACTTTTTGCCAAATCAGATTTCTTTAACTTCAAAGGTAATAAGATATAAGTGTGAATATTTCTTAGGTGCTCTAAAGTACTGTAACCCATCCTACTGCCAGGAAAATACGATACCCACCACTTTCAGAATATTTTCAGTTGACTCTTTCTCCTGTTGCACGAGATTCAACCTAAGAAGAAGAATTGAAATGTCATTCCAACACACCAGCTAAAACTCAAAACAGTAAAAAGCCCAATTCAAGTTTAAATGCTAGCATGGAATACTAACATGTTCATCTGGTGAGGTCCAAGCTTGGTCGGTTTCTCAGGAAAACTGCTCAGCACAATGGTCCGGATCGCCCTTGGGGGGTAAAAGAGTAAGAGAACAGGATCAGCTGCAAACACAGGCTGAGTACAAAACAAAGAATGACAGCACCACAAAATATGCAAACAGCTCTCAAACCATCTGTAACTCAATGCATTTTTGTAAGAGTTCAAAGGTCACCATGAGGAGTGCCATTACCAGCGGTTGTAGATGAGCACAGCCATGGCAGTGGTGGGGGGCAAGGTAGACAGATCCAAATCCACGTGCTTCACCCCAGGGGGAACTTTACTGACACACAGAAGCTCATTCAACAGCATGTTCAGCACTGGGATGGATAAACTGAGGGAGAACGGCAAGTATACACATCAGACACCTAGTCCACTGCATACCACACAAGCACATTACATTACATTATTGCCATTTAGCAAATGCTCTTATCCAGAGTGACTTACGTAAGTTACAATTTATACATGTTACCCATTTATACAGCTGGAGGCAATTCTGGGTGAAGTACCTTGCCCAAGGGTATAACAGCAGTGCCCCAACAGAGAATCAAACCGGCAACCTTTCGGTTACGAATCCTGCTCCTTACCACTATCCTACACTGCCTACTAATAACAAATTATGTGGCCAAAGTCACTTAATGTCTGAGGACAGCAGCACATTTGCCCAAACACTTTAATGAGTTCTTTTTTTATTCAACTTGAACAAAGGTCGTCATTACAAACCCTTTCTCCAGTGTGTCCAGGTCCCATTTCAAGTGTGCGGACACCTTGAGAGCCAGTAGCTTCAGAGTGCGGTTCCTGCGATTGTCAGCTGGGGGCTGGACTTGGTTCTGCTCATTCACGGATGGCTTGGAGGCTTGCTCAAGGAACTGGATCACCAGCTGCACTGGAGACGGGTCTGAACAGATATGTCCTTCAAGGTAAATTCTGACATCTAAGACGGTCTAAAAAAAGGCATTAGCCTGTTGCTGATACTACTAATACTGCCACAGACTACAACTGTTAAAGACATTGTGCAATCAGCCTCAAATAGCAACATGTCAGCATCAAATTCTGATATGATAAGTGACAGTACAGTTCATTTCATCCTTGAAGTTTTTTTTTCCTTTTCCCCTCACTTTGCTGGGTCATTCCAGAAGAAACGGGACTGACTTTGGTATGTACAAGTTGGCACATATTTTTACAGTGGAGATTCTGACAAGCAAAATTTCAAATTAAAATAGCAATTAACTTATGGGACATGGTTAATTGAAGTAGTAATTTTTGCCATCTTGCCATTGAGGGCTCCTTTCAAAGGCACTCTTTGCGTGCCTTGATAAATTTGATGTTTGTTGAAAAGTGATGTACATTAATTTTTTAAATATGAAAGTATTGTTATGACAAATAAAGTAGCATATTTGATTGCCTTAAATGTTTGTGTGCTATTCTACAGACTCCATTGTGTGAGTACAGTCCAGAAATAAATAACTAGTAGTTATTAGTAGGTATTACCCATACCCATAACATCTCCCTATTGATGTTAAAGTGCCTGCGGTTGTCAAGACTTGGTTCTTAAGTATGAAGAGCAAGAATATCCTCAGTTTTGGACACGATCCGGTTCAGGATGAAGGAAGTTCACCTTTACATGTGATGCAATTTGGAACACCACGAGACAGCTAAGACAGTGCATTTGTAAAATGACCCATAACTGCGAGTTTTATGTCTGAGTAACATCTGTTAGCCAGACAGCTAGCAATTTAGGCATGCAAATTAAAAAATTAAAAATATCCGACAAACATTAATTGAGCTTACCTGGAGAGCTCTTCTGTAGGTGCTTTTCGAGCAGTGATTCGTCCAACAGAAATTCGAACCAAGAGGTCTGTGGGGGTGTGGACGGCCGACTGCCGCTCACTGCCACCCGGTCTGCGGTCTCAGCGCTCATCTTTTCTCATAAAACACAAACAAAATTTGAGCGAAGACAGCTAACACCTTCAGAAATACGACAGCAAAAGCTGCCAACTAGCTGTGTGTGTACACCTGCTAGCTATGTCTAAATGAACGAATCAGCTGGCTGTCTGACATTAGCTAACTAGCTACGTTACTAGCTACTTACCTTTTATCTATGAGGCGTATTACTCAAATGATTTTATTCAGAAATACAGTAATTAGCTAGTTAGCCATGCCAGATATCTATGTAGCTAACGTATGATCCAAACAGCTCATTGAAACCAAGTTACACTTCCGGTAGTGTATTTCCGCTATCAACTTCCGGTAATGTATCCGACATTTTCTACCAAAATAAGAGCCTCAAAGTGCGTCTCATACTTTATTTTCGGTCAAAAACCTAAGCTTAATTTTGCAAACCGTAATGTTTTATTAGTTTAGGAGACAAATCATCAGTCATTCATGATTCTGGGCACCACAAGCCTCCGAGCACTGCACTCCTATTGGTTTAAGGCCTGGTTTTAAAAGCTTTTAAGGCCTGCAGCATGTTATTTTACTGAAAACATCCTTTCATTTCAAGACATTATAGACAAATAAATAATACAATTTTATGACTTCAATTCAATTTAAAAATCCCTCTGATTAACCACAACATTCTAATTATACTACAGACATTAGCTGAACTACAAAGACATTCCTCAGTATATGTAGAAAAAAATTGTATGAAGTTTCTGAATATACAATTTAAAACTAGGACAACAGTAATATTGTAGTTTAATTAAACACCAAGCACACAATCATGAATTAAGCACCACAAAGCATGACAAAATAAAAAGCATTTAATTGTAGACAGAGTCCAGGGTTTCTTTGCTGCTATTTAAGAATACACTAAAATGCCCATTTTAGAATTTCAGCCTACCAAAAAAAGTTACACAGAAGTAGGCATTCCAGGTCCAGAACCTTTCACAGTACAGTAACATGACAATTCAGCAATACAAACATCTACTTACGTGAGACATTATTGAAAGGAGAGAGCCCTGCTACACAGGCCTGGCTGTTGTGAGCTCCATTTTGCAATGACTTATGACCTAGAACTTCTTGTCATGCAAAATTTATTACAGTAAAAATGTTTAAGGGTGGCTGAGGTCTAAATGCCCTCAGGCAGTTATTTCTGTCCACAAAAAGCACACACACATAAAGAAAGACGAGTCAAGTTTTTTGGGTGGATATAAAGAAGCTGCAATCCTTTGCATATACAACAATGGATAGACTCTGGGCCAGCCTTCACTACCCATCAGGCTTTGAGGTGAGCCCCGCTTGTCCTCATTTGCATTTTCCCCCCATTCACTCCCTACAGAGGTGAACCAGGCAGTATGGCAAAAAAAAAAAAAAAAAAAAAAAACAACAAATCAGCAAATATATATGACAAGCTTATGGGAGAACAGAAAAAAATAAGTTCAAAACAGTACACATGCACTAAATGTAAGTCTTGCATACAAAAACAATCATATTACACCAGAAGGACAAGGAGTAGGACTGTACTGACAAATATATAGCTTCAGTTATTTTCAGTTATTCAGTTGTTTCAGTTATTCAGAATCAGTTTTTTTCACACCTTTCTGAGAATAAAATATTGATTTTTTGTGTGTTCCAAGGCAACCTGGAACATCTGATGAAAGCACCTCCCATGTGACAAAGAACCGCTAGGCAGTGGAAAGTAGAGTCATTTTGTCTCATGTTAACTCCATTTACCATGTAATTTGTAAATCCTCACAAACAGAAACAAGAACACACTCTGTCTCCAAACTATAAGGGGCTTGACCAGGCTGTGGAGCTGTGAATTACAGCATTCAGCTCACAGACACCATCCTGATCAATGGAGACTAAAACACATCATATCCTTGATTTGATGATTAAGGGGTAAAATCATTTCAGATCAACCTTGGTTCTGACATACACATAAAGAAGTAACATTCCTGGCATACACACAACCCATTTAAGGCCAGGCACACATGCATACGCACACGCACATACTCACTCTCTCTCTCTCTCTCTCTCTCTCTCACACACATGCACACACACACCTTCATCACACCTTGATCACAAACATGCATCCCAACATAAGCACAACCACACAAACACACTCATTGACCGTCTTGTGACAAAGCACAATTGCTCCCAAGGCCACATGAACACATCACAGCAAAGCGCGGAAGCCAAATATGTTCATCCGACAAACAACATCAGCTAACTAACTACGAATCTTAAACCAACATTCTGGAATACTGACAAGCACACAAAATGTTCTAACTATGCTGCCTGCTCATTGGAGCACAACTGTCCTGAATGTCTTCCCCATTCCGAACAAAATGCCATAGTGCTTGCTAAGATTATACGTGTGGAGTGTAACAGTTGTCTCTGAGAAAACAGACAAGACAGAACAACCCCAGCGGAGAGAGGAGGCCTCCGCTACACCTCAGTACTGGAAGGAGATGACCGAGTTGACTTTGTAGACGTGGTAGGAGCGGTTCCAGAAGACCCGGGTGAAGTAGTTGATGTAGGGTGAGTAGTTCATCTTTATCTCGTGGCAGAATCGCCTGTATTTGGAGAAGGCATACATCTCTCCCTTCTCATACACCACCTGTGAGCAATGAAAATCACAAACACATGGGTATTTAACACCATGTATCGAGACAATATTATTCTCTTTCAGATCGCTACAGATAAATGAGGGCATACACAAAGGGTGCTTTAACTGTGTATTTATGTTGTGTACCACTGAAGTAGCTCAGACAACAAATATTGTCAAGATAACAAAAGACAAAAAAGGCTACTTAATTGAAATATCATACTGATGCAGCAAACAGAAATGTGGTTTCACATCTTTACTTTTTTCAAGCACAGGGTGCTGTCAGTTTTGTCTGCATTGAATATGTTTGATTTAATTGGGAGACTGAAATAAAAAATGTAAAATGCAGATGTTTGGGAAAATGTGTCTGCAAAGTGACAGTACTGTCTTTTCATGGTGCCGGTTTTTTCGGTGGCTGGTTGGGGACTCACATGACCGTTGGACACATCCAGCAGGTCCTTTATTCTGCAGCCCTTAATGGCGCTCATCTCACTACAGACCGTCTCCTCGATGATCACGTAGTTGGCCTTGTACGACGTGAGGATCTTGTAGACGTCCTCTGCGGACCTCATTGCATAGACCTGGTAAATCTGCAGTGCATCAAAAATACAAATCATCACAGCTGTGTCCACCACTCAGGAACACAGTGCACATCACAGGCTGAGCAGTTTAGACATACAACGACAAGTAGAATCACATTGCCACAGCATATAACTAGCTAGCTAGAGTGTGTCTTACCTTTCTGTACTGCAGCAATGCCAAAGAAAACACAGGATCTTGGTTTGGATTTGTTTTGTTTTCCTCAATAACAATGAGGAATAAGCAAAACCTTTTGGATCATTTTTTGATCACAATGATTTAAATCTTTTTTTTTTTCAAGTCGAGAGTCAATCACTGAATTAATCAAGGTAATGTAGAAGTGGAAATGTGACAGCAAAAAGCTGCTGCTTTTCTTTTAACTTACAATGTACACTTGGATTGGATGTCTCAAACAGGGCAGCTTCGGCAGTTCTGAAGAGAGAGATAACACACCCTACCTAACTAGAGTTCCATATCATTCCTTGTCTTTTACACAGACCAAGGTTGCGCCTGATTGGCCAGTAGATTTTCCAATCTTCTGTCACAACCCCCAAGATTTCCAGCCTCAAGATCTTACACTTTACATATACTGGACTTTGCAAAATCCATGCCCCTATCCATCAGTGCTACACCACACCTGACTGTCTGTTAAAAGCAGGCCGTTCGTGTTCTTCAGAAAAGCACAGCAAGATGATGTGACGACGTTTAAGAGGACCAATTCAGTATCTTACCGACCTCGTGTAATACTTCTCGATAACTACTCTTAGCACAGTGATGCGTTGTTATGCGCTTGGGCAAGGTACTATAAACCCAGAATTGCCTCAGTAAATATCCAGCTGTATAAATGCATAGCATGTATAAATTGTAACTTATGTAAGTGACTTTGGGCAAGAACGTCCGCTAAATGATGTAATGCAATGTAATGTAATGTAATGTAATGTAATGTAATGATGTATCTGTCAGGTCATTCGGACATTATCTGCCTCAGTAACGGGTGAAACGTACATTCTCACTCCTCCTCAGCAGGTTGATGTCAGTGTACAGGGGCAGGCTGGTCACGGTCCAGCCGGAGCACAGCTTCACCGCCCCCATCAGCTGAGGGCTGCCTGCAAACACTGCCGTCATCGGGGCCTGCCTCCTGAAAGACCCACACAGAGAGAATCAAGGCAGTTGTCCTGTAAATCAAATACATTTTACCAAACACACAGTGCACATTTTAGCACACTCTGTGGAAGTTTCAAAAAAATTAAATTTTTGATACATTTTGATAAATTTTATCAAAAACTACAGATTTATTCTATTCTATTCTATTTTATTTTTATTCTTATTTTTATTTTATCTTCATTCCTGCATTGTTTCTGATACTGTAAGTGAGCAATTTCTGGCACAATAATTTCCTTCGGGATCAAAAAAGTCTTATCTTATTACACAGACTGGATCAAAAACAAAAAAAAATGTCTTCCAAAAGTGAGACTGTAAAGTGTGAGCAGCTGCAAAGTGTGTAATATTTCCATGTATTCGGATAAGGGTGGCAGCGTAGCATAGTGGTAAGGAGCAGGTTCCTGGTTCGATTCCCTGCTGGGGCACTGCTGCTGTGCCCTTGGGTGAAGTACTTAACCCACAATTGCCTCAGTAAATATCCAGCTGTATAAACGGATAGCATGCAAAAATTGTACGCTGGATTGTAAATTTCTCTGGATAAGAGCGTCTGCTAAATGCCAATAATGTAATAAGTGAAACACCTTCTCAAAGTTTAAACCTATACAGGACATAACAGAGGCTCAGCGATGGGCAGCATATAAGAGGACCAAGGGATCGGCTTTACTTACTTAATCCAGTTCATTAGCTCCACAGTGTCTGGATCGTAAAACTCCTGCAGCTCAGACAGTTCTGTAATCACCCGCGGAAAGTACTGCACAGAGAGGGAGGTGCACGTGTGTCAGTGACAGTGCTCACATTATCTGCAGTGTTTCTCATTGTCAAGGACCACTGTTTAAGCCAGAGGGCAGCTGAACACACCAGAGAAGCGACAGTGATTTTAACAGCGTTTTTGGAGATTGTATTACATATCACAGACACATGCAACTCTCCACTGTCCTGTGAACTGACACTTTCAGCATGCACATGGTCAAATAAAAGTTCAGTTTAAAGCAGTATTAAAATTTACACTATATTTAGGGTAAAACTACATTACGACCACTGCAGTCCTTACCTATTGAACATAAGATATTTTGTTACTTCATATCATAGTAGTAATTCACACTTCCACAGTGTTACTGCAGTTGCACATTACTACACATTACATGAAATTATTTTTAAGAAATGTAATGCAAAACTCACCTCCCTCCACAAACTGAATCCAATAATTGTAGGAACTGCTGTACTCAATATTAGAGCCTGTTGGATCAAATTCAAGAGTCAATCAGTTGATACTGACCAGGCCCCAAATTAATGGGGTTCTTGGGATCAATCAGGATGTGTACCGAGTTGAATCAAAACCCACTCATATTCAGCCACATTAGACACATTTGTGAACCACAGTAAGACCTGAAAACATGGCAACTAGCATACAATTTATTTTATTTATTTATTTGCTCTCTTGACTAATGTGGCCTGGTACCAACACTGAAAGCAGTCCAGTGTGTCCTGTTTATGACAGGAATTCTCAGCTGTAATCTGGTACTGTATCGCAAGCCTGGTGAAAGGAGGCTACAGGGGAGGCAGCTGCCTTACCAGGACCACTGGATGGACTGACTTGAGCTTTAGCCACTTGAACACAGTCATCCAGAGCTCTGGAGAGCACACGCCAAACGCCGTGAACATACAGACATAGGGTGTCCACAGGTACTTCATCCTGCAGGGGAGGAACATTGAGAAAGAGACACAATAAAAATGCATATCTAACCCAATACAATATGGCATGTGTTCCCATGTTTGAAATGCAAGTGAATGCACCTGCGGCCACATCAGATGTGCATGACTGACCAAACCGAAGACAACGCTTTGGCTAAATAAGACAAACAATATGATAACATTCATGCTTCACTGGATTTCATTACATTTGACTCAACCATCACCCTTTTAGGTTCTCTCTCTTGTTCAACGTACCCCTCAAAAACCATCGCCAGCACCCCGAAAAGCAATGTGTGGAAAACATGGTAGATGACCTCTGGCTGCTCTCCTATTCGCCCATCTTCCAACTTTAGGTTGGATTTCATTGGTTCTCCACTGTTCAGCCCAGGAGTCAGGAGTATAACCATTTCCACCACAGCCATGAAAGGCAGAAGAAACAACAGCAGCATGAACAACTGGAGTTACAGCATTAACATATCAAAACAGCAATATAATAGCTATTATAGCAGCATTTTATTATTATAGTATAATGGGTTTTTATACAAGGTTAGTGCAGCAGCCTGACCTGAGCCTCCTGTAGATGACTTGCAAAGTGGACAGCAGACACACTACAAGCACCAGCACGTAGAAGGGCAGCACAGAGGCCTGGGTGAGGCGCAGGAAGAAGTCCTGGCTAGGCGCCTGGAAGCCCTCCTGACAAAGCAGCAGGTTGGTCACAAAGTCCCTGAAGGACAGTACAGCTTGTGTGAGTGCCTCCTTACAAAGCAATGTTTTTTTTTTTACACTTTCTCTCTTACATACTGATGATGCAATACAAAAAAATCTCAACAATCAGCAAGAAACCTCTCTTTGAAAAGATATTCTTCGGGAGTGCTCTTTAAAATCAAAATCAATAAATGTTTCAGACAATCTTACTGTGAAGTTAAATGAGAGACTCACGTTGTTGTGTTGAGCCCAAATTTCACTTCAAGAAATTTTAGCATATGGTCACTTTCATCAACTGGCATGATTCTCTAAAAATAAGAGGACATAGACAAAATGACATACCAAGTGTCATGGAGGCTACATTATCAAACACACTGCACAGTATATCACCAGCAATCCAAAATAATTACCAAGCGCAAAAAAGAAATACTAAATTCTTATATAATAATACATTCTTTTGGTAAATCAACATGATCCACACAGTGTTAAAGCTAACAAAACCCTGTAGTGGTGATAATGTTTCAGGGGCCTGTAACCCTTACCTTGACCATGTAGCTGAAGGTGATTCCAATAGTAAAAACCAGGTAGAAATGCAGCAAGATCTTCATTAGCCTGGCTACTGGGGAGCCTATTTTCATGTTGTGCTGAAACAAGAGGATGGACATTAGGCTCCTTGTAAGAACTGATAAGAACTGATACTACACTGCTACCCTACTCCACTGCTACCCTACTCCACTGCTCCTGCGGGACTCCACATTCCCGGCTGGCCTTGTGGTTTCTCGTGAACAGGTGATTCCGGGCTTACCTGCAGGTACCTGGCCAGCACAGAGCCGCTGAGGAGGCTGAGCAGCGGGGAGCTGAGCAGGACGGGGTTCTGGAACTGCAGCATGTAGGCCAGGAAGACCGAGCTCAGGTACACCTTGTGTATGTCTGCCATCTGGGGAAGCAACAGAGGACAGCACTGCTTTATTAATACAGAACAAACAAAGGGACAAATACCTGATGCAATGTTGCCAATGCTTCTCTGAGACCTATACAGAACATCTGAGCTTGGGCTGCATCACAGCTCGTGAAAATCCATACTTGGCTGTGCAGGTTACGGAACTGGGCTTGCAGTCTGAGTGTTGCAGATTTAAATCCCAAAGGGGTCACTGCTCTACCCACAGAAAGGTACCTGAGCAAACCTAAACTGCTTCAGCAGAGGTCCAGCTAGATAGATAGATAACAAACACCATGTAAGCTATGTAGGTTAATGCTGTTGAATGACCTTGGCTCAGTTCATTAATAGTTGAGAGTTAGTCTTGAGACATAAAATCTTGATTCTATAGTAGGCTTGTGCTGAATCTCCACACATGCCTATTGCAGCATATTCACAGTGCACAGGGCTGTGATCTTAAAATTTTAGGAGGAATTTGACTTTAACAGATTTGCAAATATTTGCCAGAGAGAAAAGAATATAATCAGTCCTAGAATAGATCTACCGGTATCTTAAAAGTGATTTTGTGTCATGCTCAGTGACTTCTAGAGGAAGTCCATCAGAAAGCAGCCGCAATGTGTGGGGTTGCATAGCTGGAATAAGACATGCAGAGAACAGATGAAACACAGCTGCACAATGTTCACTGTTCATGACTCTTACACCAAGGTCAAGCATAGTCCTCTTTTAAAACACACCCTGTACTGATAAACAGAGAAAGAACTGTCTCCCTGGAGTCAGTTTATCCTATTATATACTTTTATATTCATACTTTACAATTTCACACAAGCCAGAAGAAGACACTGCTCTCCAGAATTGGGAGACTATGTGTGCCATGTTAACTGAGAAAGCTGACAACATTAAGCCCACCCTACTGTAATGTCAGTACGAAGAGCCACGCTTTTCAAGTAACAACATGATGCCACAAGGATGAAACACGGTAAATGTATAATTGCCTCTCCTTTGGGGTGGCGATACCTTGCGAGGCTGCACTAGGTCGAAGCAGTCGAGCAGGAAGAGGGCCAGGCCTTGGACAAAGAGGACGTAGTGACTGTGTTCCCAGATCAGGATGAAGGTGAAGGTGGAGGCCCCCATCAGGAGATAGCAGAATGTCTGCAAACACAAAGACAGTAATAATAATCAATCATATACTTTATTGATCCCTCATGGGGAAATTCATCCTCTGCATTTGACCCATCCTACACACACAGTGAGCTGTGAGCACACACACACCAGCAGTGAGCACACACACACCAGGAGCCAGGAGCAGTGGGCAGCCGCAGTGCAGCGCCCAGGGACCACCTCCAGTTCTTTTTGCCAGTGCCTTGGTCAGGGGCACTGACAGGAGTCTCAAACACAATAAAGCACATATGGACTGGGCTGAAACTCAGAGTACAGGAACACATTCGTCAGACACGTCTGCATTCGCTGTGGTTTTACGCCACTTAACTAAACTACTCAGAAGGCTGTAGGTTCCGCTCCGAAGTAAGGTAAGTATCTGCCCTTGAGCTGAGTACTTAATTTGAATTGCTTCAGAGTGTGTATATATAGAGCTGATTAAATGAATCACCTCTAAATATGCACATTGCCCTGGATAAGGGCGTCTGTAAGGCAAGTAAATAATGCTGCAGTCAGCATCAAGCCAACAAGCAATTAATTTAGACTACGTATATGAGCCAAGCAAGTATATAATCCATCTGAAGGAAAAATGCTGCTGTCACAGATACCAGGTAGGCCTACAAATACCCCAGTGTTCAATCTAGGCTCACTGACCCAGCATCCAGTGGAATAATGACTGAAACATGGTAACTACTCCCACATGGCCTGCTGTTTATCTTGATTTGTGCATGACGGAGGTAAGACTCTAATTAAGCAAAACTGTAGCTGATTGTATACTGCTATCCAGTGAGTGCTGTGGCTACTTGCACCACTATGGTAAACCCTGGAGCTTGGTTCATAATATACAGTATATACCATGAATATGTAAAGACAGGTTTTAGCAAGAGTTTTGAAATACCCATGAAAGAGGCCTCATGAGCACAGTGCCCAAGATGGATATTCAATGTACACTACGTTATCCACCAATCTCTGTAGGCAATATGAAAATTATTTAACTGCACACTTTTAGTATTGTTTTACTGACTGGTACTCACATTTGTACTGAATGGGAATCTCATTAACTGAATGTTTAACTGGGATTGAAAAAGTACGGGGAGGAAAAGTAAATTGAGCTAAAGCTGGAACATGCACTGAGAGATAGAACTGACCCCTGGTCTGACACTTAGGATAACCACTAACTGCACCTCAAGTGTCACCTCTAAGTTCGGCTCACGTCTTCTCTTTTCCTTTAATGCACAACTTTTTCAGGCTCCCAGTCTTCCAAAGATTACATTAATGTTTGTGAGGTAGAGATAATCACAAGATCTAGGCTATGTTTTTGGCCATTTTCCCAGAAAAATCTTTTAAGACTGAATAAGCACATTGAGGCAACAAGCACTCCCCGAGTAAATTAATTTAGATTCTGAATGTCCCAGTTGCACAATATACCATTCATCTTTCTCCAGCTTTTATGTCAGACATTAGTGACAATGTTTCAATCTGTGTGGTGTCTCCACTGAAAGCTCACCTCTGTGGCAGAGTTAATGCTATTCCTAAGGAATCCAGTTAAGGCCATGACCTGGCAGGCAAAGAAAGGCAGAGCCCAGTTGTCTCTCAATGGAATGGCATAGTCCACTTTGGTTGTGTCTGGTCTGGAGACATTAAAAAAAAAACACAACATCATTTCCATTTACTATGACCCAACATTCAGCTCTCTGTGCTTCAGATTTAAGGTTATGTCTGGCTCACTTCTGAAGTTACAATTGTTCTAATTCCATGGTTCCTTATGGACATTCTTGAAAGGGGTGTAGTTTAAAACAGAACAGCCATAGATAGCACAGGAGTGCAGAAAGCACCACAATCTTACACACTGGAACCTGACGGTGGAGGGCAGGAATGCTTTGTGTGGTCATAATGAACAGAACATCCATGACGCTCCCTTCTGGAAGAGGAGGGAGCTCGTATTCCAAACGAAGCCCATGTGATGCCAACCCATCACCCGCTCAGTCTCACCTGTTGATGACATACCACGCCACCGCCAGCATGCCTGCCACCCAAGTGCCACTCATGACCCAGCTGGACACAAAGAGCGCGGTCACGTACACCGCCTGCAGGCCAAACACCACTCCAATATAGAAGTACACCGGCTCTATCACATCCTGCAAAGTGAGGGAGAAGACATGCATCAGACATCTCCAAACCGCCACCACAGCTTGGAAATACCAGTCCACAGTGCACATGAATTTATAAGTATCATCCAGGAGAACAGTCATTCTTTGCTAGTCTGATCACACCCACTGTTTTAACCACAGATGTCCAATGTTTGCATCTTATAATCTTAATGAAGGAAATGAGGAGCCTGCATCAAAAACTCCCAATGAAGACAAACTTAAATGTCAAGTGCAGTGACCCACCCTTAGTACCTTGTTTATCATAAGTCACAAAAGCTCAGCTCTTTATCTTTGGTCTTAGCACCAGATTGTGTTCATCTCATCTTTGGCTTCACACCACAGCAATTCTGCAGAAACTCCAGCTCACTTAACCCAGGCCTGGATATGCACAGTGGATCCTTGGTCAGGTTTCTGAAAGTGAGAGGGAGGGACTGACCTGGCTCCCTGTAATTCTGTACAAGAAGCTGGTGATGAGCTCCGGGTAGAGAAACAGCTGCTCCACAGCATTTATGGTCTGAGAGGAGACAGTTCTGTTATCCCGCATTAGTTCATGCATCCCTGCACAGAACAAAAAGAACAAAATCGAGACCAGGATCTTTCTGAAGGCAACAAAAAGGGCTTCTCATCCTTCTATTGTGGTCAGACTGCAAAAAACACCATTCTGGTTACCTCTCTTGAAGGATGGTACTGTCAACATGTGCTTGTAGTAATAATAGTAGAGGCCACTGCCACCTAGGAAGGTGATCTCACGCTCCAGCTCCTGACACAAAACAAACAGTTAAAGGACAGTGTCTAAAACCGGCAGCAGACTGAGTACTGAGAGATTCCACCTATGTTTCACAATACTCCGACATGACAACCATTTACATGACTGGCTACAAAAGCAAGCCTTGAAATCAATTTGTAATTACTCAATAAACAATGAAGTTACTCAAAACTAAATTATTGTAAATTACTCACCTTTTGATCTTTACACCAATTTTTTTCTGTAGTCATTGCACAATATCACATTATATAGTACACACTTCCACTTGGCTTGCTTTGGCCACATTGAATATAATACCAGAAAGCAGACTGAAATAGAACAGGCCAGTCAGCCTGGTGAGAGGTACACCAAGAGGTAGTGTAAATGTTTCAAGAACCATGAAGATACTGAGGAATCCAGCACATGTAAACACTTTACTTCTTTCTGAATAAGATGAAAAATAATGAGTGACAGAAAATATGTTGCTCACTTGTCTGCTGGAGAACCAGAATTTCCTCTCGTGGTAGGTGGAGAGGTACACGGCATACATCATGCCACATGTCACTGCTGCTAGGCAACCAAAAAACAGCTTCACCAACCTCTGGAACAGCAGCGCTGGGGAGATTATGACAACAAACACAAACAACTGTCACTGATGTGTTTTTTTTAATCAAACTTTAGTTACACCGGCATGAACACAGATGCAGACCAGTAGACATGTTGAGAGATTGATAATACTCTTTGGTTACACTTCCCTTTCTTTTGTCTGCATGTAAAATGCATGACTGATAAAAGTAGGGAAGTCACTGACTTGGGGAAATATTTTTACATATTAAAACTTCTACATGTTATTGACATAGATGTGAAGGTCTGCCAATTCTGTATTTTCAGTTGGGTACCTGACACCCTGGCTTTACAACCCCAAACAGTCAATTAACATAAAGAGAACTGTTTTGACTCACATTTGTCAGAATCACGGGTCTTTCTGACCGAGTTCTTTGAGCAGTCTACTGTTTCCTTCTCCTTCTCCTTCTGTGTTTCGCAGTAGCAGCAACTTCTGAATCCCCATCGCCTACACAGTCCTTCTCCGGCTCCTTGGAGTCACCATCTTCTGCTGAGAGGACAGTATGAGTTAGACCAATTATTTCATCTCTCAATCAGCTCAGGTTGCCTCTGGTAACAATGTTCTAAAAAAGTGCACAGTAGCTTCACCATGAAAAAGAATGCTAATTTAAAGGGTAATGTTCAAAATGGTGACAAAAACCACCAGACAAAAAATATTTTGTGTTCACAATAATATCGGCATGCACCCCCAAATATGTGGGGACTGAAAGCTTGTGTGTGATGTGTGTGCAATTAATTCGATTTCTTTCACTAAGGTATTCACATGTAAACCTACTCACACTGGCAAAACTGATTGTCACATGGAATGAAAATAGACTTTGGACGCATTAGATTCTCTCTCTCAAACACCTTATTCATTTACCAAAAAAAAAAAAACTGAGCTAGCCACAGAACATTTTTCATTTCTATAAACAGCGGTTACTTTTGCATTCGTGTTGTGAATCAGCAGCACCCTCATGGTCTTCCTGCTCCTTTTCCCCCTGAATCTTCACCTCTGATTCTCTGCATGCTTCTTCCTGCCTGTGTCTCAACTCTGTCATTTCCCCTGGGCACAAGACAAGAAGAGATTTGCCTGACAAGCTGAATATATGGATGATTAATCTGATGCGTTTTCTATAAAAATGTGACATCCCCCATACAGTTCTATTTTCATATGATGAAAGATTCTAAGTGATTAGTGGATGCAATGATGAATGATTATCACAACACCATCTTCTATGGTAAGGTTTAGCAAAGAAAATTTAAATCACAATGACAAAACGATAGACAATTGTCAAATCAACATGTGGGTTGCATGTAACCCTAACATTCATCAAATCTTTGTTTAAAACTCTATCACTGCCACACACATACTCTCACTGAAAAGAAAGGTAACAATTAAATATAAAGATGTTCCTATTTCTATCACCAGGTTCAACCTTCAAATATAAATTCAATGAGAAGTCAGGGGCTGGTATTGATTGTAATTCCACTAAACTCAGACGGCCACTTCTTCATACCCACAATCATGCAAAAAGATCTTGATATCAGATTTATCAGAGATATCTCCTGTAATAGGAGTGATATCATTGTCACACATATTACCATGTTACCACAGCTGCCTCATTAACAACCAGACATTTTCTTCATTTAGTTATTAATGCAGTTTCTCACAACCAAAAACAGTTGTGAGTTAGACACATTTTAAACAAATGTACTCTGGACCATGAAACATTTATTTCTCTACAGCACAAATGCAGATTTTTTTATTATTAATCGTCACATCACAACACTAATGTGCATCAAAGTTCGTATGTGTTTGTTTTTCCACGAAAGATTGTCATGTCATCCTCCTTTACATCACTGTAAAACTGTATTACTAAACAAAAACACATTCATCCACTATTTTCTTGTGTGCATACTTAACACAACTGGCCACGTTCTTCTCCCACAAACCAATACCGTACTATATAAATATTTAAGCATGTTTACGTATGTGTAAGCATAGAATCGACATCAGTGGCAAATGGAACAACATTTCCAAATCGTTCTGCGCTCTGTACACCTGTGACACAGAAAACGTTATCTCCAGAAGACAGGACTTCCTTTCAACGACGTCTGCAAACGGATGGTTTGCCCATTGATCTTTGTGCTACCCAGCTAATGCGGACTATCTTCTCAAGGCTATTTTTACTTGAGCCTACACTGCATTAACAAACAGATAAAAGAGAAAAGACAGTGCATTCAAAGAACGTTTAGATGTAGGTAACTATAACACATTCAACATGCCATTATACAAAACAATATGAGCTGTTATGGGTGTTCTTCGGCAACTATCCAGTGCCAACAATGTTTATTTTCTCATTTGACCTTTGAAATGCAAAAAAAAAAAACAAAAAAAAAAAAACAAAAAAAAAAAAAAACCACCAGCTACCTATTGTCAATTGGTTATTTATCTTTCTAGCTCACAACTACGTGGAGAGTAGTTGCCAGTTAGCTAGCTAGTCCTTCATGCAAGCAGATACCTAGCTGACTAGCTAGTAGGAAACAATAATAATAACTAGCTAGCCAACTCAAAAACATTGTAGCCAAACTAGCAAGGTAACTCGCTACCTAGCTCGCTGACTTTGCAAACGAATTTCCAGGGTTCCATGTGGAGATGGCAACCTAAGTGCATGAGTAACCTTAGGTAGCTAGCTAAGGCAATAACTAGTTGGCTGACTTAACGTTAGTTTCTTACCGGTGTTTAAAATTCATGGCAGCTCCATGTGCTAACGTCAAACACCTAGCTACAATTTCGAATGAAAAAGCGGACAGAACAATTTGGGGGAAAATGTCCAGGTATCCTGTCGATTTTCTGTCTGTAATGTTACTTGCAGCCCAGAAAACTTTCAACACAAAAATTCTAACTAAAAGCTAGCTAGCCAGCCAGCTAGCTAGCTATCTTGCAAAAATTACCTTACTTCCTCATCCTATGTCTAAAACACGTGACTCCCGGAGATGCCGAAGACACCCGAAGCGACAGTCGAACACAAGTTCGCTCCGCCCCTCCTGCCACTGATCCACCTTGCGGCAGTTCATATCAGTAATTCAGTTTTCACATAGCAATTAAATTATTACATGTTGTAATTTAATTACAGCTAGTTAAATTTACATTCGACGTGTCTGTATAAACTCTACAAACATCAATGATACTCTTCTTAGTAGTCACACTCGCTACAGGCTAGTTAAAATCAGCAATTATTTCACAGCTGGTCACTACTACAATTCTTGCCAGTAATTACTTCTAGTAACTTCGTACGTATTTACATAGTCATGATATTGATCAAAATGAAAAATGGTCGTAATCTGATGTAGCATGGCAGCCATGAGTTTTAACATATTTCCATGAGAGCTGAAGACATATAATTAGCAGTATACATGTACTAAATTTAAGTGTTAAATTTATGTGTTTAAATACATTTAACTATAGCTTTATATAGTCTACATAATATGCACAAACGCTGTAATTTTATTGGCTTTTGTCAAAATTTTGACACATTAGCTTTGCAACAGTAGTACCAGTGCAAAAAGATTCAGTGAGAAGAGGAGCCTCCTTTTATGACCTCTGATATACTAGTGATTTTTTAAATGATTTTTGCAAATTTTGGACTGTTGCAGCACCACCGTGTGCCTCATCAGTGCCTGTACAATCAGATGCCTGGAGGTAGCAATAAAAACACCTCCAAAAAAGCTGCTAGATGCTGGCTAGACTGAAAGGGGACCATTTTCACAGCTTTGACAGTACTGCGAGATGGAAAAGGTGGCTTTTTCAGTTGTGAATGGGGTTTATGTTCCACAGAAGAGCCTGCCTGTGGGTTTAAGGGCAATGGAAGCACAGAGGCGCCACACATTCTGTTGAAATTATAATGGAATTTTACTTTATGTATTGAATTTTGTATTGTAGTGAATCACATGACACTTTACATTTTTCATTTTCCAAACTGCCATTCTGGTCTGTTCTCAATAAATGTTAGGGTGAGTGACATGACATGTTCCATTTGTGCAAGGAATCGTCATGAAAAAATGTTTTTAGCACGAAGCTGTAAAACTAGACCACACACTCCTCAGAAATTTGGTAGATAATGTCACTTTATATTGTCAGCTTATAAATACATTGTCAGCTTATATTGTCAGCTTATAAATACATAAATACATTGGCATCAGACATCTCCAAACCGCCACCACAGCTTGGAAATACCAGTCCACAGTGCACATGAATTTATAAGTATCATCCAGGAGAACAGTCATTCTTTGCTAGTCTGATCACACCCACTGTTTTAACCACAGATGTCCAATGTTTGCATCTTATAATCTTAATGAAGGAAATGAGGAGCCTGCATCAAAAACTCCCAATGAAGACAAACTTAAATGTCAAGTGCAGTGACCCACCCTTAGTACCTTGTTTATCATAAGTCACAAAAGCTCAGCTCTTTATCTTTGGTCTTAGCACCAGATTGTGTTCATCTCATCTTTGGCTTCACACCACAGCAATTCTGCAGAAACTCCAGCTCACTTAACCCAGGCCTGGATATGCACAGTGGATCCTTGGTCAGGTTTCTGAAAGTGAGAGGGAGGGACTGACCTGGCTCCCTGTAATTCTGTACAAGAAGCTGGTGATGAGCTCCGGGTAGAGAAACAGCTGCTCCACAGCATTTATGGTCTGAGAGGAGACAGTTCTGTTATCCCGCATTAGTTCATGCATCCCTGCACAGAACAAAAAGAACAAAATCGAGACCAGGATCTTTCTGAAGGCAACAAAAAGGGCTTCTCATCCTTCTATTGTGGTCAGACTGCAAAAAACACCATTCTGGTTACCTCTCTTGAAGGATGGTACTGTCAACATGTGCTTGTAGTAATAATAGTAGAGGCCACTGCCACCTAGGAAGGTGATCTCACGCTCCAGCTCCTGACACAAAACAAACAGTTAAAGGACAGTGTCTAAAACCGGCAGCAGACTGAGTACTGAGAGATTCCACCTATGTTTCACAATACTCCGACATGACAACCATTTACATGACTGGCTACAAAAGCAAGCCTTGAAATCAATTTGTAATTACTCAATAAACAATGAAGTTACTCAAAACTAAATTATTGTAAATTACTCACCTTTTGATCTTTACACCAATTTTTTTCTGTAGTCATTGCACAATATCACATTATATAGTACACACTTCCACTTGGCTTGCTTTGGCCACATTGAATATAATACCAGAAAGCAGACTGAAATAGAACAGGCCAGTCAGCCTGGTGAGAGGTACACCAAGAGGTAGTGTAAATGTTTCAAGAACCATGAAGATACTGAGGAATCCAGCACATGTAAACACTTTACTTCTTTCTGAATAAGATGAAAAATAATGAGTGACAGAAAATATGTTGCTCACTTGTCTGCTGGAGAACCAGAATTTCCTCTCGTGGTAGGTGGAGAGGTACACGGCATACATCATGCCACATGTCACTGCTGCTAGGCAACCAAAAAACAGCTTCACCAACCTCTGGAACAGCAGCGCTGGGGAGATTATGACAACAAACACAAACAACTGTCACTGATGTGTTTTTTTTAATCAAACTTTAGTTACACCGGCATGAACACAGATGCAGACCAGTAGACATGTTGAGAGATTGATAATACTCTTTGGTTACACTTCCCTTTCTTTTGTCTGCATGTAAAATGCATGACTGATAAAAGTAGGGAAGTCACTGACTTGGGGAAATATTTTTACATATTAAAACTTCTACATGTTATTGACATAGATGTGAAGGTCTGCCAATTCTGTATTTTCAGTTGGGTACCTGACACCCTGGCTTTACAACCCCAAACAGTCAATTAACATAAAGAGAACTGTTTTGACTCACATTTGTCAGAATCACGGGTCTTTCTGACCGAGTTCTTTGAGCAGTCTACTGTTTCCTTCTCCTTCTCCTTCTGTGTTTCCGCAGTAGCAGCAACTTCTGAATCCCCATCGCCTTTACAGTCCTTCTCCGGCTCCTTGGAGTCACCATCTTCTGCTGAGAGGACAGTATGAGTTAGACCAATTATTTCATCTCTCAATCAGCTCAGGTTGCCTCTGGTAACAATGTTCTAAAAAAGTGCACAGTAGCTTCACCATGAAAAAGAATGCTAATTTAAAGGGTAATGTTCAAAATGGTGACAAAAACCACCAGACAAAAAATATTTTGTGTTCACAATAATATCGGCATGCACCCCCAAATATGTGGGGACTGAAAGCTTGTGTGTGATGTGTGTGCAATTAATTCGATTTCTTTCACTAAGGTATTCACATGTAAACCTACTCACACTGGCAAAACTGATTGTCACATGGAATGAAAATAGACTTTGGACGCATTAGATTCTCTCTCTCAAACACCTTATTCATTTACCAAAAAAAAAAAAAAACTGAGCTAGCCACAGAACATTTTTCATTTCTATAAACAGCGGTTACTTTTGCATTCGTGTTGTGAATCAGCAGCACCCTCATGGTCTTCCTGCTCCTTTTCCCCCTGAATCTTCACCTCTGATTCTCTGCATGCTTCTTCCTGCCTGTGTCTCAACTCTGTCATTTCCCTGGGCACAAGACAAGAAGAGATTTGCCTGACAAGCTGAATATATGGATGATTAATCTGATGCGTTTTCTATAAAAATGTGACATCCCCCATACAGTTCTATTTTCATATGATGAAAGATTCTAAGTGATTAGTGGATGCAATGATGAATGATTATCACAACACCATCTTCTATGGTAAGGTTTAGCAAAGAAAATTTAAATCACAATGACAAAACGATAGACAATTGTCAAATCAACATGTGGGTTGCATGTAACCCTAACATTCATCAAATCTTTGTTTAAAACTCTATCACTGCCACACACATACTCTCACTGAAAAGAAAGGTAACAATTAAATATAAAGATGTTCCTATTTCTATCACCAGGTTCAACCTTCAAATATAAATTCAATGAGAAGTCAGGGGCTGGTATTGATTGTAATTCCACTAAACTCAGACGGCCACTTCTTCATACCCACAATCATGCAAAAGATCTTGATATCAGATTTATCAGAGATATCTCCTGTAATAGGAGTGATATCATTGTCACACATATTACCATGTTACCACAGCTGCCTCATTAACAACCAGACATTTTCTTCATTTAGTTATTAATGCAGTTTCTCACAACCAAAAACAGTTGTGAGTTAGACACATTTTAAACAAATGTACTCTGGACCATGAAACATTTATTTCTCTACAGCACAAATGCAGATTTTTTTATTATTAATCGTCACATCACAACACTAATGTGCATCAAAGTTCGTATGTGTTTGTTTTTCCACGAAAGATTGTCATGTCATCCTCCTTTACATCACTGTAAAACTGTATTACTAAACAAAAACACATTCATCCACTATTTTCTTGTGTGCATACTTAACACAACTGGCCACGTTCTTCTCCCACAAACCAATACCGTACTATATAAATATTTAAGCATGTTTACGTATGTGTAAGCATAGAATCGACATCAGTGGCAAATGGAACAACATTTCCAAATCGTTCTGCGCTCTGTACACCTGTGACACAGAAAACGTTATCTCCAGAAGACAGGACTTCCTTTCAACGACGTCTGCAAACGGATGGTTTGCCCATTGATCTTTGTGCTACCCAGCTAATGCGGACTATCTTCTCAAGGCTATTTTTACTTGAGCCTACACTGCATTAACAAACAGATAAAAGAGAAAAGACAGTGCATTCAAAGAACGTTTAGATGTAGGTAACTATAACACATTCAACATGCCATTATACAAAACAATATGAGCTGTTATGGGTGTTCTTCGGCAACTATCCAGTGCCAACAATGTTTATTTTCTCATTTGACCTTTGAAATGCAAAAAAAAAAAAAAAAAAAAAAAACAAAAACAAAAAAAAAAACCACCAGCTACCTATTGTCAATTGGTTATTTATCTTTCTAGCTCACAACTACGTGGAGTAGTTGCCAGTTAGCTAGCTAGTCCTTCATGCAAGCAGATACCTAGCTGACTAGCTAGTAGGAAACAATAATAATAACTAGCTAGCCAACTCAAAAACATTGTAGCCAAACTAGCAAGGTAACTCGCTACCTAGCTCGCTGACTTTGCAAACGAATTTCCAGGGTTCCATGTGGAGATGGCAACCTAAGTGCATGAGTAACCTTAGGTAGCTAGCTAAGGCAATAACTAGTTGGCTGACTTAACGTTAGTTTCCTTACCGGTGTTTAAAAAATTCATGGCAGCTCCATGTGCTAACGTCAAACACCTAGCTACAATTTCGAATGAAAAAGCGGACAGAACAATTTGGGGGAAAATGTCCAGGTATCCTGTCGATTTTCTGTCTGTAATGTTACTTGCAGCCCAGAAAACTTTCAACACAAAAATTCTAACTAAAAGCTAGCTAGCCAGCCAGCTAGCTAGCTATCTTGCAAAAATTACCTTACTTCCTCATCCTATGTCTAAACACGTGACTCCCCGGAGATGCCGAAGACACCCGAAGCGACAGTCGAACACAAGTTCGCTCCGCCCCTCCTGCCACTGATCCACCTTGCGGCAGTTCATATCAGTAATTCAGTTTTCACATAGCAATTAAATTATTACATGTTGTAATTTAATTACAGCTAGTTAAATTTACATTCGACGTGTCTGTATAAACTCTACAAACATCAATGATACTCTTCTTAGTAGTCACACTCGCTACAGGCTAGTTAAAATCAGCAATTATTTCACAGCTGGTCACTACTACAATTCTTGCCAGTAATTACTTCTAGTAACTTCGTACGTATTTACATAGTCATGATATTGATCAAAATGAAAAATGGTCGTAATCTGATGTAGCATGGCAGCCATGAGTTTTAACATATTTCCATGAGAGCTGAAGACATATAATTAGCAGTATACATGTACTAAATTTAAGTGTTAAATTTATGTGTTTAAATACATTTAACTATAGCTTTATATAGTCTACATAATATGCACAAACGCTGTAATTTTATTGGCTTTTGTCAAAATTTTGACACATTAGCTTTGCAACAGTAGTACCAGTGCAAAAAGATTCAGTGAGAAGAGGAGCCTCCTTTTATGACCTCTGATATACTAGTGATTTTTAAATGATTTTTGCAAATTTTTGGACTGTTGCAGCACCACCGTGTGCCTCATCAGTGCCTGTACAATCAGATGCCTGGAGGTAGCAATAAAAACACCTCCAAAAAAGCTGCTAGATGCTGGCTAGACTGAAAGGGGACCATTTTCACAGCTTTGACAGTACTGCGAGATGGAAAAAGGTGGCTTTTTCAGTTGTGAATGGGGTTTATGTTCCACAGAAGAGCCTGCCTGTGGGTTTAAGGGCAATGGAAGCACAGAGGCGCCACACATTCTGTTGAAATTATAATGGAATTTTACTTTATGTATTGAATTTTGTATTGTAGTGAATCACATGACACTTTACATTTTTCATTTTCCAAACTGCCATTCTGGTCTGTTCTCAATAAATGTTAGGGTGAGTGACATGACATGTTCCATTTGTGCAAGGAATCGTCATGAAAAAATGTTTTTAGCACGAAGCTGTAAAACTAGACCACACACTCCTCAGAAATTTGGTAGATAATGTCACTTTATATTGTCAGCTTATAAATACATTGTCAGTCGGTTCATAAATACAAACATGTTGAAATAAACAACGTAATAGCTGCACATATAATTAGTCGAATAGGCAATACTACACCAGCTACATCTGGACACAAAGAGAACAGAAAAAATATATACATATTAGTCATAAAATAATGTTAACAATAACCAACAGCACATTTCTCCAACCAAATAGTATAGTTTTGTAGTTTGCATCTCCCAAGTGCTCAGAAATACATTAGTTATTATATGTCAAAAAGGAAATATTTTAAAAACCAGTTGGGTATATGAAAGGTAATTGCTGACAGATGTGTAGACAAGATTCTTAGAAATCGGTGTCAAACGTAAGTAAGGTCTTCCAATGATTTGTAAATATCCGACTGTGCAAAGTCTGTACCAGCACCATTTTGTGCAAACAACTGAATCTCAGTGTTAATGTTCATTATTAACGGAAAAGTGCTAAAGCCATAATTTGAAATCCCGACACAATGCAAACTAGTAATCACGATTTAGTGTTTCATTACAATTTAACCTTTCCATTCAACTGTATGCCATGAGCAAAAACTGATCAGGTATCAAAGGTGGTTTCTTCCATTCTGAATCAGTATGATCCACACAATAAACTTGGATAAGAGCACTGCAGTGCATCCTGAGAAAGATGGGAGTCATGTGACTACGACTCCTGTCATAACGGTGCTGACACACAAGGAGCCTGATTGGTGAATGGTGTACAGCAGAATCTTCTGGCAGCAGTTATCAGGTGTTCGACCACCACATGTGTACTGCGAAGGGTTATGAAGCAGCGATTTTACTGGCTTCCCTCACACCGCTCAGATACGCTCCTGTGACCGTTTGGGGGAAGTGTCGGTTGGTTGCCTGAGAACAAACAAATGAACAAATGACAACGAACATTGTAATTACTGTTTAAATTAGCATTCGATTTTCATGTGAACATGACAATGACTGCCCTTTTGCCGGAGATTACTGTTATCATAATATACCTGTAAGAAATCAATGTCTGCATGTTTTTTTAAGATTATGAATATCATGTTTAAAATGTATCTATGAAATATTTAATAATGCACTAATCCAAAATACCACTGTGATGGTGGAGTGCGTGGCAGTAATTAGGAACTCTATATGTGAAGCAATCTGATTTGATTTTCTCAACAGTGACTTGCTTGGCTATAGCTGAAATCTATACTGATGGTCATGACAATTATACTGTCCTATGACTTACTGATAAAGGAGTCTTACCTCGCCAGCAAAGAACACTTTTCCCTGTATTTCTTCAGCAATGATGTCATAAGCCTCACCACTGCCCCCTGTCTTCACAAAGCTGTAAGACATCTGGGACCACAGGTCTTTGCTCCAATGTGTCACAAAGTATTTCACAGGCTCTGGAACTTCCTACATAGATAAGAAATCAAAATAAAATGATAATTTACTAGGTTTTCAGTATAGGGTATATTCTCAACATGATCTACCTCCTCCAACCCTATAGTCTTGGATGTTAACATGAGAGAACATGGGATTGAGCACTACAAGAGGATGAATGCTCAAATGCATTACCAATCCTGTAGTTCCCCCTGATAGTCATTTTAGTAATGGGGATAGCCTCATTTGACTGACTGGGTTAAGACAGGGTTTGAAACTGGGCTACAAATGAGTTTAAAAATATGTTTCAGATATGTATTTAAAAGCATCTGTGTAGCTTTCAATGCCGTGGATGGGAATGGGTTTAAATGACAATGTAACGTGATCAATGGTTCCTCTCACTCAGCGGAAGGTCCCCTTCACCTTTACCTGTTCCTTGAACAGCTCGCGCAGGACATTCATGCACAGACCGACCACCTGCTTGTCCCCCAGATCCCTGATGGTGGCCACAGCATCTCCAGTGATGACTGACATGAGGACACACTGCTTTCTCTGCAGATTACACAGGCACAGAAACATGACTGAACAGCTGGCACAGACATCACTTGCAATAGCAATACACACCCTAGGATGCAGTCAAATTCTTGACGGAGCGCACTCCCATTTAGACATTATGACAGAGTGTTCACTAATGCTAGAACTGGTGAACTAATGAAAGTTCCAGGGAATAAGGATTCATGAGTACTGAAAGCTCATGGTTTATCCCAACTGTCTGACCTGTGGATCCATGTCGTAGAACACACTGAACATCCCCCTCTGTTCTGGGCAAGGAGGAACGTGGCCAAAATAGTCTGCACCTTGAATTTTGCTGTCCCAGAATCTGTAAGGGAACTGCAAGGCAATCTGAAAAAGACAAAAAAACATAGTAACACAAGAACAGATTTTGTTCCCATGACTACTCTTGAAAACATCATTCTGATCTTGCCCTCACCTTCTCAATGACTCCAGCACCAAGGCTGTTAATGGCCTTAAGCTTCCTCTCAGGAAGTGGAGGGTTAAACTGAATGACGTTCTTTTGAAGCAAAGCTAACGGGACCGTCACCAGTACCTAAAAGAAAGCAACATTATCTACACTGCAGTACCACAGCTGCAGCAATGATTCAGTTCAAACAAGTTTTTCCATATGAATCATGTCTCTTGAAAAACATTAACATATTTGGTCTCCGTCCAAATGCTGACAAGAAATAACAATCGACTTTGTGACGCAAGTGAGGCTGAATGAAATGTAATGTTTAAACTCTGAAATGACTCACTTTCTGCGCTGTCCACTGGGATCCATTGGATGAAGTGACTTTGACCACATCCCCCGTGTAATCAATAGCTTGAACCTACAAATAATACCATTAGCATTTAAGTTATTTTTAGCTGAATGACATTGCTTAATTGCTTGAATGACTCCATCTTCCATATCCATTTTCCAACATTTCTCTATCTACCACTGTAAAATGATATGGACAAGTACATATATAATATTTATTCTTATTAAATTATGTATTAAATGTATAATATAAAATTGAAAAGAAATAAAAATATGGGACTACCCCACTACTTCCACAGGCATTACGGCTTTCCATTTTTAAATATTACAATTTCTGCTCAAATAGATACACTTTAAAAAAATGTAACTAAACTTCAACTCTATAGAGAAAACAGAATTATTGTGTGACAGTCAGGTGAATACAATGAAGACACTCACCGGGGTTTTTAGGCAGATGTCGAGCCCCTCAGCCAGTTTGTTGAGTATAGAGGAGTAGCCCTGTGTGAGCAGTGTGTGGTCTCCTGAGAACTGGGCAAAGAACTCATTGTGGTCCCAGGACCGCGCCGAAACCTGAAAGAGCAGCAAACGTTGCGAGTTCTGCTTGTGTTCCACACTGTTACTGTCTATGTACTATCTGCCACCATTACTACCTATTGACTTATTTATTCAACAAACAAAAATAAATGCTCTTAAAATGCCACATCTCTATAGAGTGTACAGCCAAGTCTCTCTTCCAGCAGCAGAACTCTTTGCAAACTATACATGAAACATGATTACTTGATTGAAACCTAAAATAACTTAAGTATAAAGCTAATTTACATGAACATAACACCTTTCATGCTTCTTTCAGCCAAGGTTTGATTTTCCTGTCAAAATTGTGTGAGAATTAAATGTAGTCTGGCACTGAGTTCATTATACGGGTCGCTTCACCTGAAATCTTTAAGCCCCTGACATCTAGTCATCTAGTCATGCTTTTACATGTGAAAAGAAGATCATTATTTTCTATAGATTTTTTATACATACAAATATAGAAGGGAATATCACTTGCTCTTTAATTTCATTGCATTTTTCACCCTCTCACTAGCCAGTTCAAACACATTCTAATTTCTTCACATTCTAATTTCTAGTATCAATTGCTTGTTGAACTACAGATAACCACAAACAACAGGAAAAGACCAATGCCTTCATCACCAGTGATTATACTATCACCACTTGCCATGTCAAAAAAATGGGCAGTTTTGTAGATCTGGCAAAAACCACAGTGGTTTAAACATTGTTGATGCTCCTTTAAAAAATAAAGCACTATTGGGAACACAATGCAGTATGCTGGTATTTCGTCTTTAAACTGTGTTAACGCTATTCACCTGGCACCATTCCAATGGGTGTTAATGGAGGTGCACATCTAATACTTTAACACAGGTTTTGGTAATCCATCTTATCTCTGTTGTGTCAATACAGTGTGTTGGGTAAACATCTGAAACGTACCTGATCCAGGTTACTGCCACAGGCATACTCCAGGTTGCTGAGATGAAACTGAAGAACCTTCTCTTCCAGCTCACTGAACTGAATCCCTGACTCCTGGAGGAAATTTTTATATACCTCCTGGATTTTTTCTTTTTAGAAAATGGGAAGGGTTTAAAAATATATATTAGCATTTGAGACCGAGGGAAAAACAAAAACACAGAACATGGTGCATGTGTTTCTACCCTCTTTATGATCAATCCTTCTATAACAGATATATGCAACTATCTCAGGGGCATCTGAATAGACTAAGGAAAAAAAACACGCAATTACAGGTCACATGGTTTATACAGGTTACAAATACACATTATTGCTCTTGGTCAACCCTTGATGATTTGACAAAAATGCAACTACACAATACGAACACAATGTTTTTGCATAAGAAACACATGTAAAATTTCAATACTACTGAAGCTGCACAGAACATTAACATATTTCAGCCCTTCAGAGCTTCACGCATGGTCCCAAAAGTGAGCATGAGGAGGCCAGGACTTTAGTATGAGCATCTGGCATAACAGACAACTGAAAAGTGCCCCTGTTGACCCATGAATTCCTTTGTACCTCCCAGTGGGATGTCTTGGTGTTGAGACTTGTCCTTCCTCCATTCTGACACTACATCCAGGATGGCGTTGAAGTGGAAGTCCATGCGCTTGTCTATGGCTGGGTCAGTGGCCTTCCCGCCCTCCTGGACCAGGTCGCATCTGTCCCCCAGCTTGTGCATCTTAATACCCAACTACAAAGCGAGACACACCAGAGCGGAACATGAACCCAGCATGTACGTTTAAACTATCTCAGGGGTTGCAACACTAGAATCAACAGAATTGTTTGAATGTCACATAAACTTAAAATCACTGACAAGATATCCAAAATGTCACTTAAAGTTTTTTGTGGCGAAAGTGAGTGAGTACACAAAGTAAAAATGCCACATGACTAGTTGAGCACCTCAAGGCCAAAATAAGTGAACATGGGAACCAACTGGCTGACCTCCAGAGTAACAAAAATTTAGCTGACTTTGAGGAGATATTAAGTGTGCCCTTGAGCACACCACACAGTACAGACAGGGGGTGAGCTGAGATCAGATGGGGAGAGACAGAGAGGTGACAGTAGGCCATTCTCAGAGCAAGGACATTAATGGGCAGAGGCGACATCTTCCAAATTCTTTCCAGCGATTCTGCTCTTGTAAGACCTAGATGGTAATGATTCTGACAGCAACATGAGGGCTGATGAGTTCTTGGACACCCAGGACATCATAACCTCATGGGCAAAGAAATGAGTGCCACCGGGAGATGCAATTTTAATGGCTACAGACAGCATAGCATGCACACATGAGAAGAAGACTCTCAAGAGGCCCAGGCTGGGGACCTGCAGTGAGCAGAAAAGCTTCTGGCCAAACATAAGAACCACAGTAACAGCAGACAAGGACAAAGGTAAGGACAGATCTGAGTTAAAAAAAAAATACATCATTCACTTGGGGACAAAGCACAGGAGGCCATATGAAATTACTGTATGGAATTCTTGTGAGACAAATGTTCTTGGGAAGCAGGGTGATAAAGTGATGAAAAAATTATGGCGTTACAGAATTGGTGCAAATAAAAAAGGGTCTAGCTTTAGATGGGGTTACATACAGATCCTTATGTAACATGTGTGGCCTCTACACACGGCATGGGTTTGTCTTGAGCCAATAGGTAAGGTGAGTGACTGAGCACTATGTATGATAGGATCTCTGTGGCAGGGACCTTACTGGGGGGAACAGAGAAGAAACGGATAGACTCTAAGTACAATAAGTCTGTCTCAATGCCTGAAGTACAAAAACAACTTACTTGGAATTGAGAGGGAACAGTCCTCTCTGCTGAAGAGAGTCCTGACCATAGAGTTACAGGAAATTCTTAACTCTTAACATATATTTGGATATGAATAAAGGGAGATGGGGGGTGATTTGAAAATAGACCCAGAGGACTCAGATCGATTTATGTTAACAGTGCATTCATAAAGAGTTTGAGTAACTTGGATTTGTAGTGGAGTCTCACACTCCAGAAACCCACTTGCTCACACATTAGTCCAATGGGGTTGTTGACGCAGCCGTTGACAATCTGGGCTCCTCGTCCCACCGTCACCCCTAGAGACGTATCGTCCCAAACACGCCCTCCAATGCGATCCCTCGCCTCCAGCACAAAAACCTGGACACAAAGGCTCACAAGGGTCAGACCAGAGCCTGATGCATTTCAGCCATATCACAGGTCAAAGTGGGAAGAAAATTGCCGATATTTGCTATTTTACAGGGATGTCTTTGTGTGTGTTTAGATTATATGTACACACGTATATGTATGTATGTAGGTTTAGATTTACCTGTACAGGATATTGCCAATTTATTGGTCATAAGGTGTTTGCACCTTACAAATTCAAACAATGTGCCAGAAACATTTGTGACCATAATTCAATTAGTCTGATCTGACATCTGCTGAATTACACATAAAACATTTCAATGCTTTTTCCACTAGGAAGCTAGTTTGGTATTTCCATGTAAGTCCAACATGAATCCAAACTGCAAGCACCTCTAAGGACCCTGTTTTCAGGTGTGCTGCATGTCTGCTGGGGGCTCACCTGCATGCCAAAGTTCTTCATCTGCCGAGCTGCAGCCAGCCCTGACGCTCCAGCCCCAATCACAACTACCTTCTTCTGTAGGGACAAACAATACAATGCCTGCATGTCAATACACACATACAGCGATATATACAAAACAGCTCTACCACGCAGCATAGGTCATACCAGAACAGTTCATACAGATTTTGAAGTGCAGACCAGTAAATCTGCCAAAAAACAAAGAAACTTATGCAATGGTTATTAGCTTGACAGGATGTACAATACATTACATTAATTCATTTAGCAGACACTCTTATCCATAGACACTTCCAGCCCAACAGAACAGAGGTGTATCCATTCAAGTTGAATGAGCAAGGCTAACAACACTCCCAGACCAGTGAGTGTGAGCACATCACCATTCAAGCCCCAATAACACCAATCAAGCCCTACTGTACATAAGTCTAATTCCCCTACAGCTTTATTTTGTTTATGTTTAGACAGACGGACATACATTGTGGTAGTGGTCGGGCAGCAAGGGCTGCTTAACGGATAAGAGCCCCGTGTTGATCAGGCCCTTCCTGGTCATGAAGTAGAGCACCCTGTCCACCTCCTGCACGCAGCGCACCCGCACCAGGCCTCGCACGGTGATGTGGGGCGCGCACTTCTGAGGGGTCAGCACCTCCTGGGGACACCAGAGACGAGGACGCTCAGGGGCACTGTGACACAACACCCGCGTGCGGTGACGTAACGCGGCTGGACATTAAGACGGCGAGGAGGCAGAACGAGAAGTGGAAGAAGAAAAATAAGGAAGGAAGTTTTTTCCCATTTACTGGGTGGCCACATGAAGCTGCACCTGAACAGATGGTAAAGCAGTGAATGTCTGTAAGGAGTCAGAGCCTCAAGGTCATTGTCATAGTTACTGCAGGAAACAGCAAGGGCTTACCCCTTGGTGCTGTATAGGTATAGGGTATGCACTGCATACCCTATACTTAATGTCATTAATGGCATACATGCCATCCCAGTAAGTGTAAGCACTTATTCTACAGGAAGCCTGACTTGTGGCATAGCTCTGTCCAACTTAAGTTATACATGTATGGTAAGAGACTGACACCCCCTCTTCTGTAATGAATATTTAGCCCTGTCTGCGTTGCTCAGGAACCCTGATCATGCAGGTTCCAAGTCTTCCAGTCTTCCAAGGGGGATTTACCTTGCAGTCTCTGTGCCAGGAGGCCAGGATGAGGTTGCGCAGGGCTAGGTACATGGTGGGGTCCCGGGAGTACTCCGGGAATTCATACAGCTCGTCCAGTTCCATCATGTCAGGCCGCACACAGAGGGCCTTCCCACACTCGTTAGGCTGGTAAAAAGGCTGGAAATACGGGCACAGTCCTGGAACTGCACACAGCACACCAGTTACTGTTGCCATAACAACTTCTACAACAACATACAAAGTGATTTTTTAAATCCAGAATCACTGAAGATATTATTGAGTTCAATTGACCGCTGATGGGCCGCAGTCCAAAATATTAGGTTTTAATAAATATTATCAGATGTTTTGCAAGTAAGCATATACTGGTTACTTCCCCTACAGTGCACATGTTCAATTCATTTTATCACATGTGGACCTGCCTTGAAATTCACATGTCATTCACAAAGAAAGTATATTCCTCACACTCCAGATGCATTCCAAAACACCAGCTCGCTTCCCACACCCCTCAGCAACACTGATATCAGATCGGCACTCTAAAAGCAAGCTGTTCGCCCATCCCTGACTCCTGGATCACATTACTGGAGTGTAATGTAATGTAACAGATCAGAGATCATTGAAAGGGAGAAGGGTGTTAGGAGCTATCTAAATGCAATTCCTCAGTGTGGTGTAAACATGTACAGAATCCCCCAGGGACCCACAACACAGGCGTTCCTGGTCACACTGCAGTCTTACTCTGAGGCTGGATGACCCTGCAGTGTTCTGCCTTCAGCTCGTGTGAAATGTTGCTGGGGGAACTGGAGGGGCTCATGCCCACGCAGTCAGGGTAATACGCCGTCAGGAAGGCGTTGGCCGGGCTGTCCTTCAGCAGCGGGGGCAGGATCAGCATGGAATGCCACCAGCTGTCAATCACTTCAGCCACCCTCTGGAGGGACAAGATTACATTATTACATTACATTACTGGCGTTTAGCAGCTCTTACCCAGAGTGACTTACAATTCACATGTTACCCATTTATACAGCTGGATATTTACTGAGGCAATTCTGGGTTAAGTAGCTTGCCCAAGAGTACAACAGCGGTACCGCAACAGGGAATGAAACCAGCAACCTTTCGGTTACAAGTTCTTACCACTATGCAACACCCCTGCTATGACTCTGAATCTGACTCTGAAGACTTTGAATCAAGACATGTCTTCACTGAGTATTTAAGACAAATGATCACAGCATTATGAATCAATTCAGGAGAGGCATATTCTTACTTTCGGTTAAAGATATGCGGAAGATATTTATTTGTACCTATTGATGTTGATGAATCAGTAATCAGTATGGTTACCAGTATGTCAGACTTCATACACTTTAGAACAGGTTGGCGTATACTCACTCACCATGTCTTCTGGCTGGGAGCACTGATCTGGACCTTCACTCTAAATAACGACATCACAAAACATTACCGCACAAGCCATGACCTTAGCACAGTTGACAATGATCTCCTTTCATGCCTTTTTACCTTGACATTGTTAAACTTCATCCCACAGCGATACGTTGTTGCTAATGTGGAAGTCAGCTGGATCTCCTTGGTCAGCTGTCTCCATTTTCCGCAGTCTGGCTTTGTGCACTGGACCTGCAGTGGAACAAATACTGCTGTACAGGACGGTGTTGAAAGGACCAAAGAATGCATGAAGTCTTCAATGATGTGAGTGTTCCTTTTTAGTCATTCTCAATGGATTTTTTTTATCATGCTTGAATGTTAATGTTTCAACTCTACATGTCAAAGTCTACTTTGAATAAGAATGTTTTCAAGAATTAGCTCAGAGAAATTGGTCATGTTTATTGTGATTGCACAGAATGGCACTGCTTAGGGGTAAGAGTATGCAAATATACCATGAAATGTATTCTACACCTTGTCTGATTTGTGTTTTGAATCTTAATCCAATGTGGGGCTTGAAGCATTGATGTTCTTCTACCTATATCAATAAACAAAAACTTGGATTTGAACTGCATCTAACCTTCTATGAATTCTTTTATGAACTCTTTCATAGTCTTCCAATTTAATGGGACTTCTAAATACATCTTTAAATGTAACTACTCTAATACTGTTTACCGAGTGATTTAAATCAGTATCTCCATTTCAATCAGGGTTAAATCAACCTTTTCCAGGTGTTCGACATGTTAATGCTGCAGTAATCTGTATCTTACTCCTTATACCAGGTATAAGGAGTATCCAGTCTCAACACCTGCACTTGTATTACTTGCCGTTTATTTATGTGTACTATCGCAGTGTGTTTTGGATTCTCTGATCTAGTGACTGTGGTGTATGGTAGTGAGGCTGCGTAGTCAGGTTGCACAGGTTAACTTGCAGGTGGGCTTGAATAGTACTATGCTCACATTCATTGGTCCGGGAGTGTTGTCAGCCTGGTCTGACACCGTTGCTCATTCAGCTTGAATGGATACCCTTCTGTTTTGTTTGTGCTGGAAGTCGCTCTGGATAAGAGCGCCTGCTGAATGCATGTAATGTAATGTTATGTATGATATTACCCATTCACCCATTCAACAGCATACTCACCCAGTATGGAAGCTGCTGGTCAGCCATAAAAGCTTTCAGACTCGGCTCACTTTTCCCATTGCCTGTCCAAATCCTCTTCCAGCTGGCATACTTCTCATAGCCGTCTTTATGACTTCAAATCAGGAACAGGAAATCCATATTAGCGGAAAACCCCCTAGAGACAATGGGGCATATGCATGCAAGTCCTTGGCATCTAGCCACCAAGGTCATTATTGTTCATCAGTGTGAAAATAATGAATGCATAGAAACAGTTCCCTAGACTTGCTGTGAATGGTAAACAGAGTTGCACTGTGGGAACAAAAATGCCTCAGTGTTTCATCCAAAGACACTGAATATGCCTGTCTTTTGACTGATTTATGGTGATCTACTATTTGATCTGTCATTTCATGTCATGGAAAACCAAACAGATAAGAGCAGTGATCATTTAATTTTTTTTATTTTTAATTTTTTTTTATTTTAAAAGACCTCTGTCTCCTGTGTTTCCAGCTTACATTTTACCCATAATCTTACCTTCTGTAGTAGTGGTCAAAGCATTCATTACAGAAGTGCTCTCCGCAGGACAAATGGTACCATCGAGATGTGTACCCATTTTTGGCACATCTGAAATGATGGAGGAAAATAAAGCAATTAATTAGTTAGTCTTCTTCCCGCAGGGTATCCTCTAAGATGACACTTAATAGCTGGAAAGGGTGGCAGTGAGGCATACTGGCAAGAAGCGGGGCTTGTAACCAAATATTTGCTGGCTCGATTCCCTGCTGGGGGACTGCCATTGTACCCATGGGCAAGGTACTTAACCTAGAAGTGCCTCAGTAAATATCCAGCTGTATAAATGGATAACGTAAAAACTGTAACCTAGGTAAGTCGCTCTGGATAAGAGCATCTGCTAAATGGCAATAATGTAATGTAATGGAACAAGGACATGTAACCTTGCACCTTGCCATTGATATAACAAGAAAGTGTCCGAAACGATGGCTGATTATGCTTGAGCACAGACCTTTCAGATGCGCTGGCAAAGCACACTGGGTATGTGGCCGAGCAGCCAGCCTTTTCACACTTCCTGTACTTCTTCTCTGACTGGTCTTCATCTTCCTCTGTGTCTGTCGCTTTCCTTTTGGTCTGAAAGAAAGGAATGTAAAAAAGAAATTCTTGCCTGAGAGGTGGCTTGTGAGCTGGTTAGGGAATGTACCCTGTGCTCTTCTTCCTTCGCTAGATTTCTACATCAAACCCTTTCGAGAATCGTACTTTAGGGACAAACTGAGAACTATGGGGATAAACTGAGGATAAAATAAGTTGACATTGTTCTCACTTCACACTATGAATTGCTTGGGTTCTGCTTGAAAATATTTTCTTATATTTTCTGTGATAATTACATATGCTAACACCAAGAGATAATAAGTGTACAGGTACTGCGATAGGTTTGATTATTATGAGTTTAGCTGCTGCCAGGGTATTCTCATAAATATAAAAATTGTGCTGGCAGCCCTGCAGTCTGGAACTAAAACAAAATGCTATACGGAAGGACGTGCAAGAGCTTCAAAAACATATTTCTGAAAAAGGGACTATCATTTTAATGTTTGACTACAATTGTGGACCAAAATATTGATGCTATTGTCAAGATTACAGTTTAAGGAACACAAATAGTGACTCAGGGTCTGTCTAGATAATTGATTCAAGAACACTTATGACTGTGTTTTCATTTGAATGGAACCCACAGGAAGCCTCCTATTTTGAACCACATTTGTACCTCATATGTTGTGTAATATCCTGAAGCACCACCTTGTTAAGGTCTGCAAACAGAGCTGTCCCATCCACTTTAACACAGTGACCAACAAAAATAAACAGTCAAATTCCCTACAAAGTGTAATGTAACATCAAAACTAATAATGAGAAAACACTGCTGCATGCGACGATAATCAGGGCTAGGTACAAGCTAGGCTGTACTTGCACAAAAGTCACTGTGGCAGCTCAAGCATTAACATGGCTCTACCTGCTGGAACGTGGAAGGATAACATGCAGGAAAAAAATCTGAAGTCCTAACAGAGGGTGAAATGTCATTTTCATTGTAGTGCAAAAGCACAAAAAACATTGCCCTGTGGAGGCCATGTTTTCTGACATACAAGCTATTCCTTCAACCTGGTCAAAATTCCCAGTCTCTATCCAGAGCACAACCAATGAGCAACTTTACCTCCATCAGCCAACTAATTGGAACTGAGAAACCTATAACAAATCATATGGTGTTCTGACAAAGCTCTGCATGCACCTACTTGGCCCGGAGAGTTACTGCAGCGCTTCGTTCTGACGTTGACCTGTCTCCCAGAAGAACGTACCAGCTGGTTCTCGACTGCAGCTGACTCCACACCTACTGCTCTCTTCCTGGGCCGCGCCCGTGCACCCGACACGGTGCCCGTACAATCTAATCCAATAAAATAGTATTCATGAAATGATGAACAACGTTGAACAGCACTGGTACTGCGTACGGACGATATGCAAAAACAAAAGAGTAATAACGCCGCGCATTAAACCAAGGAAAATGCGGGACCAACCGCCTTGAAATGTTAATATAGTCAGCAAGACTACCTAGGTAGCTAGGTGACCCGCTAGCAAATTTCCATGCTGGCTAGCTGGCTAACGGAACAATCTGAATCGGGAACCTAATATCACGTTAGGTTTCGCTAACTTAGCTAGACAATCAGCTTGATCCGCTAGTATGGCTTAAATTCTAGAAGAGGATACAACATATTCAAATAGCTAGCTACTACAGCTACATTTCAGCTACAGTGTAATGTAAGCAACTTTCTTGGCACTGCAGCAAGCAGATGACAATTGCCTGACAAATAATAGCTAGCCAGCTAACTAGATAACAATGGTTATGGAGTCCATAGCCAAAAGAACTGACCTGCATCTGAATGCATTAAAATGTGCTTTTCCTCTATCGGTGCACCAGTGTTCATTTGTCCTGGACGTAGAAAAGTAACCAGCTAGCTACCTAGCCGAATACGTTTATTGAACCAGGGTATTTATGCAGGCTAGCTAACTACCATTTTTATTTTTACACTCTCATCAAAACGAGCATGAACCTGACACCAGCGTGAAATCAGCGTCAAGCCAGCGACAACGAGTTGTACTTCCGGGTTACGATTTTTTGGTAACTAGGAACGTCAAAATAAAAGTACCCGTAGAGACGCGAGATATTACAATACTGCGAAAGCATCCCACTACAGTGTTTCCTGCATTCTGTTGTGTAACTCGGCCTTGTAGTATCTCATTTTACTATATAACCACATTGTGGTTTCCAAAGCATTCTGTGTGGTTGCTGTTATCCAATTAAACATACACAAACGCCACACACAGATACACAGGTACACAACTGTATACATTGACAATTAACAGTTAGTGTACAAAAGTTGTTTCTCAATTAATGGATTAATATTTAAAAGTTAATTGCAATGGGAAAATAAAGCATTAGAGTTTGTAAATATCCTCGCACGTTAATATCATTCTAGTGGATTAAACAAGTAATTGTTCCGAGCTTCCCAAACCTTTATTTCTGTCTAAATCTGGGAGAGTCTTTTTATTTCTCCATTCATGTTGCTTGCTTTTTGAACTCCATAAATTTGTCCAGTTTACACAACAAAACATTGTACGGAGTTTAGGCTGCACAGGGTTATATTCCCATGCGAAAGACAGCCATTTAGGAAGTTTGTTGGCAATGATTGTCTCCCTCTACACCCCGTACCTGTCGAGTAACTATAGAAACCAGGACGCGTGAGCATAATATGTTCTGCTCAAATTATTGACTTGCTTTTTGTATTTCGCCACGGACATTGATGGAAACGATCTTATGGGATTTAACTGTTATCATTTGGAGAAGCAGGTTTGCAGGTGGTTAAATGTTTGCTTCTAAGACGAACAGGACCAGCTGCGTCTCTTGCACATGGATCCAAATGGACAAAAGCCATTGCTAACCGTGACCAGACTCAAGATGAGAAATATAGAAATCTCTGAGGTAACGTTACGTTAGTTAACCATCTAGCAAGCCGACAGCACTAAAGTATTTTGCTAGTAAATGTTAGAGAAGTAATGTAAGCACGTATAAAAGCACTGAGATAGCTCGTGCTTCGATAGGTTCTGAAGAGCTGGTTTGTAAACCACGAATAATAATAATAGACAATTTTCCTCAAAGGGTGTAACGTTATTAAGTTAAGAGTGTGGTAATAGTCTATATCTCAAACTAAAGGTATTTTTTTTTTATCAGGGTGTTAGCCCAAAACCAACCCCCAAAATGGACTTCAGCCATGTGATACACCTTCTTGAGGATCCATATGCAGTAAGTGATCAAAACTTAGCAAAGCCATGTTGAGTTGCTAGCTTCTAGGCTAAGTAGTCCAGCTAGGGTAAATGTACTCCTGTGTAACTGGTAGTATCAAAATTTCTAACGTCAGTGCTGAATGAATTGACTCTTTTGTCGCTACTAAAACTATACTGAGGTGTCCACCAATAACTCGTTTTTCTCTCCGAATTATGTTTTGTGAAATATGTACTCGGGTTCAGTATTATGCAGCTATGTAACTGTAGTTACATTTATTGCTAATTTGATGCACCAGGAGACGTGTAAGATTGGCTTTAAGTTCTCTGGATGTTAAAGCAAAGTATTCTTAATATCTGACAAAGTATCATTTTCATAAAATCACCGAGAAGTTGTGATATATCATGACTTAAAACACGTAAATGTGTGCTGTGTACAGGCCATTGTAAATCTCCAGGTTTTCCCAAACTAATTGACTTTCCGCCGTACTACTATGGTAGAAGGCGAAATCCGGAACAGTGCACTCACGAGCGTCTCCGCTCCTTGGCAACTGGATCTTTCTTTTTAATTAAAGTGCCCTGCGTCGCCACACTGTGAAGCCGGCTAAACGTTGTAAGAGCTATCCTGCAGACTATAATTACATAAATACATACACGGAGATATGGAAACAAACAAATATAGCAGTAAAAATAATAATAACAACAATAATACATTTTTGTATAGCGCCTAAGACACAGAAACACAGATTGTTGAACAACAATCATAAAATTGTTAAAACCAAAATAAAAAATGAAATAATTAAAAGATTGGAAACACTTGTCGTATCAGTCATGGATTTAGTAATTCTAGCAGAATATGTTCATTTTTAAAGCATGAATACTGCGATGTCAGTTCTGGGATAACTTGAATTCAGTCATCCTGACTTAGTTGTGTGTACAATACTAGTTGTTCTAAGTAACTTTAGCTAAATAACACAAACTACACCATGCACTCTCTGTATTACTTCCATGTAGCGCTTCACTTCTATTTACAAGCTGATTCTGTAAGGGATTCACCACTCTGAAGTGGAGCAGATATGTTCATAGTCATCATTTACAAATGCACACTTTCAAAATAGGGGTTGACTTTAATAATATTATGATTTTTTTGTCTTGCAATGGAAAAGTACATTCAGCTGTCTAGACCAGTGTATACAGTTGAGACAATCTGAGTTAAAAGTCAGATCTGATAGTGTGTGCCGTTTAACCATACCCACCCATATTGCCTCTTGCCTTGTTTGTTAAATAATAATGTACCTATTTGCGGTCAGAAATACTTTTCAAAACTTCAACGAATATGAGAACACACTCATTCACAGAAGATGAAAAAATGATTCTTCGAGGGATACAATTTTTAAATGTCAGGATGAAGCATAAATTTCCTTGCTCCAGCAAGGACTTTTTTGATTTTCTGCTCAACACCGTAAAGCTTTGCAGACAGGAATGACTGGAAGGTGGTCTTTCTCCAGAAAGAAGTGATTTAAAGTGATATTGAAGACAAATTGGAATTTAGTTTGTCAGGACTTTAGTTGGACACCTGAGATGTCATATACAAATATGTACGTAGAACTAGAATTACTACTGTCTGTGTTCACCCACACATTGAATATGCACATATTTTACTCATGAATTATGTAGATGAAACAATCATGTTCATTTACATTCATGCTGATAAATCCTAAGTGTTCTAAGCTCTTTTTTACATGAAAAAGTGTTTGATTTTTGTATGGAAAGCCCCTCATCTTCACCACCTGCAATATTTCACAGGTACCTGATAATGATATGATATGTTTAGACTGCAGCCTCATTCAGAGGCTACGCTATTGGCTCCACTTGGCAGTGACTCATCTCCCCTTGTGTCCTCTGGCGTCACTGGGATCCCATATTACTGTGCTGTGTTAACGGCTGTGCCAGTGATGCAGTGCTTTGACATTGACTCAGCTGTCACTTTCAAAAAGGATTAAGACTTGGTGAATCAATTGTCGTTCATAGTGAGGAACAGGATGAAGTCCAAATTTTATGAAATGACAATAATTCATTCCTGTCTTGTTTTTTAGGCCACCTTGGAAGAGAGACAACTTTTTGTACTGAAGAAGATGTTGAAAAGATGCCAAAATGGCTTTGTATCCACCAATTTAATTTATTTTATATGTTTAGCCTATGTGATGTGTATGTATATTCACACACTCACATACACACACAATTCCTGTGTTTGTGTAATTAGCTCATATAATTATGGACAAGTTGTTCTATGATTAATCTATTTTCGGCATCCTGTTATGATGATGGTGATGTTTCATGAATAGACATGTTGTTAGGCTTCATGTAAGTGCCATATCCCTTGTGAATAAATAGACTGCCTAAATTCCCAGCGCTCTAATTAGTGGTCACTTGGTTTCACACAATTCTGCGTGAACATTTTCTGTTCTCAGAATCATTCCTGTTGCTGTATTCCTCAATTGCTGTGTTCATGGAGATTTTACCTTAACTGTGCTATATTTTTCAGCAGTTTATTTGAAATCAGTGTTGTAAAGGAAAACGTATTGTAAATTCAGTTATGCCTTATCTCTCATACATTGGACATTTTTATTGTAACTTAAGAAATCTTGATCCCATACAACTACAAAACATGTTGTTATCAGCAGGCTAAGCTAAAACTGCCCACTCATGAATAATCAGTAGTTTCAGAATACATTGTTTGTTTTTGTGTGTTTAAATACTCAGTAATCGATAATTAAGGTATGTTAAGTAGATGCCTCTCCACTCTCAGCAACCTATCTTCGTGACTGAGTCATACCAGTAAAATACTATGAAGCCATTGGTATCTTGTACTCTGCCTCACTTGTAAGTCACTTTAGATAAAAGCGTCTGCCAAATGAATAAATGTAAATGTAAATGTAATGTAAGTGCTTTTTGTGCATGTTCAGCTGAAAAAATGTCCCCTTTATCCTTAATTTAAATACACTGAAGCTTCTCAAAGATATAGCTGATGTTTTCAAAATTCTAAACCTATGTGTTGAGAAGGCTGAAGGTCGCCCTGAATACACTTCAGTGATGTGTGACATACTGAAGATATGTGGGTGAGCAAATTTTACTTTATCAATACTTTTGCCTTTACAGAATTCACACACATTTATTGCCAAAGGTCCTAGATAATGAGGAGTAGTTCTGCATTGTCATATCTTTGTGCTACATCATTATTTGTTTAACCTAAACTGTACATTCTGTCTACTTTTCACTCAGGCTGCCTTTCCTAAAGGAAAAGTCCTCAGATGAGATGAATTATGCCAAGATTGTAAAAGAGTCACTCTCTCAGATGGGTATGCAGTTAGGTCACAGACTTAGCTTCTTGTACAGCGGTCAGAGAGACTAATACATTTTATCTTTTCAGGTTACCTAATGAGAGTTCCAAGCGCTGAAGTGAGGCTACAGATTTGTGCTTCCATAATATCATTCTTCAATCCCAAGAAATCCAAGCACTCTGTGGAAGGTGTGTAGTCCAAGTCATCAACTGCAAGCACGGTTGCAGTGGTTGCATTTTGATGGCTTTTTAAATGTGGTAATTTTTTTCATGTACTCTTTGTATACTTGTGTGTACACACCTGTTTACTCAGTTTCCTACTCTCCTAAATTAAATAAATTGGAATTGCAACTCATGATAAATACAAAATGTGAAAAAATTGTGATAAAAAAACTGTGATATTCACCATTTTGGCACACATGCACTGCATTGTTTGGCAAACATACTCAGCAGTGTCCTGCAATTCCATGTGAATTCTGTTTTGTGTTTTGTTATGCTCCCCTGTAGGGTCTTACCCCATCAGCCTGGGTTATAAGGTCCAAATGGTGGAGCAGAGTGGGATAGCAGAGATTCTGGTGCTGTCCATGGCTCTGCTGGAGAACCAGCTGGCGATAAGGCTGCAGGTTTTGCAGACTCTTCAGATGCTCTCCAGCTCATCAGGTAACTAACTACCTGGCCCAGGTTTAAGCTCTTTGACTCTGGGAATTGAACGCCATATCGGGGCACTGAAGAAGAGTGCATTGAGAAAAGACATTTAGGTTCACAAATCAAGCAGCATGGGCAGATTTCGTTGTCTCACCTTGACTTGAATGCTTTGTGCCACTTCCTGATATTGATGAATACAGAGGTATCAGTGGTGGCCAGGGAAACACATACAGGAGTGATTGATAACTTTCATTTCATACAATTTTGAACCTGTTTTTATTATTTGTTATGACTAATAAGAATGACAATTTAAAATGAAGGCCATCAATTAGTTGCCAATTCTTTTTGTGACTTGTTAGCTCAGATTTGAGAACTTTATTTGAAATTATTTTACTACCAAAAAACTTGGTTTCAAGTTGAAAATAGATCTCTTTTTATAAGTAATACAACCTAACAATTTAAAATGATTAATTGTGAAATGCACAAAAGTGATCCTGCCACATTAAATAAATTTAAGTAAAATCAGGAGTGAGTGTAGTTTGATTGGTGTTTGACAGTAATATGTGAAGGTGTCTGGGCAGTTACCCAGTATATTTTCCGACATTAATAAACAACAGCATCTGCTTTTCAGTTTGATCTTGATAACGTTTTATGTGTGCACCCCATAAAGTCTCTGTGAGGCTTTGTAAGCATTTTCGTTTGCCCACATGCATTTTTGCTTTTCACCTTCACAATTCTAAATCTTTGTGAGTGAGATGAGTCAAAGATGGAAAATTTCTGCTCTGTTCACTGATCTACAAAAACATTTCTCTTTCTTGGTGAATATTCCATTGAAATGTTTGGCAAATTGTCATGTCAGTTTACCAATGTTAGAAAGTTACATTGTCAGCCTAAAACTCATTTGTTTCAGAAGTGAACTGTCGCAAAATGCTGAAGGCGCAGGGCGCCAGTAAAATCTGCTGTCACATGAATGAGCCGGACCCGTCGGGACAGGTGCTGTTTCGCTCCTCCGAGATCCTGTGGAACATGCAGGAGAAGGACTGCAAAGATGAGGTCACCTCTCAGCTCAGCAACATGGACTGCATCTTGTGTGTATTTTTTTTTAATTCTTCATCACTCTTAATTTCTCTGTTTTGGGCGTGTCATGCAGTCATTGAATTTATATTTTGTCATTTAACAATATATCAACAACATTAGAAAATACATGCAATCATGCATGTTTGGTCATGCACAACCATTTATATGAATGCACATAATGTGGATTGCGCATTGAGCATTCATGAGCATATGCCTGTCGAGTGTACACAAAGTGGTCGATAAAATTACTGTCATTTGCAGCACAACAGTGCCTCTTACAATACCATCTAATTTTTGTCTTTTTTATTGTTCCTATAAAACCAAATTGGAAACAGTAGATTAACTGGGCCGGCTGACAAAGATGGAGAGTACTTGGAGTGTCTATTTTGGGTGGTCTTTGTTTTTGTCCAGCAGCATCCAGCTGCCTACAATTTCATAAACAGGGAACACCTAATCATGCTGTAGCTTTTTATAGACATTTGTTCTGATTCCCCTATTGTTTGCCTAATTAACAACAGCGATATCAGTAGTAGTGGATCAATATACAGTATATTGTAAAGTAAAAGCAATTCAAATTAAGCACAAAGGAAAACTGAGTGGAATTAAAAGCATTGCAAATAGGCAGAATGAAAAACAATGTTAAAAAGGGCTATGTTCATGAGCAATTACTTTACTGTTATTTAACGTAGTTTTTCACTTCTGGCTCCCTTCAGCTACATTGTAATGCAATGCAAATGTGTATGAGCTTGTCAAAAAATAACATCCCTGCAAAATAATATTTATTTTTGTCACTTCTGAAACTGCTTTTATATTTTCACAGAAAGATAAGCAGCTCCAAAGCTGCTAGACTGGTTAGCATGGCTTCTACTAGGTTTGGATTCTAGCAATGCAGTATTTATGTGCCAGCTCAATCAGAAGCTAGTGTACTGCCTGAATGAAGTATGGCTTGCTCTAACTTCATATCATATCCTGCTAAAAAGAGAAAATCTTTCTGGAACATTACCAGTATCATAGAGGACACATTAAAGTCTAAAATGTACCCCCTTTTGCTAAACCCCTGGCTTGATATGCTTACAAAAAGCTCACTCAGATATGTGATATTTTTATTCTCTGTTTTACAGGTCTTTGAAAGATGCTTTGCTGAACCAGTTTTTGAATGGATTTCAGAAGTACGACCAGCAGCTTAGGAATGATTTGCTTGTCATAACATCTCTAGTGGCAGAAAACCCCAAGGCCCCATTGATTGTAAGTTGAGAAAGGCTACCTTTTGACTACCTACAATTTTTCTGTGTATTTTATGAAAGGAAATGCCTGCTAGCAGTGTTACCTGTTATTGAATTAAGATTTAACTTCTTTACCAGGAGAGTGGATTAGCAAAGCAGCTCATCTTGTTTGCTACCTTCCCAGAGAGTAAGACTGGTTTTCATTACTTATTACTGAATTATGAAAATGATTGGCAGTGTGGTATAATGGAAAACACAGGATTCCTAACCCAAAAGCTACTAGGTTAGTTCCAAGGTGTTGTACCCTTGAGCAAAGCACTTAACCAGAATTGCCTCAGTAAATGTCTAGCTGTAGAAATAAGTACCATGTAAAAATGGAAGCTATGTAAATAACATTGGACAACAGTACCCCGTAAGCAAATGGAATATAATGGACTGTATTAACATGTTGATAATTGTTACTTTATGTTATGTGTTATTTCACTTACAACAGAAAATGATAAAGTATTTCTCTCTCCTAGTAAAGAGCCATAACCCACTAGTTCGCAACCTCAGGCTGTCTTTTAACTATGAAGACTTCGAGATGAAGAAGTTGCTGTTTAACATGCTGGTGGTCATGTCAAATGACTTATCCTCTTTGGAGGTATGTGGTCTGTCATTTTAGTACCTTTAATTCAAGAATTTGAGGCCAAATATAACATTCTGGCGACACGCAAATAATTAAAAAATAATGCATGCAAGTAGTGGATTGATAAAACAGTGACATGTAAATACTATATATGAGTGTTGGCCAAAAAAATCTCTGTGTACCATTATCATTTGCCCATGTGTGTCACGTGTCTCTGTTCAACAGCTATTCAGAGAGGGCCAGGTCCTGCTTGCACTGCTTCTTCACTTGAGGCCCAGTGAGAGGCCAGGTTTCCAAGGCTGGAACTTCGTCCAGCAGGGGGAGCTACAGCTGCATGCCCTCTCCACCCTGGTCTCTGTGGCCCCGCTGCTGCCAGAAGACTACATTAGTTGCCAAGGGAACACGCATCTGCTGCTGCTTTTGGAACGGTGCACAAAGCAAGGTTAAGACGCACACATGTGTAACTCAGGAAGCATATTTTTTGTACTGTGTCTGATGTACTATTAGGCTTCTCCGTCCGCTATGAGAGCATCGTCTACTGCTAAGGTGGATGTCAGATTTAGAGCAGTGTGCATTTATTGTTCAACACACAATAAAGCAACTAAGTTATTGTCCTTTTGGCACATTATCACATATTTTTGTTTGCCACAAATAGATACAGACGTTGGACAGGGGCACAGTTCCCAAGGAAATGAAGGGAAGGACGACAGAAAGGCTCAGTTGCACTTGTGTGTAAGGTTGCTAAGAGCCATGGCATCTCTGGGCAATGAAACAATCAACCAGGACCTCTGTGATCAAGGAGCCATCACTCAGTTTCTTGGTAAGGAAGTGGAAAACTATTGTTTGAGGGGTTTAATAAGAACTTTGAAATTTTTTTTTTTTTTTTTGAAAAATTTAAAAATACAGCTAAGAGACACATCCAATAATATATCCGGTGGATTTCAACCAATGCAACATTGGAAACTCCCTCCCCTTGATTTTGTGAATGCATCAGAAATATCCTTTGCATGCAACAAATTTTGAAGTGTTTGAACTTGTTATTCAGATGCATATATTATATATCTTTTTTAGAAATTATAATGCAATTGGAATTACACAAGGAAGAAGAGGATGCAGTCACTCTTGAAACCCAGACTGACATTCAGCAAATTCTGTCAGTCCTTTGTGAGAATGACCTCCACAGAAAGGTGAGAGGCCTTGCATGTTACTCACATAAATTAATAGTTAACTGTCATTCACTTTTGAGGCTGTGACTGTACATTTTACAGTTACATTTTAGAGTTACAGTTTTGTCCATGATATGTTAAACTGGCAGCTTGTATTCAGAATTTATCAAGAAGACATAAAACAGGGCTTTGAGGATTCGGAGCAGGATCAGTGAGCTCCCACTCGGGAGGACTCTTTCTCTCAGAGTGGCTTTTTGATGTAGCTGCAATATCATTTTGGTTGTCAGTCCTCCTAAAGTTATGACTGCAGGGTTCCATCTGAGTCCCTCAAGAATTCGGACCTCCAACAACTGAGCTACTTGTTACCAATATTAAATACGTACTTTATAACAGGAACTGTTTGGATCTGGTGGAGTGGAAATGTTAGTCCGTTTCCTCAAGATCAGCCCTGATAAATTCTACAGTGGTCTCGGTCACAACAAACTCATCCTTTCCACCGTGGACTGTGTCTGGTGAGTAATCTTAGGGTAAAATAAGATTGAACTTGTTTATGCAATTTTCTAATGCTATATGTGTTTTCTTACATGACATATTAAAATTTTAAGGTCCTGTGTTGTTGGATGTGACACAACAGAAGACATGTTTTTGGAAAAAGAGGGAGCTTTTCTTCTACTTGATTTACTCCATGTAAGTAGAGTGTCAAAATATGCATAGTCCAGTTTTGTATATTTGTATATATTTGATATTCTTTAAGCAACTCCATACCACAAAACAAATGTGTTTAAAAGTTTTTGCTTACGTAAAAAGTAAGTGAGAACCCAAATGAAGTATACACAACTGTCTAATTTCTTATACTTTATGCTATCATCAATGTCCCTCCCATCACCTTCATAAACATTACATTGTGCAGCCCACCTTGTTTCTTGACAATGCTCAAAATGGACCATAAATAAAACTAAGTGAACATGCATTTATCATGCTGACAATAAGGTCTTTAGAATCTCAGTTCATATTTGTTCTAACCATGTACTATATAACCAAGAACGTATGTATGCCACAAAATAAGTGGCATAGCTAAACCAGGACTCATGTCTTTTTCCTACTCTCATGGAATTTACTCTGGCAGTATTACTGCTCCCTGAGATTTACACCAGACTCCAGCTGCAAGTGAGGAACAAGTGAGGAATAATACATACATTCATGCACTTGCGGTTGAATTAATTTCATTTATTGTTTTCATGCAGTTGGGTCCGAGTAACATGCACAGTGTGGTCCTCGGGACACTGCTCGAGCTGTGTGACAACCCCAAGACCCTGCCCCACATCAACACCTGGAGGGGGGAGAAGGGACTGACTGCAGCTGGGCTCCTGGTGCATGTATGGAGGCAAGAGGAGAGAGAGCTGGGAGTGAGGCGTGACCCGCAGGGGACTGTCACAGGTGGGTCTAACACCTCACTCTTAATGTGGAATTAATGCTCTTGTACTTCATCACTCCACTGGTCAGATTCATTAGTCTGAGCCTAATGTGCTTTTCTTATATTTGAGTAAATATTTTAAGCAAAAGTTCATTTTTTAAATTTCTTACTCTGTGTTTTTTTTCACTTTCAGTAACTGCCAAATCATAAAGTTGTAATAAATGAAAAAATTTTAATGTGTGAAACTCACTTAATTTGGTTGAATGTTAAACGGAATTGTGGTCCATAAAGTACACTGACAGGGTCCACTAAAGATTTACAGTGTTTACTGGTTGGTCTCACCTCTTACAACAAACCATATGGAATTCCAAGGTGTATCTAAAATCAAATACTAACAATATCTAAATAATACAGAATTTCAACAATATGGACGTAAGTATCAACATTATGCAGAGAAAATGTCGTAACGTATTATTTTATTGGACAGATGCCAAAACAAATATACTCTCTTCTAACCAAGAGGAAGACCAAACAGTGCCTTTGCCTGCAGACAGACCCACTGCTGCAGTAATGGATGTATCAGATCACCTGCATGCAAAGATTTTTTCTATCTTCTGTAAGATAGGTAAGTGAAGGTACTGTCTTTATTCATTTATGATTTTTTTTTTGTTTTTATCTAGAGACAATGATCATAGTAGGATACCATAACTTATCACGATTTAGGTGCATTATAAAGTATTTTACTGTTCCAAGTAGATAAGTGAGACAGTGAACTTTTAACAAACGGGGATGAAAAAGATTTGAAAAAGATTTGTCTGGCTTATTTACACAAGCTGAGTTCAATTGTGTCCATTTGCACATGTGGAGTATGGAACTGGGGTCTGATATATTGAATATAATGAGACAGCAAGCAAGCAGTTGGTGAAGATATACTGTATGTTTTCTGAAACTAGCAGCATCTTTCTCAGAACAAAGTGACCTTCAGACTTCACAGGAATTAATTGCTTTCAGGTTTTGAAGATTTACCTGGGTTGACAGCTGAAGATTATGTCTCTCTGACTAGCATCAGCAGATACTTGGATTTTAAGGTAAATAAAATTGTCACCTATATAGATGTTTTGCACAGATTTTAGATACATTTCAATTGGTTACATATTTTGAGGCAAGTGTAAGAGACTTTGTGGAGGAGAACTGAAAGACTAAGAGACTGACAGCACGTTCACAGCCTCTCAGTTAGACTAGTGCCCCCAGGAGGGACCATCATGGGAAATGTGACAATGATGTTTCAATTGCTAAAACACAGTTATCAATATCAGCATCAATCACCTTATGTGGTAGTTTTATGAAACACTCTGACACAGTCAATACAATGTATTAGAGCCTGGTGACCTCTCAACAATATGTTACTACCTTCCGGTCCCCTCACAAAAAATACTTATTCATATCACAATTTTACTTCTTATCATCACATGGTAGGTACAGAAATATATGTATCAGAGGGAATGCTTTTGCCATCCTTTCTGTGATATTGTTCAGCAGACACAGATATGAAATCATATTGATAATCTCAAAGCAGCATAACTGTAATTTTAAACACAAATCATTTTGATGGTCTTTCCACGACCATCATGCCATTTGTATGCACAATTCTTGCATTCAGTGTAATTCCTGTGTTTGTAGGTTATAGAGGGTTGGGAGGAGATTGCAAGAGAGCTTGCTGCTGAGGGAATGAGACCAGTTACTCCAGACAAGGAGGCACTGGAGGCCATTACAAAGATGGCAGAGGACACAGCCAAGATAGTGGCCACACAGCAGACGGACATGATTGAGAGTCAACAGCAGGAGGACGCTCGTGAGGAACAGCTCTTGTACACAGAGGTGCGGATCCAGTAGAAACCCTCTCTGGTGGGCTGGTGGTGTTGATGTTCATTGTTTCTAAAGCTTGGATAAAGTGTCTGACAGTTGTGTACAAAGGTTGTTGTGTTCAAGATTCCCTTATATTAATGTGTTGTTTTCCTTTTCTTAATATGACTTTGGTATATCACCATATCCCTCCAACCCACCACCCTGAAAAATACTTCGCTGCTTGTTGCGATCACCTTCTGTATATTTTTATGCTTTCATAGATAAGCTCCAACCGCAAACACCAGGAGCTCACAGCAAAATCATGGGAGCACTTTGTGGCAAAGACATCAAACCACAAGGTGTTGGTGGTGAGTCATTTGTCATTCTTTGCACCATGAATTGGCATAAATGATGACCATGTTCCTTTACATTCAATAAATATATTGCCTTTTCACATACTTTGAATCATGTACAAGCATTAAATGAATCTGGGGTATTTGTGGGTGCACCTTTTACAGTTTACAGTGCTTTTCTTTGACAATAATCTTTCGTGTTTCAGGAATCAAAAAAGCTTCAGGAAAAATCCATTAACTCTTCCAGATCAAAAGTTAAAAACGAGGAATCTGTATTTCACTCTACCCAGATTGCTGGCTTACATACAACAGTAAGTGGATCATGCAACATTAACAATATAACCATAAGCTTTAGAGTGTCAGCAAACTGCTTACATACACGTACAGTACAAGTATATATTTTATCCATGTACATTATGCAGCAGTGCTTTATTCCAAAGGTAAGACCTTCCCTGTCTTTTTAACAACTGCTTAGAAGGGACAGCAGTTTTGTGTGCACAAATTAATGTATTGAGTAATCCTTGAAATCTTGGTACAAGTACAATTAAAAGGGATACCACACAACTTCGCATTGCATTTCATATATTAATATGCAGTACTCTAGCTTTGCTGCTCTGAAAACAGAAACAAACACAGTCATCATTAAATTTAACAAGTGGAGCAACATAGCAGAGGAGTCTCTGCTTTATTATCTTGAGGGAGGGCATGGAACAAGCTAACCCAACTCCCTTTGCAGCTAGCTTTTCCACAGGGCTTTTCAGTTACACTGTTAATTAATAGGTTCCCACCTCATGGTGCATAATCATAAAAAAAGAATAAAATGTATATATTATGAATCTCATGCACATATCAATGTCCATTTTTAACAAGAAGAAAGAATTTAGGAAACATTAAACTTTGCTACAAGCCCTGAATAGATTTCTCTTCTAGGTGTTTTTGTAAGTAATATGTAAGGGTTTTTTCCACATTCTACATCTACATAAATTCCCCAGGGGTATTACACATGATATAAATAAGACACATTTAAGCATGTGACAGGAACAGCTAACAATCTTTTTCATCCATGTAAATTAAGATTCTTCTGTCACCCTTTAAATGGTTGTATATCTTTACATTTTCAGGTCATTCCATATAATGTAGGTGAAATGAGAGACATAAAGGTCAATCCGACATTGTTTGACTGAGCAACAAACAAAGGTCACATTTGTTGTCAGTCAACGAAACTACAAGAATGGAACATCTTAAAAGAGTGTTCATAAAGGAGAGAATGGGATTAACATAAAATAATGTCATTATTATTGTGGTTCAAGAAATCCCGTATCAATGCCATGTAAATCCAGATGTCTGCCACACGCTAATACTGTTGAAATTGCATAGACACCCTTTAAATTTTATTTGGATCATTATGATTAGTATTATTAGCAGCAGATGTCATAAAAGTAAAAGGGAGTCAAGGCACCCTATTGTTTAATTAGACATTTTTTCTCCTTTTTCAAGTCCAGCCTCTTCCCCTGCACCAGATTTGACATTAACTGTCTGAACAGTAAGAGGCTAAGGCAATAGCCCACATAACCTATGTGACATTCACTGGACACAAGGTGGTGCTATAATAGACAATTATTTGTGCCCCCATTGTACACTGCTTGCTGCAATATGTAAATATAAATGTATGTATATAAACCATACTCAGTAGAACTGTAACATATTACTTCAGTATAATTGTTGGCTGCATATTATTTCATTGTCAGATAAGTTACAATTCAACTCAAGAGGTGAGCTGTGTAAAATGATCAGGAGGAAATAATGCATACTGTCAGATCCCATCCACAGTTTTTCTTGTTAGGCACTTTTGACACCTGAGGGATTCTTTTGGCTGAACTGTAAATGTTCTTGAGTCAGCACATATCATATTGTGCGCACATGTGTAAGCACATTCTGTTTTTTTTTTTTTTTGTTGTTGTTTGTTTTTTTCACGGGCATCAGTGTAAATCAGGCCCTTTGCAGATCTTTCATCTTTACATCACATGGATGTGTCTGTCCAGCCATCTCTGTCTGCTGTCACCTGCAGCACCTGTTGCAGACAAGTAGATACAGTACCAGTCAAAAGTTTGGACACACCTGATTAAAATAATGGGAACCATGCATTCAAAGACATTTTTGATCTAAAGACTTGATTTAGATCTAAAGATCTAAATGCCTGAAGTTTGTTTCTTTGTAGAATGTAAATAGTAAAGTTGATGACAATGTATGAATTTCTTTTAAACAAAAAAAAATTTAAAAACATATTTTTGGGCTGCTTTGAAGAATCTAAAAGATGACAAAGTTTGTATTTGTTCAACACCCTTTTCACTGCATATTTCCATTTGTGTTATTTCACAGTTCTGATGTCTGTACTATTTTTCTAAAATCTGGACAATAGTACAAAATAAAGAAAAACCCTTCTGTGAGTAGTTGTGTTCACACTTTTGACTGGTACTGTAAAAAGAACCCGAGGGCACACCACACAATCCCATGTCCCTCTTTGATGTCCTGAGCCCATCACACTGCTGCTCCTTAAGACATCTCTGCTTTGTATGGAGGCGTGTCTTTGACTGGGGACTCTCTGACTCTCTCTCTCTCTCCCTCTCTCACTCTCTCCCCCTCTGTGTTGCAGCATTTCTGTGGCCGTGTGATGGCAGTGGAGAGCACCCCCTCGCATCTGGTGGGGGGGCCCCTCGCTAACACAGAGCTGGCTCTGGAGAGGGTCCCCATCCAGGGTGGGGCCCTGCAGACTCATTCGTCTGCAGCCCAGGACCTGGAGCACTTACAGCTCAGCTCAGTGGAAGCTAAATAAATGCCAACCCAAATGCATCGACTTCATTTATTTTGCTTATAGATTAAAAAAAACTTTTGTTTCACTATTTTTAATTGTTTAATCTTGAGATTATATGGTAGGAGCATTAGCATCAATACTAAATGAATGTTGATTGAGTTATTTATAATGATCAGATAGCTTTGCTCCAAGAGTGACACTGTAATATAAAAGGATCATTGACATATTCACATATTTGTACACTACGTTTCAGCAGATGCTGTAAAGTTTATATTTTCAGTACAACTTTGCATATGTATGAATACAGTTATTTTTCTGTTTTCATGTAATCAAACATTTACTCTGCATGGACTCGTTGGATATGTAATTTAAAATGTATGCAGTTTAATGGATTTTTAAATGTATTGTCCAGCACTAGTCCAGCACTAACATTAATGCAGCATCACTAAACATTTCAATAAAGTGCAATTTCTCTGCAGGTATGTAAGCTACAGAAGAAAAAAACAAGCCAGAGGAATTAACTGTAGTAAGCTCCATGGTGGCGCATTATCCCTTGGCAAAACGTTTTTTTTTTTTTAAACGCTGGACCTTTCTCTTCAGACAAGCGTGTGGTAACGTCACTACCGTGCTATTTAATACGGATAGGGATAGCAGTGAATGCAATGGGAAGAACAAGAAAGTGCAAAGGACTTTTAGCGCAAAGTACTCTGGACATTTATTTTAAATGTAATCTTATTTAATGATTAATTATATCCTCAGGCTCTGTTCATGTGCATGGTTTGTATAAAAATTGTTGTAAATAAAGGTTTTGAGGAGAAAAGGGATAGCAGTGAATCCAAATGCTGTGAGTTGTTTTTGAATTTGGCGGCGGTTCCGTGTAAGGCAGTCACGATGGTGACGTATTTAGCCTGAACTCAGCCGGAAGACAGTGGAGTAATGTCGACCAGGAAGCAGCTGAGAAAGCGAATGTGAGAAAGTGTAAAAGCCATTGAATGCTTTCGAGGTAACCCAATCACAAGTGCGCAGCAGCACTGATCTTTATATTGTCACTGATTTTAAGTGTCATAACGATGTTTGTGAACGCTTACTTTGAGCTATAATATAATAATTTGTAATAATAATAGTAATTTGAAGATATGCTCTAATGCCGCAAATTTTGATACGAGGAAACACTTTCCTTACCACTGCATTTTGAGTGTATTCCCTGTGTCGCGTTTTAAGATACTCTCAAATTAATCTATAGGAATTCTGATATTATTCAAGCTGCTATAAATTGATACTATCTTGCAAAAACGCTGGGAATGAACGCGTCTGCCTATACCTTTTCTTTAATCACAAATAGGTTCATTATCGTGCCTACTTGTCACTTACAGTGACCTTGCTGGGAGTGTGTTGCTAATATTTTTTATATATTTTATATTGCTAATTGCAGCTTACAGTGTGCTAACATGAAGCTTTAGGATGCCGTACAATTCCCCTTTAAGGCTACGTTGTTAGCTGACAGGGAAGTCTGCTGGAATCGAAGTCTGAAAACGAGAAGGAAGAAAGAAACAATAAATTAAATAAATGCACATGAGATATTTTTATATATTTGTTGTCTTGTTTTAACCCCTTTGGCTCAAAAGAGACAGAGGTGTAAGGAACATTTTTGGGAATCCTTATGAATCAAAATAAATAATTTAAAAAAAAACAGGAAGAACAGTTTGAGGATATGCTGTATGATGATGCCATGCACAGTTGTGTTCATGGCGGTGACACGGACATCCTAAAACAAGGAAGAGATAAACAAATTTAATCCGAAATATCAAGGTATGAGGTTAATTTGCCCCAGTTTGGGAACCGTTTTTTTAAAAGAAGGCATTTGTCTATCTCTGTTTTAGAATGGAAAAGGTGGTGAACTGCTTCAGTAAACGGCCTGATGCAGCTGTGAGACTGCTCTGCTTTCCCTGGGCGGGTGGAGGTTCCATCCATTATGCACGCTGGGGAAACCTCATCAGCAGCTCAGTTGAAGGTTCGAATCCTTTGACATCAGTGGTGTTGCACCAAGACACATCATAGATAAAGATCAGTTATTGATCCAGAGGTATCTGGCCAACTGATCTATATTACTGGTAATCTGTGCTGGATAGAGGCCCCACACTGGTTTGCTTGGCCTATCAACTTCTCCTTAGAACATGATCAGCTTTGGCAAACGGGACACCTATGTACAGAGTTTCAGCCTCTAATCGCATCTACTTTCAAGTGGTAAGATTTTTAGAGGGTTCAGAAAGTCATTTTTAATGGTTATGGGTGTTCATTTTTTTTCACTGCAGTAATGAACAAAAGTGCATAAAATGTTCTGTCACACAAGAAGAATGATTAGTTGACTTGAGTTTGTGCCAGGGGTGATTTTTAATTGTCAGCTGCTGTAGTCTAGTTTAATGAGTCATTCAAGCCACGTGTGATGAGTGGGATCACCTTGACCTTTCCAGTTAACGAGTATGACCATGTTGTATGTCAGTGAAGAAATGCAAAAGAGTTCTGTGTATCTGGAAGGAGATTCTCGGTCACATATCCCCATCAGGCAGAGGTAGGCAGGTGCACATTTCAGTCATAAGATCTAACTATGCCAATCTTCAAACCAAACCTTTGTGGTATTACAATACACTATTTGCGTAGCAGACCCTCCTATCCTGGGTGACATACATATCTTAAATTTCATCCATTCATAAAGTCATATATTTTTTACAGAAGCGATTTGGGTGAAGTACCTTGCTGAAGAGTATGACAGCAATTGCCCCACATGAGAGCTCAGCCAGCATCCTCTAGGCAACAAGCCCTGCTCCTTACCGCTACGCCACAGTGCTACCCAGATTCTCACAGGGAGGCGTGTGGTTATGCAGAACACCATTTCTAGGAAACTGTACAAGTCATAAAAGGTTCAGTTCCTCTCACGTGTACTTTTCCCCGTTGTGCTCAGCTCCCCCCAGTTCAAAGCTGCCTCCTCTTAGGGAGGGTGGGACCTTGGCATTAAATCCTCGAGCTTTGCAGAGTCTGCTGTAGTGGCAGAATATAATTATTGCTTCTCTTAAGACAAACAAAAAACAGTGCATGATCACAGTTTCAGTTCATCATCAGCATAGTGAAAGGGGAAGATGCAGTTTCAGTTCCAGCATGCAGTTTCAGTTCCAGCCCAAAAAAAATCATGATTTGAGAAAAGCATCTGTAGATGTGAATGTTAATGTGTTATAGCTGCAAATGGTAGTACATAGTTCTCTAGCTACCAGTCAGGTCAGTGCCAGTGGGCAGGACAACACTGGGTCCAACTGCTGTTGCAGTTAGAGCTGGCTTAAGTTCTAGAAGAATTTTAATTATGTGTAAGTGAGATATAATGTGGGCATGCAGGTGAGCGTAGGATTTACCTCAAACGCACTTGCCTCATGCTATAGGTGCAAGAGGTAACAGGTGTGCAACACAATGTATAGGGGTCCCAAACTTAGAAAACTTAAAGACACAGGTATTTCTAAGGGCAGCTTTAGCAAGCTCAAATATCGTGGATTTCCATCTTGTATCTAAATGTGGCTGTCGCAGACATGGTTGGTTTTCTCACAAGAGGGAGATTAAGGCTTAACGTATCAGATTGCATTAATTTCATGGGCCCTTGCTGGAGCCATGATCGTCTCCAGCACCAGTAGTAAATTGGCTACATTCAAAAAAGCCACTGATAATTGAAATATCAGTAAATATCACTATTCCTTTTGAAACCCTTCATAATAGTACTATAGTAATGTATTATACTGATTTTATAGTTGCATGTAAGGTATAACTGAAGATAAAGCATGACACAGAATAGCAGAGAACAGGTCTCATAGTGGTGGTACACTAATAGCTTTGTCCTGCCAGGGTAAGGTGGGTTTCGTTGGCCAGGGATCACTCACCTTGCCACTGTGGTATTCTCTGGTGGCTCAATGAATACCTAGCTGCGAGTTGCTCAGATCATGTCAGCGGAGCTGCGCTTAAATTATTACATTACGTTAGCAGATGCTCTCATCCAGAGTGACTTACACAGGTTACAGTTTTTCACGTTACCCATTTATACAGCTGGATATTTCACTGACCCAATACTGGGTTAAGTACCTTGCCCAAGGGTACAACAGCAGTGCCCCAGCAGAGAATCGAACTGGCAACCTTTTGGTTATGAGCCTGCACCTTACCACTATTGCACTGTCGCCCACTCCCTTGCTGCTAACCCTCTAGGCATTTACTTCATTTTGCACTGTGAGGTCAGCAGTGCGAAATATTGTCATTGGCTGTACAAGAGAATATCAGAGACTACATTCATCTCACCTCAGCAATGCTGTGCAGGCACAGAGGGTGTGCAGAGAGGCAAGCCTACAATAGTAGAACTGGTGATTCTAAGTTGGGTGGAAAAGGGGAAAGTACAAAAAATGAAAAGAGAAGAACAGACATTCATACCAACATGTAAACTGAAAAAGAATGAGAATTAAAATTTTGAAAGGAATCTACAAAAAAAAAAACATTTTAAATCCAGTCAATTAAACAAATTATTATAATCTTACTATAATAATCTTTATATTTTGTGTAACATAGCCAAAGCAGCAATGCCAGTTTCATGTATAACATGTCTTTGTCACTCCCAGTTTATGCTATCAAACTGCCTGGAAGAGAAAGCAGAGCAAAGGAGCCCTTTGCCCAGAGCATGCAGCAGATAGTGGATGAAGTTGTCAGTGCACTGTTGCCAGAGCTGAAGGAGAAGCCCTTTGCACTCTTTGGTCACAGGTATGGGAGAGGAAAAGACAGCACAGGGACGTTTTGCAACATGGATATATGCAGGATTGTATTTCCACAATTAATAACTTTTCCTTCTTTTCCTTCATTAATATATTTTACTCTTTGACCCAGTGTGATATGTGTTATGCTCAGCTATGACCTCTCTTTGTTGTAGCTTTGGGGCCATGACCAGCTATGCTATAGCTGAATATCTGAAGAGGGTGCACTGTCTGGAGCCAGTACATATCTTCTTGTCTGGTATATCTGCTCCCTATGTAAGTAAGATTATTTGATTTCAGTGTCGCACAGTAAAAATCAAATAGCAGATATGTAATACCTGCAACTTATGAATGCCTACCCCTAACCCTAACCCTGCCTGCGATGCAGTCAATAGCTGTTGTTTGCATTCTGATGTTACCTATTTTTCAAATTTTTAATACATTTTTTAAAATTTCATTTGATCTTTAATTTTCTTGCATTGAATATGTTCACTCAGTGTGGAATGGTCATATACATTTTCAAGTACTTGCAAAAGAAAAGAATTTCTGTAAATGTCAGTATCAGCATGAGAATTTAAAGAGGTTTGGGCAAATAAAGCTCATTGGTATGGGTCCAGACCATCTCAGTGCACCCCCATGCCAAGAGTGGCCTGGAATAGAATGAGGAAAGGGTAGTTACTTTAAGGTGTCTTAAGTTGTTAGTATATTCCAGTTTATTTTTCAGGGCTGACCTGAAGATATGCTGAGTTGAGTAGGATTTTTAGAGTTATATATTAAATTCACAGCTTTGTCCTGCTTTTCTCCTTGTCCCTTCAGTCTAAGACTCGTTTGTGTGCTCCAAAGAAAAGTGAACTGTCAGATGACGAGTTTCTCCACTGGCTGACCACTGTCGGTGGAACTCCTCCAGAAATACTTGCCAACCCAGACATCCTGAAACTTTTCTTACCTGTCCTAAAAGCTGACCTCCATGTTGTGGACAACTACAAGTGAGCTGACAATGTAGAGAATATTCAGACACCATGTGTTCTTTAACTTTTAATTTTGGAACATAACAATTCATTCATATTTACAAAGTTAGATATTGGTGTGTTCCAATACATGAATAGTGTACATATAAGAATAAACCATATTTTCAATACATTTCACCCTCAATACAAGTGAGGGAATGGACAGCTTGTCATGGTTTATTCCTCAAACACAACCACACACACACACACACACACACAACCACACACACACGCATTTACTAATCTGTAAATTACCTGTTTGCCTCCCAGGTGTTCCAGGCCTGAGAGCCCTTTCCTGTCTTGCCCTGTTACGTGTTTCGATGGGAAGGAGGACATTCCACACGACTTACAAGGTAAGGGTACTATGATTTCCTTCATGACTCACAGTGCGACTGAAAATAGATATTAGGGCTTTCTAGGTATTTTATACACACACACACGCACACACACATCATAGTGCATGGTATTGATGTCAACTTGAGAGCCTGATTACGTGTACTTTCTTTTTTTGTGAGAAAATGGCAAGCAAAAACCAAGTGGTTTTTTCATAGAACTATTCTTACCCACAGTCTGCACTAACTTATTGTGCAGTAGCTGTTAACTTATTGTACAGTACCTGTTCATATTTATTTTTATATACCTCATTCATTCCATCCTTACTCCATTCCATGTATGTGTCCTGCACTACTGTTGCTGTTTGTTGTACCACTACTGTTGGATGGTATTTGTTGTTGCACCTTCACATTGTATGAAAGCACTACGAGAGACAGTGGAACCGGAGTCAAATACCTTGTATATGTAAAAGCGTACTTGGCCAATGAAGTCTGATTCTGATAATTTTGCCCAGCAACTTGACATATACAGTGCAGTAATTAATAACATTTAAAGTTTGTCCAGGCAGGTTAAATTTCCCTGGCTGTATGGTTTTGGGTCAAATCTATTCATCTTACTCGAAAGTATTAAAACCATGAGTGATTGTTTCTGTTCAGGGAACAAGCCCCTGTTCCATTTTAACCAGGAGTCACCTGAAGACACCAGAACCCAGACACATCTGTGCTGTTCTCTGTCACATTATCACATTACTGGCATTTAGGAGACTCTCTTACCTAGAGCGACTTACATAGGTTACAATTTTTACATGGTATCCATTTATACAGCTGGATGTTTACTGAGGCAATTCTGGGTTAAGCACCTTTCCCAAGGGTACAGCAGCAGTACTGCAGCAGGGACTTGAACCAGCAACCTTTCGGTTACAAGCCCTGCTCCTTTCACCACTGTGTTATCCTGCCACCCATACGTCACAGATTGTTCTTTTTCGACAGCATGGAAAGAGATAACGAGTGGAGATTTCACAGTGCAGATGCTTCCAGGATCGCACTTTTACTTAAAAGACTTAAATAATGAGAAATTCATCCTGGACCTCATCACTAAACACCTTGAGACTGCTGAAATTGATTACCTGTGAGAAAGTAGGAGCAATACCACAAAAGGCGACAGTGTTGAGGAGGTGAGCTCTGTTATAAACATGACTTATATTGTATTTACAAATTGTATTTGCATATTGTATTTACAATTCACAGTGTTGTTATCCTTTGAATAATGTTGCTGTAGTAAAAACACCGGAAATGTTAAATCATTTTGAAATCAACATTGTAAATATTGCAAGTCATATTGTAAGACAATAAATGCAATGAAAGACAATGAAAATGTAATGCCTTTTTTCTCTCTTTACAGTTTTCTCCTGCAGACGGAAAGAATATGTTTACCTAGTATAACTGCTACTAGCCATTGGACCAGCGAGACCCCATTAATGATAACATTAAACTGTTGACCACATATGTGTCAACCTATATTAGCAGACTTCCAGTTGTTTTTAATGATGTACATGAATCTTCAGGTTCTCTGATGTTGGCAGAGAACCATGTTTATGAAATAACTAATTATATATATATGTAATGGAATAATATATTTGAGATTAAACATCTACAAATAAGTTGAATAACTTGACCAATCACTTGATTCAATTCAAATACTGGATCACTTGAGTGCCTAATCCTAAGGTCTTTCCCAAAGTGACTGAACATGTTTACAAACATATGTTTGCATTAAAACGAGCTTCAATTGGTCTTTCATCTTAAAACTTGTCCTATATGAACAACATCCTCCATTTGCTGCAAAGAGGAAATGACATGATTTGCTTTGATGAAGAAGGTGGTTTACGTGGGGCTCCTAAGTGGCTCAGCTAGTCTGGTTCTTGTTTTGCACAGGCAGAGGATAATGATGAGACCCAGGTTCAAATCTGAGCTGTGTCATTCACCCACAATGACTGGGAGCCTGCACTGGCAGAACACAACTGGATTTGCTCCTCTGGTCTTATTTCACAGGCCAGGGTCAGCTTGCCTTGCTGTTCACACAGGGGTAGTTTGGGGGAGACAGTATTTTTCCAACAGTCAAACTGAACAACACTCAAAAAACCTTGAATAGGCTAGGTACAACATTGATTTCTGCGGTTATACTATTCTGTGTCCACCACATGCAATATGTCATTACCATTTGCATTCCATCTCCTGTGCATTAGTGAATACCGAACATATTCACTGTCTCCACATACACATAGTCATTGGTCTTCCACTCCTTTAGTACCTTTAAGAATATGACTGCTGCTTGTCAAACAACCAAATCGTGCAAATGAAAAGATTAATCCTCAAAGTGCATTTCACTGACTTCAAATTGCATGACATTTCTATTAAATATTCTTGGAAATCACTTGTGGTCTACTGCAACTGTGTCATTAACACACTACGAATTGCGTCATCACAAGTAAAATACTTGTAGTGCATGATACACAAAGCCTGGCAATTGAGAAGACTTTTGCATTGAAATATTGCACTAGAACATTGTTAGACATCACCAATTTGAATGCAACCATTCAAAACATTTGAAAGCTCAGGAAGCCTGTGGAATCAGGTTCACTTTTCTCTTTTGTCTGGATGCAACAAGTAGACATTTGACATTCTCACTGTTCGATCACTTTTTAAGTAGGGGCTACATTATCACTAGGAACGTTGGTGCTCAGAGATTTTGTTCGGTTAAATGAGGTATTTACAGGAGATACCATTGTCAGCGCTGTTTATTTTTTGTGTTGTTTCCTTTTTTACCCCAGGGATGCAGGGATCCCTCTGAGGCCTCCATATAGTTACACCAGTTGAATGTTAGCATAGATACATAGATCTGTTTGGTTGGATTTCCTGTAAAGAATTACTTGAAGTTGTGATTCTTGTGTTGTCTGGAAAAAAAAATCATTTATGGACAATGACTTTGCTAAGTACAATTCTACTAAGATTGAAATATATCATTTTGAAGGAGAAAAAAAAAATTATCCATTAGTGACAGAAGAGACTGGGAGAGTGATGCATCTGTCCCTGATGACAGCCAGTAATATACAGATGACAAGCAAGCTGCTGGGAGGCAATAATACCCAAAGAACTCTAGCTGACCTAAACCCACTCTACCCTGTAGGGACAATGTCAATTGTGTCACACTGCTGCAATCTCCCAAGTCATAGGTGTCATAGGCTAATGACACAGCTCAGACTCAAACTAGCACCGGGCTGTAGGGCCCAGCCTGTGCTCAGTGTAACTACCTTTGGTGACTGAGCCACTCAGAATCCCTTATGATGTTTACATCCTGACACATGACAAACTGTTCTCGTCTAACAATTTCACTACCAGTACTAAGACGTTTCCAGTTAGTTTTTTTTTTAATTTCATTATTCATTTTTTGCTTATCCCTGCTGATCCATAGAAGCAGGATACAGATCCATTTTGTCCCATGTTATATAAAAAGTAAGCATGCATGGGATTCAGCCTTTGATGTACGTCAGACTTCAGAAGTTAAACAGTCAGTAGTTAAAGTGTGCTTAATGTCTTATTGTGCGTGCTTTTCAAGTGAATCGTAGTTTGTAGGGTTGCAGTAGGTGGACTGAAGAGGTTGAAGGAGGTTAAAATGACTCACAAAAGGCAAGACATTGACATTACTTAAGCGTTAAATACTTCTTTCCATTATATACTTATTTACATTAAATACATCTTTTCAAAATGCAGAGTAAACTTGTGTGTAGTTTTGTCAACACATACATCAAATCCCCTCCCACTAATAATTACATCCTGAGAATGTAAATGCCCAGAGCAAACATTATTCCTGATTGAATAGCTGCAGAAAAAATGAGTGACGCAGTTCCTTGGGCAGTATCACATACTGTATGGCATGGCAAATGTGAAAAGCTAATACATGAATAGTCACTAGGAGTTTGTTCTATTCAAAATGACAGTGGATATAAAAACATTATCAGTTTTATCATGAGCAGTGTGGCCCAGTAATGAGGACGTATAACCCAAATAAATGGGTGATCTGTAGAAATGGTAAGCGACACAATTTGCCCTGGATAAGAGTATCTGAAAGGCAAATGTAATATAATAAGAATAATATAATAATAAGTAATGAATCAATGTCCACATTATATTTGTATGAACATTTACAATACAGTTGCCTTTGAAGAGTTACTGTCAATGGTTTTGATCAGGTCACATAGAGGATGCTGCGTGTGTTCTGTGTGTTTACTGTAAATGTCGGGCTCTGTGGACATAACAGTCGCGCAGCTTCATCGTACCATGTGGTTGGCACAACACTTCCTAGCCTGCTCATTATCCCATTATGTTGTCTGTTTCCTTATTGCATGCACATTACAACTCGTGGTTGGGTCTTAACTGTCACGATTCAGACAGCATTGATGTTAAGAAAGGAAAAGATAACATCTCATATGAACATGTGATCCTATAGTGCTCTTATCACTACTACATACATGGCTTGTCAGCATCAGTTTAAAGCTATGACACATGATGTATTAAAGCCACTAAATAGTTCTACCTTATCTGCCCTTTATCACTGTCTGTGTTAGAGACTGTTTGTTTTAGCCTTATCTTGATGTCTTGGGGAGATATGGTTGCACTCTTGCCATAATCGGATTTGCAAGCTTGCATGTGTCAAAATTTGTATTTAAATAAACATTGGTCAGCCAATCACCACTGGATATTACTAAAGACGCTATAGTGTAGAGTGTATCTGTTACCAGGTCTGTTTCTGAACTCCTGGAGAACATTGCCCTGCAGTATTATGGGAGTGTGTGTTCCTTACACCAGCATACATTATTGCTAAGTTTGTGCTTTGGTATGGTCTCATTTTTACCAAATGTTTGATCAGCTCTTGGCAAACATCTTTAAATACATGTTCTTCAAAACATATCGTCATAACAATATGTGTATAAAAGGTAGATGGCGTGAATGTCATCCCAAAGTACAATACCAATCAAAAGGTTGGACACACTTTATTTTTACTATTTTCCATATTTTATAAAAATAGTAAAGACAACAAAACTATGAAATAACACAGATGGAATTATGCAGTGCCCAAAAAAGTGTTATAAACAACTCAAAACTATCTTATATTTTAGATTATTCAAAATAGCGGAAAAATACATTCTAAAGTTAAAAGGAAATTCATACATAGGCATCACCTTCACTATTTATATTTGTCAAAGAAAAAAATTCAAGCATTGAAGCACAAGTCTTTAGATCAAAATGTTTTTGAATGCATGTTTCCCATTGTTTTAATCAGGTGTGTCCAAAGTTTTGACCGGTACTGTATGTGCAAATACTCTTATTTTCTGTGAGTCGTTCATGTGGTTTATAATCCCAGCCCCCATTCCTTCCATCCTTCAAAGTTAGGTGTGCAGAGTACTTTTCCAATGTGCTGCATTGTCATGCTTTGTCATGTACTCCACCTGACCCTGAAGAGTCAATATCACTTGGCAATGTTTGTATTTGTGTTGGTTGTCCCAACCCAGACCAGCATGAGGTTCTTTTTTTAATGCCCATCTAAAGCTGCATTCAAAAACAAGGGTTCCAGAGAAAATTGAGACGGGCTGTTTGGTGAAAACATTAGCACTTTGTGGTCCTTTGAAATGGTACATAATATACCAATGGGTCACAAACCAAAAACAAACAAGAGAAAATAATTGTAGTTCCTCTTTGTTAGTTCTGTGATTTATGGTGGTAGATAGTCTTAAGTAGAAGAACAAAAAGATTATATCAACTTCCGACTGGTATGTTGTTGAAATAACCATGGCTCCACGATTAAAGATCTTTGAGCCAAGGTTACTTCATGTCTCACTACTACTACATAAATACCTACTACATGTCTGAAGAACATGTGAGGAAAAACAGCATTTATTTAAACATTTAAATTTTGGACTACTTAATAAATGTTTACAAAAAGAACAAATACATATGCCTTTATACATTGATAGTACATCTTCAGTTTTCTGTTTTTTAGTATTTGCACACTGCACAAATGGTGAATGAATCCCTTCCTTTCCATAGCAACAGGAGGTGCTTGGGTTGTCCCGTGTTTGAGTTTAACTCCATCATGACACAACGCGCTTGTTAATGATTGAGTGCAGAGGCTGGAGCAGAGCATCCCAGACTGATTTGACAAAAAATACTCCACCTCTCACTCTTGTAGAATTTCAGCACAGTATTCACATTGTGAGCAGGGTGTCAAAACATCTTTTTCCTCTCTTCATTTGAAACTGAAAATTTCACTCAAAAAACCTGAATTTTTATTTATTTTTTTCTGTTTAACTGACCCTTGCTTCCAGTTAGACTGGATCTCTCTGTCTGAGGCTGATTTTGTTTCTGGGGCAGCAGTATTAGCTTGCTCAGGGCATGAGACAGGTGCATTCATCTCAGTCCTTACTGACCTATTCGGCACATTTGCGCTATCTGGCAAATACTTTATCAGTAAATTACAGTGTACAGCCAAACGGACATAAAGCATCCCGGAATCCATTACGGACCCGCAACAATATTGTTTGGATTATGTTTCTGAGCAAAGCCGGTACTTTTGTTTTCAGTGCATTATCCCCCAACCAGCATGGAAAAGGTCCTGTTCATTTTCTCAGTACTGTCATTGCTACCGCACCCTTTCCCTGCCATGAAGTGCAACGCATTCATTTAAATCTGTCCTTTTGACAGTTTTTATCCCCTCCGAAAATATATATTTCCATTATTTTTCAGTTCTGCATTAACTGAAGTCTATTTTATGAAAGCAATACCTGAAAGGAAAGGAAAGAAAGAGTTGCTGTGTAATTCTTTCAAGTACAATATGTAACACAGGATAAGGCACTCTAGTACATCAGGGGATAATGTTAAACTGCACTTGTAGCACCGGGAATGGAATGAATTGCATTTGAATTTTACTGAACTTCTTTTAATCAAAAAAAAAAAATTTACTCTTTTTTACAGTTCAAGGGGTATCAATGTAATTATAGGGAAAAAAGTCCATGTGGGACCCTCTTTGTCGTCATTTGGAAACCTGAAGTGTTGTGGTCCCAAGGTAATGATGTCAGATTTATTGATACAATTTGCAGAGCTATTTTTAGTCTTTGGAAATGCATGTAACTTTTTTTTTTTGGGGGGAGTGTTTAATGCTTAATTGTTAAATCTCTACAACAATTAGATGCCATTCATACACTTTAAGACAAGGATGCTACATCCCAGTTTGCAGGTATGCAAGGTCTATTTGGTATTTCATCTGCTCCCCACTGCTTTGCATTTTGTTTTGCCCCTATGCTATATTCAGGAGTTTGGAAGTCAGCTGTGGAGGCCAGCAGTTGAGTTAAGCAATATCTTGACCAGGAAATAACACAATCCACAATCCACTTATAAGAATCACTTCTGACGAGGATGCTTTTTCACCCATGGAGATTGGGTTCCAGGCATTTAGTCAAACTAATCATCTTTTTCTCAAAATATTTTGCTTGCTACATGGTAATTAATACAAAGTACAAATTAATTGAATTAAAGTTGTAGGTGTTTTTGTCTCATTATATGCCTCAACACTCTATTGAGTCACATTGTGAGTTAGCCAAAAAAATCTTGATTCTTATAAAAGGAATATTTAAACAGTAATAGTCCAAGAATGATTCCAGACCAATGCTTTTGATCACATTATGCAGCTGATTCTTATATCGGTAGTTCTTATAAGCAGAGTGTTGTGTTACACCTATATCAGTCATGAACTAATATACATAGGAAACTGAAATCCAGGATAGGTTCTGTCATTAGACTGTAATTCCCTAGTTTCCCATGGAGAGATATATCCCAATATTTTTCTTATATGAGATTTTTTAAACTTCAGTTAAATCTCTACTTACTATGCCATGACCTCTTTTGGCAAATGTTCAGTGAATATATCTTTCTAATGGGGAAATCAAGACTTCAATCAAATCAATTAGTTGAACTGAGTCAAAGTACACTACTGTGGTCTGTCATCCTTCTCTTCCTGTCTTACAGATCCACCACAGACTAAGAAACAAACTAACTTCTCCAGGTATTTGTGAGAACTGCTTAAATGTAGCCTTAAAGGGGACACTGGCCTCCTTGTGTTTCAAAAGTTGTCTGAAGGAAATGACTGGTTACGTGGGGTGGGAGTGGCAAGCAGATTCATCCCTTACCTTCTGGAATGAGCTGGGCTGAGCTTCACTTTCCATGAAAAGGTCTACATGGGAACGAGGGCGGGCAGACCGGCACAGACATTCTGGCCACACAGGTGTCAACAAAGCCAGTCGAAGACAAAGGAGAAGAAGGGAGAGGGGAGGGCGAGGGACAGACCAGGAGGGAGAGTTATTAAAGCTGACAAAAAGCAAGAGGGACTTAGATTGCTGTCGTTCCTATTAAGGAGAGTGAGGGCCCGGCTTGACGATGCACCTGCTGCGGAGACCTGCCTTCCTCCTGCTGGTGCTGGTGTCGGCGCTGCTCGTCAGCGGTGTCTGGGCCGGGAGGAATGCAGCCGTTGACACCGGTGGGCACGTGACCCCTGACGCCGGGACCACTGGCACCGTAGACCACGGGAGCAGCAGCGCCACCGACGGAGGACATGGCACAGGGAATGACACTGCTGGCGGGGAGCATGGTGGAGTGCTCACCACGCTGCCAATCGTCACCTGGAAGTGGCACCACGTTGAGGTACCCTACATTGTGGCCCTCTGGGTTCTGGTCTGCTGGATCTGTAAATGGCGTGAGTAATCAGATTGTTTATCTGATATATATATATATATATATATATATATATATATATATTTATGGATGAATATCTAATTCATGGATTAATATATTACATCACAATTATATTCATTTAGAAGATGCTCTTATCCAGAGTGACTTGCATACAGTAGGTTACAATTTTATCCATTTGTACAGCTGGATATTTACTGAGGAAATTGTGGGTTAAGTACTTTGCCTAAGGGTACAACAGCAGTGCCCTAACGGGGAATCAAACCAGCAACCTTTTGGTTATGAGTGCAGATCCTTACCACAGTGCTGTCCCCAATTGATTAGTAATTATTATTAGTAATAATATTGGTCATATAATGTGGAATCAATGGTCTGATTTTGTCCTGGGCTGCCATTCATTTGGCTTGAGGAATACGAACATGGGATAGTATAAGGAGAGTCAAGTTTATCTAAAAGTAAATTTATTGGTGATTATGGCAGACATAATTTTATTGCGTTTAATAAAAGCAATCTGGGATGAGGACAACATTTCAGCATTTTGAGAACAAGCTTTCATTTGCGTGCCATTCATTTAAGTAATGGTACCTATAGGATGCATTATGGTGGATTATATCAGACAGCGACTACTAGTCAGGAGACCAACTACAAGTTTGACAGGCATGATTTTGTTTTTTCCTTTTTTGGTGTGCGCTGTCTAGTTCCGTTTGTGCATACCAGTGGACAAAGAATGTTGATAAAGACAGTACACACAGTACAAATGTTAATTTCCTTTATCGTTTGAAAGGAAGAAAGGCGCTGTGAGGAAGAGCAATGGAAAATATGACATGTATTTGTGACTTTATCTTGGAGATTATTCTTCTTTTTCCCAAAGTCATGTCTGAAATTGTCCTTCTCTAATTTTTTTGGCTTTTGTCAGTATTTCATGTTTAATGGCACAATTAATGTAATGCATTATCTTAGGGGATAGATGGTCAGGGATATGATATAATTTGAACAAATCTAATCCAGTTATCTGTAGGAAATCATTTTTCATACCAATGAAGTGAAGTTGGGGTGCACTTGCCTTCTATGAGGTCAGTGCAGCAAGAACTGAGATTTGAAACTACAGTATATTCCCCATGTGTCCAATGCATTGATGTCTAAATTGAGCAAGTTTTACAAATTTCTTAAAAGTCATTTTCTCCAAGACAGTGAAACATGAATATAGAAATAGATATGAGAAACCTAAGAGAGGCTGACCAGGTGTCTGACCAGGTTACATGCGTGATTGACAAAGGATCCAGTCTGTGACAATTTACCTGAGACAGCTGTAATTGGAGACCATGGTATTAGATCAGTGTTTCTCAACCCTACTCCTGGTGGCACCCTGTCCTGCATATCTTCTATCTATCCTTGCTGCTTGATTAAATCAGGTGTACTCAGCTAATAAAACGTGCCACTGATGAGTTCAGTCAGGTAGGTAGAGCAAGGATAGATAGAAGATATGCAGGACAGGGTGCCGCCAGGAGTAAGGTTGAGAAACACTGATCTAATACCGTGTTCTCCAATTACAGTTGTCTCAGGTAAATTGTATTAGATAATAGAAGGGACTGTACAAGTGACAGTAAAGGGGGACTGGGATTATGTGGGGTTGGGGGCAAATCCTTAACTACATGGGGCCATCCTTGTTAAGATCAGTGCCTTCCACAGTGTTACACTAGCAAATACTTTCCCTATCACTCTCCTCCATCTGAATTTGAGACCTATAAAGGGAAATTAAGGCTTTTGTGCATCTCTCATATATGTTATATAACACAACACAGTGAGGATCAGTACGTCCTGGATAATAAATCAACTGACGGATGACTGTGCAGCTTGTGAACAAGTATTCTTGCATACACAGCCCTAGTGTTTACATGTGCACAATATAAGCACAAATAAGCCTTTGACAAAGGACTGCAGCTCTGGTGTTGTGAACAATAGTGGTTAAAAAAAAAAAGGTGCAAGGTTTTTTCCCCCAGCTTACAATGTTGTCTTTCTTCAGTCCTCTCCTCTCTGGGCTTTCCCACTTAATTAAGTTTGTTGGCCCTTTGGAGGACAAAAAGACGATAAACAGGCTTGATTGGATTACTGTTTGCAGGTTTGCTGAGTAGATGGGGCTGCAGTATTTATTTCAGCTGTCAAGTTGCTGCAAGCGTTAATTGGCTGTTAGCAGAGAATTCAGAGAATTGTCATAGTTCCTCTATTCTACTGTGTATTGCATGTGGGCCAGTTGGGTATGTGACTTCAGTGGAGTGAATTCAGTTCAAGCTGATGTTTTTGATGTACTATTGGACATTACTTATTTGTGTAGCAGAATATATAACATTACATTTATGAAAAAATTAGGATCTGACTGGAATCATTTAAATCTCTCCTGACTGCAATACAAAATGACAATAAATAGATTTCAGGTTGAAATATGTTTTGATTGTATTGGAGAATATGATAAAGAATATAATAAATGCCTAAATGCCTTTGTTTCATTATAGGATTGAACTTTGAACATGTTGCAAATATCAAAGTGGACAAGAAATTCAATTCATTAAAGTAATCCATTAAATTCATTAAATTAAGGTCCATGTCTAGGATCTACTCTGCTGTTTTCTAAGGAATGATTTGACTTTTGCAACAAAACTACTGGTTATGCAAATATGCAGATATTGAGAAAGTCAAATATATAAATAACTGGTAAAGATATGCATGGGTTTACTCATTTATTTACAGATATACTGTGAATAGTTTTGCAATGTTTAAAAAACTACAAAAAGCAAAGAACTGCTTCACAGTATTTCAGGGAGTAGTGGTGTAACAAACACAACATGACTGATATGAAGGCCAAATGCAAGAGTGTACAAACCTTTAAACAATGGGAGTTTAACAGCTCGTCATTTTACCCCTAATAATAATAGTAATAATAATAATAGTAATACATTTAATGTCCTTCATCAAGAATAAAAACCCTGCAGTATGGTAACTGAAAAAAACACACCAATGCTAATAATAGTAAAAATACAAAATCTATAATCAGTTTAAGATAGCCATTTGTCCATATTGAGATGTTTGTTTTGAAGGATGGAAGAATCTCCACCATGTGTAGGTAGTGCTTCTCCATGCATGTGTACCTTTTTATCTGCACAGAAGAGTGCGACATTCTTTGCATAGCAGTTGACATTGAAACCATGTTTTCAAATAACCTCTCACACACTTACCACTAGGTGGCACTGGTAAGCACAAGTTCACCAATATAACTGCTTCAGGGAGAGCCCTACCATGTGTTTAAGTCAATAATCTTTATCTGCACAAAGCATGATTTATTGAATTTGAATTCCTTACTTTTTTATTTTCATGCTCAATCTGTACTTAGTGGTATACGTGCATGTTGTTGATGGCCTGTGTTAATTTGTTAGGGTTAGGGTGAGGGTTAGCATGCCTCTTCCTCTCCGTTTCTGTTTCTCTCTGGAGAGCACTTGGGCAGAAGCAACATACAGTGGTGAATCAATACATTTCTGAATTTTTATATTTCAGAAATTACAGCTAATGTTCTTGGCTGAATTGAAATGAGTCAGGCATATTCATGTAGTGCTCTCTTTTGTTTTCTTGACTTGGATTTTGGATATGGATTTTGCAACACTACAAGTTAATATAAACTGGGTTTCAGTCCATTTTCTAAAGCTATGGCTACATACTCAACCTTTTTGTAAAAAAAATGTGTTCCAGTACAGAGAGTATGTGCTTTATAGTTTAATTTATATATATTTATTTATATATATAGTTAAATTTGTACCATCTTCTTCACCAACTAGCTTAATTATTTCCAGCTATGCACAAGTTTGTGTTGTTTGCCCATTAGAACATATTCAGAACATAACTCTTTAACATTGGGTTTCCCAAGTGGCTTAGCTGGCAAAACACTTATCTTTTATGCGGGCTGAGCTCTGTAGCCATACCATCTGCAGACAATGACCAGGAGCACACAGCAGGGAAACAAACTGGCTTCATTCTTCTGGGAATAGGGGTCTGTAGGTCTGGCCAGGGTTTCCTATCCACCGCTGTCAGGCACCCTGAGATTCATTAGTTGTTCAGCTGACGTCAGTGGAGTAGTACCTGTGGCCATTCCACTGTGCAACTTGTAGTGCAAAAATGGCCATTGGCTGGGTTCAAGTGTATTAGAGTATTGCTTTTGGCTCACTTCAGCCCTCCTACACAAGGGAAGGGTATGTCACAATGAGACATGCCACATGTGCATGTAGTGATTCCAAACATCGGCAAGAGTGATGCAACACAGCTGGGGAACCACCTGCCTATTGAGCTGTATAATATTAGTACTTTTGGGGTCTCTTTACACTTGACTAATAGTGTTTGCCAAATATAGCTGAGATCTGAGGAGAGTTTAAAGATAATGATTTTGACCTCAGTGAAAATAAATGTGTGTGTGTGTGTGTGTGTGTGTGTGTGTGTGTGTGTGTGTGTGTGTGTGTGTGTGTGTGTGTGTGTCTGTGTATGTTAAAGGCCACAGCTTGCACCTAAGCCAGTACAGCCTCCTCAGGTCACCTTCAGCCTTTTTTTACCTGTGAAGGTGTTAATGACTCTCTATAATGTACTGGAAAATGCACAAATGGGCTACACTCTTAGCTGGAGGCTAAAGTAATATTTAACATTTCAGCCTTAACTGCTGTATTAACTGCTGATTAAGTATCTGCTTAAACAGAATGAGAGTTGAAAAGGTGAATTTACCCAGCTGTAAGATCCAAGTCACTGAGCTGAGATCTGACTTACCTGGCAACACTCCCATTTCACAAAAATGTAATATCCAAATTATACATTGGAAAATGACATTCATCTAGATGTGCTGTATGTTCTCTATACATATCAGAAGGAAAAGTGGTGAAACCTATCTTTGCACAGTGATGTTCATGTTCTGAAAATGCCAGATTCATATAATTCTTTGACATCCTTTATTGCCAGCATTTTATTGCACATGAAATACAAAATTATAATATTTTAAACTGTGTTGGATCATTTTTATTACACATTGTACTTCATGCATGTTCTGATTCTCAAGACCACAGTCTTGAGCTTTTAAAATACTGTGTACAATTAAGTCCTTGTTGTAACCTAAAGTGACATTCATACTTAGTAAAACCAGTCTGATCCACCATAGTCTGTTTCACAGTCCAAGTGAGAAAAAAGTATCAAACTACCCTCAATATTAAACTGCATTGATCTGGCATCAGACCAACTCTGTATGTCGCCTTGGGGTTAGCAATCCAGTTTGAGGTAAATGGCATGATTTTATACAATACCTGACAATGATTCATAGGAGCAACATAACCTTGCACTATATTACTGTTCTCCTCTTGCCTAAAAATCTATGAACTGACCTATACTATACTATATTAGTTTTCCCTTAATAATAAGTGCTAAGCAAAGGACAGATGCAAATTAAGGCAAAGTATAGTCTGAAGTTCTGACAGTTACAGGTAGCTAATTCCACCACTGGGGAGCAAATGAGGAAAAAAAGACAAAGATGGGATGTGTGGCCATGGAGAGGATGAATAGCCAGACAAGAAGTTTCTAAGTGGAGAGATTTTGCAGAGTCTTACAGTCTGAAAAATGAAGTGAAAGTAGGAGTTAGTGACTGCTTGGTGAGCTAGCACCAGGGTCTTTTATAGAGGCAGCAAGTGGAAGCTAGTGGAGGCAGACAAATTGAGGCATGGGAATATTTGACCAGGCACTGTCCTGCTGTTTGTATGTACATGTAATTATGGATCACCCAATGCAATCTACAGTGATTTTTGCTGTGTGCTTAACAGGAGTAAAATGGTATATAGTGTGTATCCAAGGTACTCCTTCAAATCCATCATTATCATCACATATGGTAATAATATTTTATGGTAATGTGTTTTTAAATGTCTAGATAATTCATGAGAATTTTTTTTTATTAATAATTCTACTGCTTGCACAAAATGGGTTTGAATGTTCATTGTGTGAGACTGTGATGTCACTCCAGCAATCGAGACAAGAAAACAAATTTATAATGACAAACAGTGCATTAATATTTTAATTATGTATGCTCTCATAAAATAAATACAAAAATATAAAAACCCACACAAATGAAAATAAATACAAGGCATTATGACATGGGTAGAATGTTAACTGGAAAAAAGGACATTCTGAAACAATCCTAAAATAAACACTTTACTCACAACAGGAGATGAGCTTTAACCTCTGCGTGAGAAAGATTTAACCAAGCTTGCGAAATAAATGTGTCAATCATTAAGTATCGCCACTGGATGTTAAGGCAAAACTATGGGAGGAGTCTGACCATAAAACTCAGGCCCATACTGACATCACGCAAAGAGTGTTAGTCAAGGTTAAATCCGGTGCTGCATTTAAAAGAAAAAAAAATTCAATTCTTAATGTAAGATTTCATCTGCACTGTAAAATGTGGATAGCATCTCTTAAGTGAACTGAGATAGGACTGAAGAGTGAAATGTTTTTAGTTGTAATGCAGAATAGACATGATATGTTTTCTTCGTGGTGTTGATACATTGCTACCTCTTGTTTTGTTTTGTCTTCTTTTTCCTGACCATTCCCTTCTAAGATAGTAGACAGCATACTTTTTAAGATTTTTAAGATGTGTAGATCTTTCTTTGTGATTATAGTGCTATTAACCATTGACTTGTACGTAAAGAGCTAGCAAAGACTAATGCTATTTTCTATTTTCTAGTATCATTTTAGCCTGTAACATTATATATTATATGTAATAGATTAAACTAGATATTATTGTACCAGGATATTAGATCACAGACCATACTGAAGAAAAATCAAGAAAAAAATAAATAAAAGAGACAACATCAAATGGGATACATTAAGACAGTGCTGTATGTTACCATAGAGTATTATGTCATGTCTTAGATTGGTTTAAACTGCTCTGAACACTCTTAATACTCTTAAAAACCAGAGAAAACATTTCAGGAATTGACAAGGTCAAACAATTCAAAAAGTCGATAAAAATAACAAAACACAAGAAATCCTTTTTGAATCTATTTTTGACACTCTTCGCACAAAATTTAAAATGGGCTATTGGAGAAAGCAGTACTGTGAGTATAATTCCACAGAAAAGTGCTAGTAATACTACTAATAATACACTTTTAATGTAGTGCTTTTGGACTGTATAAAAGTCAGAGTACATATTCAGCATTACACCATAACATTGATTAAATTTTGAAACAGACTGTCTCATCCTGCCGCAAGAAATAAGTCAGTATTGTTGCTCTTTGTGCCACTTTGACCTTAATTTTTCAACAAATGTCCCGTATGTGTAGTTGTTCACAATTTACTAGGGAACTCTTCTTTAATACAGGTTATACCATCACTGCATTTGTGTGGAAACCTGATACAAAAGTCACCTATAAATGAAAAGTGTATGCTGTGAAGAGATGATCTACCCACCAGTTAACTAAAAAGGCAAAAGGAAGAGTAGGTGTCTCGGTGCCCTTCTGCTCTCTCTGCATGAGTGCTCTCCAATTCTAGAATGCTGGCTGAGCTCAGGGTAGGAGAGAAACTACAGGCAACTTAAAGAGGAGGGAGAGCCTCAACTTGCGCTCAGAATATCCTCGTTCATACTGTTTCTGGTCGAGAGGAAGAGCACCGGTTTCGCATCCAGAAACAATCGAGAGCCACACGCAGTGAGAAACAGGCACTTAAATACACAGGTTTGCAGAGGCACGAAGCAAAGGATCTTTTAGAGAGACTTTTCAGTTTGCTGTTATGCAGTGCAAGAGGATTAATGCTTCTTTATGGCTGCTGGAGATTATTCTGCTGGCCTGTCTTTTGGGTACCACAGCAGAGGGTGCAGCTGTGGGGACTGCCAAAATCTCAGAGAAGTCATCATCAGTATCCAACCACAGTACGCCAGGAGGTGGACATGGGGCTGGTGAATCAGGGGTCCAGGTTGTGTCCTTCAAGTGGCACCATGTAATGGGTCCTTATATTGTGGCTTTGTGGATATTTGTGGCTGCGGTGGTAAAAATGGGTATGTATCAGTAAGCACCATTATGCTCACTCAGACTGGCTGCAGCTGTGAATTGTAAGATTGTAGGCTTAAATGACAGGAGGGACACTGCTCCTGTAGTCTAGAGGAGGTTAGAGTCAAGTGTTATATTTTAGATCAGTGACATTTACATTATGTTACATTACTGGCATTTAGGAGACAGTCTTATCCAGAGCAACTTACATCAGTTGCAAGTTACTTTGTTATCCATTTATACAGCTGGATATTTACTGAGGCAGTTCTGCAGTGCTCCAGCAGGGAATTGAACCGGCAACCCTTTGGTTATGAGCCCCACTCCTTACCACTGTGCTACACTGCTGAACCTATACTATAATATACTGTACTACACTATACTGCACTATAGACATTTACTTTATAAAGGCTTTTTATAATTAATGGCAGTCAATTCAATGCCTTTTAAATCCTGATTAATCAGAAGTTAATGAACCAGACCAGTGACTTCAAAGCTAATGGGAAATGTTTAGGGAAAGACCTGTTTGTTACAGAGGAACAACCTCAAACCTAGCAGAAGAGGTTCCATCATTCTTGTCATGCAGATTTGAAGAGGGTATGTATGTACTTGATGCCATGTCAGTGTTTCATTATCTGATCATCGCAAAAGAGTTCTTGAGATTAATTGCAGCAACATGTCTTTGCCTAAAAGATTGATGTATGTAGATAAAGGTCTAGGTGAAAGATGCTGATGGCATAACTAGCTATACCTGGAGAAGACTAAATGAACAGGACGGGGATGAGCACAACATAGCTGAATGTACATTGTTCGGAAACAACAAGTCAAACAAAAGAGCAGGAAGAGCAGTTCTATTCCCAGCCCTAAAGGCAGAATAAATGTACAGGGATGTATAGTTAATGATCCTTTAAACCCTAGTTAGGATATTTCGATTAAAGGACTTAGTGGGGAGAGAGAGAATGGCTTCATTGTTGGAATATTGAACAATACTCTCGAATGAAAACATCAAAGGCCTGCACAGAGTACAAAACAATGGGTGGCTAACCATCAATCAATCCTTGAACTAGGAAAACATATCAAGGAATGAATATCTTGAGCAACAGCAGTTGATGGATGTGGATAATGAATGTTTAACACAATTTAACTAAGGGAAATGTACATCTTGACTTGAGAAGTAAAAAGCAATTTTATAAAGTATATAAAACATGGCTCTAGGAGAAACAAGTTGGGCCATGGAAAAAATGCTCAAATGCTGGCAAGTATGATGCATCAGATTTTAGTGAAATAAGGAATTCTGAAGTAAAAATGCTACTGCCTTACATTGCATTTGATTGATACGTGAATTGTTCCATACCATTTCCAGGAAATCTAAGAATACACTTCCATGAAATTTTGAAAAATTCTAGCTTTGAAACAATGTTCATCATCTGCCAGTCTATGTTCTGCTGGCTAAGAGCAAGGAATTAATGTGGGACCCAGGAAACATGAAATGTTATTTTCCGTGGAAAAAGGTCATTCTACCTTAGGTCATTCACTTTGTCTGAATATTTGCTTTGAATGCCTAAAGTATTTGTTTTGCATGTTAATTTCCTGCTTTCAATCCCACTTTTATTTATGACTAACGACAGAACACACTGGATTCTTTCAGTTCTATTTACGATCAATCAATCTGGTTAGAAATTTTGTTCCTTAACTTTAGACGTGGGGTCTGACTTAGGTTATTCATTACTTTTTGTCCATTTAAATTTTAAAAGTTACAAAAGATCTATTTTGTCTGAAATATTGACTTATTTACGGTTCCGTGGCGTGTGTATTAAATTGTTAGACCTTGAGTGTCAAACCTGAAAAACACAGATTTTGATACTTGAGCACAAGTGGCTGGAGGTATTCCTTGCTCTTCCTAGTTCTCTTTTTCATTGGAGATGTCATAGTTTTTATTGTGGGCTTCCAACATTTGTTCTCATACTCATACCCTCCCCATTTACATCTTCCATTATTGCCTTACTGACTTGTTATAATTATTTTCAGACATTAAAAATTAATTGAGGCACCCAAGGTCAAATGCAGGATCAAAATTTTACCATGCCAAAGGTCCCAGGTATTGAGAAGTTTAAATAGCACTTGTTAGACATCAAAAATACATTCAGCTCCTCCTCTCCATTGAAGGAATTTGATTCAAAATGTCTTCAAAATGTCTAAAAGTATTCTTGGATATTAAACCAAACTGTAATAAAATAACATTAAATGTAAAATTAGACAAACATCAAATTTTAAAAACGCATGTATTTCCAATTTGCTAGCCCAGTTTAACCCTAGTTAACACTAGTTAAGCACCTTCATGTGAATTGCCTCTACTCTCATACAATAGTGATATGATATTCATGACATTTTTAGCCTGTTGTTCTGTAGGTTGTGAACATTCGTCTCTAAACATAAAAGCATCTCTAATAAATGTCTCAAAATAGAGAAATGTTGAACAACTACTGACTTCTAATGGTGAATAAGTTTTAGTGCCCATTGTGGCTATAAATAAAGTTTCAAAGCATTATATTACATTACTGTCAATTTAGCATATGCTCTTATCTAGAGTGACTTACATAGGTTACAATTTTACATGTAATCCATTTATACAGCTGAATATTTACTCAGGCAATTGTTGGTAAAATAAGTTGCCCAGGGGCACAACTGCAGTAGCCTAGTAGGGAATCAAACCAGCAACTTTTCAGTTATTACCCTTGCTCCTTATGGCTACCCCATGCTGCTCTCTGCATAGAAAAAATATTCTGCTTTTATTTAGAAATTAATATTCTTATTTATTTGTCTTGTTTCTTTTTGGTAATTGAAGAAGTCTCCATTTGAACTTCAAATCTGTATATCACTCAATATACTGCACTCATTACGTGAGCCGCATACAGAGAACACATTCTAAACCCAGTCTCTCCCATGTGGACTGATGCGTTGCTGAATCTAATAACTTATGGAAATAATATTGTGTTAAACAGATCTAAGAAGGAAAGGTAATTCCATTTTCAGAGAAAGAAGCATTCTTCCTTGGACAGATTCTGCTCAATTCACAGCTATGTGTCAGTGTAAAGTTGATGATTGACCTCCCAACTGGGAATGACTGAGTGAAACAAATCAGTTTCCTCCTCACAATTAAACACTCACCAACGAAAAGAGGACAGTTGAACAGTTCATGTAGTGAATAGGCCTTCTATTGTGGTCTTCTTTGTTTGCTGTGTGGCTGAAGAGTAACTGGTACTATTAATTGTGCCACCTTCCAAAATGTGACTGCCAAAGGGAAGAATGAACACATCAATCCTGAGAGCCAGCTGATGCAGCTTTTAAAATGGACACCTGCAATATATTTGAACATCAGACAACACTGACAGTTTATGAGGCATACGTGTATGTTTCTAGAACAAATTGAAATGATGAACAGAAAGGAAGTAGGATAATTGAAAACAAGTGAACAGCTAACTTGATCTACATACCTCGTGGATGTACGATGAAAATTAAGTTAATAAAAATATGCATAAAGACACATATATAAATGTACAACACAACACATCAGACAACACAATGAGGATTGAAAACGTCCATTGAACTGAATAGTGTGTTCTGACAGAGCATGTCCTCCTAAAGGTGTCTTTTGATCCAAGACCCTCCTAAAAGAACTCTTGAAACCTTAATGAAAAGATCAATAGAATGTTTTTTTTTCATCAAACATCCCATGAACTAATGACTGCCTAATTGACTGCCTGTCTGCAATTGGACTGTCTATCCTTTGGTGGCAGTGTGAACCATGTATCATGAAACACAAAATGAATCACAGTTAATGCTTTTGTGGAAGGACTGGGCAGGAGTGTGGGGTAGTAGTAAGTGGCAGGGCTTATAACTTAAAGGTTGCTGATGGGCCCATGCTGTTGTACCCTTGGTCATTTACGTTTACGTTTACATGTATTCATTTGGCAGACGCTTTTATCCAGAGCGACTTACAAGTGAGGCAGAGTATAACACAAGCAAAACCCATACAAGGAGTCACAATATTAGAAGTGCTGCATGACAAAGCTATCTAACTGGTCAAGGTATCTATCTTAGATTTATATCTTTCTATTAGCGGTATGAATGTTGAAAAGTGTAAGCTATGGAACTCATTCTGAATACGAGCATCTGCTAAGCAAATGTACTGTGAAAACAACAATCCCAGCATTCCTCCTCAATTAATTTTACGGATCTTCCTCTTTTCCCCATTCCTTCTTCTCTGCATCCTACTCCCTCTCTCTCTGTCCCTTCTCTCTCCTCAGTGATCGAGCTCAATCACAAGGTGGTCAGCATCATCCCAGAGAGCGCACTTCTCATCATCAGCGGTTTTATCCTGGGAGGGATGATCTGGGGAGCGGACAAGCCAGTCCAAACCTTCACCCTGCGGCCCGACGTGTTCTTCTTTTACCTGCTGCCTCAGATCATCCTGGACGCTGGCTACTTCATGCCCAACAAGCTCTTCTTCGGCAACATGGGCGCAATCTTAACGTTTGCCGTTATCGGCACCTGCTGGAACGCGGCTACTGTAGGGGTTGCTCTTTGGGGCGTCCATGCGAGTGGCATTATGGGTAAATGCACAACCTCCGAATATCGTTTAATTGCTTTTCTCCTCCTGGATGTAGAAACAGTTTTATAAAGTTACATCTGTGATAAATGTCATTTGTTTCACTTGCTGTTTATTCCATGGTATTGAAGCTAGTGCTTTCAAAAACTTCCACTGAGTATCCCAAATGGATCAGGGTTATTGAGTGCTGATCTGCAAGAGGACCTGTCAGAGGTCAGAGTTCATGATCCCTCTCTTCTCCTTCAGGTGATTTGGAGATTGGCCTGCTGCAGTTCCTGCTCTACGGGAGTCTTCTTTCTGCGGTGGACCCTGTGGCGGTGATTGCCGTGTTTGAGGAAGTCCACGTCAATGAAGTCCTCTTTATCTTGGTGTTTGGAGAATCCCTCCTCAACGATGGTGTGACAGTGGTCAGTATCATATTCTACATATAGTTTACTTACACTCTGAACACCCTTCAGTCCCTCCCTGTCTTTTATACTGCTCAGAGGTGCATTTACTCACATCTAATACATTGACTGAATTATAAAAACACACACCAGTGGTGTATCTGATAATACATACAGTACCAGTCAGAAGTTTGGACACACCGGATCAAGATACTGGGAAACATGCATTCAAAGACATTTTGATCTAAAGACTTATGCTTAAATGCTTGGAATTTATTTCATAGACAAATATAAATAGTGAAGTTGGCACCTATGTATGAATTTCTTTCCCGTTTTTTTTAAAAAAAAATTTGTGTTTGTGTTTTTGGCTACTGTGAAGAATCTAAAATGTAAGATAGTTTTGATTTAACACTCTTTTGGTCACTGCATAATTCTGGTTGTGTTATTTCATAGTTTTGATGTCTTTACAATAGTAAAAATAAAGAAGGAAAGGTGTGTCCAAACCTTTGACTGGTACTGTAAATCTGTACATAGTTCTAAAACACAGAACCTATTCCAGCCTATTGAATTAAGTGGATGTGATATTAGCAAGGTGCTCTTGGTTACCTCTGATTTTTTGACTGTCTTTCAGGTGCTGTACAATGTCTTTGATGCTTTTGTAACATTGGGAGGGGCAAAAATCAATGCAGCAGAAATAGTAAAAGGCATAGGTAAGGGAATGGCTTTGAGGCCTGCTTTTTGTGTGTACTTTCTTTGATTTATTGGGCCAAAGTGGACACAAATGCATAATGTGGATGTTATGTAACAGATAACATTCAAAATGACAATAACCAAGCTGAATATAAAGCAGATGTCAAATAACCCCACAGCATTGGCAACCAAGTCTGTTCAAAGGGTGCTGCAGGTATACAAAGTACAATGCCAAGGTTAAAGAATTGAATTGATCATTTTAAAAAGTGAATAAGTGGATATTAATCTTTCACAGAATTGTGTGCAGTGAATCACATGGACATATCACAGATGTTTGTAATTGTACACAGGCCCTGATCAATGAAATGAATAAGTTTCAAGAAATCATTGTTTCTCAAAGTTTTGAAATGCAAGCAAAATGGGTTTCACATCTCTCTGTTTGTCTCTCCCTCCTGTATCTGCTTTTGTAGTGTCATTTTTTGTTGTGGCATTCGGGGGTGCCCTCGTCGGTGTCGTGTTTGCCATTCTGATCTCCCTCCTGACAAGGTGCACAAAGAATGTGCAAATCATTGAGCCGGGGTTCATCTTTGTCCTGGCCTACCTTTCCTACCTCACGGCTGAGATGCTCTCCTTGTCTGCTATCCTATCGTAAGTGCTTTCAAAGTGTCAAGTCACAGAAAACGATTTTATCGCCTGAATGAACAAAAATAAAATTGCAACTGTCAGGAACACAATCCCTCAATTAGAATATGTATGCTGTGCAATAACATTGTTTGTTCATGGTGGATTGCAAGGAAAGTTTAAGAGTACAGAACTAATGTGATTTCAGTGAAAAGTCCATTTCTTCAATTAGTCTGCACTTTGATATCATGTGTGAACCATACTACAATATAAGGTATCTATGTATTGGTTTGCTCAGTAGTGACAATTCTTGCAACTTGTACTAGCACACAGTTACTGCATTATATGTAAATATGAATATACCTTACCTGTAGTAATGCAGTATACCTTACCTGTAAGGAATGTTATAAACAAAATATTCAATAGCTACATAATCTGCAAACTATTGGGGTTTGAATAGCATATAAGACTGGTTTGCTATGGAAAACAGATCTTGCCATAATAAAAAAAAACTACTATGCATGGTTCTTTATTTTACCAATCCAGTGTTGCATCTTCATCAAAATGTAGTCCAATATGTACTTTGCAAGGGCCATCTAATGGTTTCCTCATATCTATGAGGTGTTTTGTGCTCAAGTATGGATGTAACGTTGAGGTTGAATATTATTTTGTAAATTCAGTTGGAGGTCTACAGACATGTCACTGCTCAAAATCTGTGTCTCAACCAAGCTGATAGCAAACTGTATTGTACGGTAAATTTCTTACAATAATGAACACATCCCACAGGTGGTAGGATGCAGTATGATTTTCCATCTACCAATAACTTTCTACATGAGAGAGCATGTATGCATGTATGCTTTTGTATGTTTTAGGATCACCTTCTGTGGCATCTGCTGTCAGAAGTATGTCAACGCCAACATGGATGAGAGATCTGTCACCACGGTCAGATATGCCATGAAGATGATGGCTAATGGCTCAGAGACCATCATTTTTGTCTTCCTGGGAATTTCCGCCATAGATCCTCAGATATGGGTGTGGAACACTGCCTTCATTCTCCTCACCCTCCTGTTCATCTTTGTGTTCAGGTTCATAGGTAGGGAAACGTTTCTGTTTTCATGTTTTTCTTGGGTATTACTTTTTACCTGAGGTACTGTCTGCCTCTGTCTTTTTATTCACCTTTGTTGTGCAGGTAAACTGTTGCTGCTTGCAATGAATGGTTGAGCTGACACAACAAACCACATGACAAAGCAAGGGTATTTGGGGGGGGCAGGCAGTGTAGGGTAGTATTTGGGAAACATATTTGGGAAGCATGGGAATTCTCAACTCTTCTCTGTGTGTAATACAGGCGTCTTCGGCCTCACATGGATCCTGAACAAGTACAGACTTGTTCCCCTTGAGATCATTGACCAGGTGGTCATGAGCTACGGTGGCCTGCGGGGGGCAGTTGCATATGGACTGGTGGCAATGCTGGATGAGACCAAGATCAAGGAGAAAAATCTCATGACTTGCACCACTCTTATAGTGGTGTACTTCACTGTCATTTTGCAGGTGAGGGATAGGCTATAGCTATGACTCTTTATGGCTCTGAAATTCTTCCTCTTTGTGTTTAAGGGTGATTTTTAATTTCTAACAATGAGCAAAACTCTTGAGGTCTAAGTGTAACTAGTGTTCCATGAGGCCTACAAATATTGAGATTTTGTAAGTAAAAGATACTCTATACCCACATCCTCTTTGTTATAGGGTATAACCATGAAACCTTTGGTCACTTGGCTCAAAGTGAAAAGGGCAGCGCAGAAAGACCTTCAACTGATTGAAAAGCTTCAGAACAGGGTAATGCTTTTAATAATACTTTCATACATTTTTGATTATTGAAACCCTGACATTCTACTGAGCAATGCCTATTAATATATGTTTTTAATTTTTCAGGCCTTTGACCACATCCTCATAGCAATCGAAGATATATCTGGACAAATAGGACACAACTATATGAGAGACAAGTAGGTAGATGGTTGTGATCTTTTTTTTAATCAATGATAACATTGCACCTATTTAAATCCAGGGGGGCGGGGGGGATATTCATCATGACAACTATGTATATTTACATATATTCATTCCTTTCATACCTCAATACATACACTTAGCTTGTTCACCTCACAGCCTGTAATGGGCGAAAAAGTATTTTTTATTTCTTTTAAACAGTAAAGTTTATACCTTTGCCTCTTCAGGTGGTCTCAGTTTGAAGAGAAGTGGCTGCGTCCCATACTGATGAAACGATCGTCTCGGAAGACACGTGACTACCTGTTCGGCGTCTTCCACCAGCTCAACCTTAAGGATGCTGTGAGCTATGTCACCGAGGTGAGAGAAACAACGATGATGCCTTGGTGGCAGTTAGGTTTAGAGCTCATTACAAATGAATGAGAAGCAGCAAGACATAGCATAGCATCCCTTGGGTAGCGAGTCCCTACTATGACTATTATCTATCATTGCAATCCTAAAAGCCAAAGGAGGCAGCAGGTACTGATGTGAAGTTAAAATGTAAAGGCTAATGCTTAAGCAAACAAAGCATTACACCATGGTAGCTTATTACAAGTGTATTCCAAATTAATGCAATTTTAGTCCGTGAAGAGAATCAGCTCTGAATGTATCATTTGTAGCATCACTTCTCAGTTCATAACGTTTCTTATCTCATCATCAAGGGCGAACGCAGAGGATCTCTGGCCTTTGTGCGGTCGGACAGCGATGCTAACATAGATTTCAAGAAGAAGTTTGGCGCTGATATGTCTGATATAATGCCAGACGTTATGCCTGACATGTCAGACACGATGTCAGATCATGTGCCAGTGTCCTCCATTCTGTAAGTCCTCAAATTATAATTATTATTTATTGTTTTTTTTATTTGTTTTGAAAAGAGAAAGACATCATAGCCTTTCATGTTTAATGTCAGGTTTAATGTCAACATGTTTTGTGGAGAGATATAATGTTGAAAAACACCTACCTGAAGGGCTCCCAGAAGAAGGTCAAGGAGCTCAGCCCAGTAACTAAGCTTGTGCCCAAGATATTTATCCTTTTGTTTGAATTAAAAATGACAATACCGTTAGGCTAGCCATACATGTATTCTAATGTGGATGTATGCTCTCCTGTGTGTTCTTGGAATAACTGATATGGAGGAACAGACTACACTACCTTCTACTTCTTTTTTAATGTTAGTGGGAATGCAATAAAAGGAAGAAGCTTAAGTAAAGTAAATAAATGCCTGTCTAGTTACACAGGAAATTTGATGTGAAATGGCAGGATCTGCCATCCATTTTCTTCAATCTTATCTAACTCTGCATTTTTCTCTTGCCAATATGCATTGTAAGGCAGGACAGCGTGCCGTCAGTGTGTCTGGATGTGCACGAGCTGGACATGAGGAGGAGGAGCATGAGGGAGACAGAGGACATTAACACACATCACCTGCTGCAGCAGCACCTCTACAGGGCCAGGAAGCAGGTATGTGTGGCAGGGACAGCAGGGCAGAGCCTTCACCATAGACAAACACACACTGGTGGTTTTTGACCCTTTTTTCCTTTCTGTTCACCTGTTCACTTGCAGCACAGACACAGGTACAGCAGGAGCCATATCAGCGTCAACAAGGATGAGAACGAGGTCCAGGAGATCTTCCAGCGCACTATGAGGAGCCGACTGGAGTCCTTCAAATCCGCTAAAATGGGTGTCACCCAAAATAAGAAGATGATCAAGCATCCCAAGAAGGACCAAACGCTAAAGGTACAGCCATTGTCCTATCCGTTATTGCTTTGCGCTAGTCAGTGTGCATGTTCATTGAAAGAATTCCAATTTTTTGTGACTTCATCTCTGTTTGTTCTAGATGCCAAATGGAAAATCCCCAGGTAAAAGTAAAAGCCATCCTTTTGGGGATGAAGGTAAATTCCACTTGAAGTGCTCTAATTCTGTTTTTATTGTGACACTTCAGTGTTCTGGAACAATGCCCATTGTTTTATATATATATATATACCCACTGAAGTTTTGGGGGAAATGCTGGTCAGTGTACAATGTGCAGTTTGTGAGCTGTTGTTATTCAGAATGACATCAAGCTTTAATGCCGCAGCTGTTTAATCACTTTTAGTACAAGCTGCTCAGTGTGAACTGATGTTAATTTTATTTGCCTGTTTGCCTTCAGATTTTGAATTCTCTGATGGGGACAATGCCAATGGAACTGATGGTGTGGATTACATGGCATCAGGAGGAATACCTATAAGTGTCTCATATATGTCTGGAGGTAAAAAAGCACTTTCGTGCCAAGGGTAGCGGGGGAGAAAGTGTGATCAGAAACAAGAAGACTGGCCTTCTTTTCTCAAATTTTATCCAAAACCATTTTATAGTCATCTATGTGTACATGCATCAAAGCTGCCTCTGACAATGCATTCATTTTCCACCATTTCTCTTTGACCATGTGACAAACAGAATGTTACGGAGATATTCACTGGCTCACCCCTAATTACAGTGTCTTGTCACAGATCTCTACTGCTGATTGCTATTGCAAATTGATTTTTTAGGGCTCAATGTTGTAAATAGGAAAGCTGTCTTAGATTCAAAGAAATCTTTTCCTGTGTAAATGTTAGTCAGTTTGATGTAGTTATTCACATTCCTTTATCACCTGTTTCCTCTGCAGCAGGAATTGAGAATCCGGCCTTCATGCCGGAAGATGAGCCCGTTGGCCCGATGCACACGCCCCCGTGGGTGGCCGCAGCTCAGGTGGAAAACATGGTGGCCCCTTCCCAGAGGGCTCAGCTGCGACTGCCCTGGTCTCCTAGCAACCTCCGTCGCCTGGCGCCCCTCCGCATCAGCACCCGCTCCACGGATTCCTTCCTGCTGGCGGACGTCCCACCTACAGAGGAGCACTCAAATGAAAACCAGCAGGACGGGACCCAGATGTAGCCCCTGCCCTTGCCCTGTCAAAACTATCCCTAGAGATGCACCCCAGACAAGACACACCACTTCTCTTCACACAAACACAAAGCTGGCTGTTGAACAGACCATGTCCTCTTTTCTAATAGCTCTCTCTTTGTCCTGGATGTTGTGACAGTGACCCCGCCAGCCCATGTTCTTGTCCAATGGGATGCACACTCTGCTTTTACCCTCACTATAACCCCAGGGACAAACTAAAAGCGACAAAGCAATGGTCAGCAGATGCAGGATGTAAACTCGTGCTTTAGTGTGTGTGTGTGTGTGAGTGTGTGTGTGTGTGCGTGCGTGCATGCATGTGTGTGTGTGTAAGTGTGTATTGGGGGAGTGGAGGGATCCTTTTCAGCCAAACAGAGGAAGAACCTGCTGTCTCCAAAGAGTTCTATTGCCAGGGAATCAGTGAAAATTACTGCCATCACTAGACAACAAGCTAGTTAACTAGCATATTGAATTGCATATTGAATTATTGTCTCTGATCCAACTGTTCAAACCAATATTAGCTGGCTAATTCGCTAGATTGCTATAAATAATAAACCTACAAATAAATGAATATAATGGTAATACTATTTTTCAGTTAGTAATGTGTTTCCTGGCAGTGTAGTCAGCATTTCTCTATTTCAAACATACTTTATGTCTTCACTGCCTTTGTTTTAACAGAAGGGGTCTGGTGTGACATCGTCATTGCATTTCACTTTTGTCCCAAGGGTAACTGGGTAGATTTTTGATGTTGTATTCATTTTAACTGTGCCACCAGGGGGCAGTCTTGAGGAAACAGGAAGTGTGAATTATGGAATTGAATGTTTTTCTAACGAGGTGTTTTACTCCAACTTCTCTCCTCAATGTCCTGACAAGTGTTTTATGATGTGTATGTATGCAAATAAGCATATATAAATAATCCAAATGAAAATAATATATACACATAAATGGACAGATAGATACAAAGATTTATTATGCAAATTGTTCACTTTTATGTGATAAGTTAATTCTGTTTGAGAATTGTTATTATGATTTTGAAATATATAAAATAATACTGATTTTACGAGTTTCTTGCTTCTTATCCTGCACAAAAGAGCCTCCATTCTTCAGTAATGAGCCAATAATTTATTCATTATTACGAACTGAAGAATGTACATTTGTTTTCTGTGTAAATACTAAATGTTAAACTTAACATCTGAACAAAATGTGATACTTATAGGATATAACGACTTTCACTCACTGTAATAGAATTATAATGGGGAGATGAAAGGATTACCATAGCTCTTAATGCAAACTCTTTCCATGACTTCCTTATTGTTGTAAAATTATAATTGAAATAATTATGTGCATTTTTAAATGAGTGTGATGACCATGTTGTGTCAGCAGCGGAACATGTGAGCATTCAGGATTACCTCTCCTCACTCCTTCCCCTTTTTATCTCTCTGCTCTGTTGTGTGTTCCACTCCATCACTCATGCCTCTTCTGAATATTAACCGCCCCATTCTCACTTCATCTGTATATTTTGTATTCAAATTTTACTTCATGGAAGTAATATATTTTTATGACCATTGACTGTTAGCAGTTGACGCAATGCTCCCAGCCCGCTGTCATGGTGTCCTCTGTGGCCCATCCCTACTGGGTCGATGCTGTGGGGTCTTGTTACATATGTGCAAACCAACGTGGGCTGCCCAAAATTAAACTAAGCCGTGGACCGCCTTCAAAAGCCTTCCCTCAGTAGCACACTGTCTGTCCCTTGTGGGACTCCTGTGCCAGGCCAATGTTGTTGGAACCTTTGTTCCCCATTCTCCCCAAGACACAGGGCTTACCCCTGCTGATGGGGGCTTTATTTATGTCTTTGCCAGTACTCATATAAAACAAAAGTAAATGGACAAAACAATTACAATTGGATACTTCATTTATTCAGAAAATAAAGATTTGAAGAACAGAGATTTGAAGAACAATACATTTCAAGTAATTTTTTTAAAAGTAAGATTACGGATAACATTCAGACACCACTTTGACATTCCCACAAACAAATCCCGATTTTTACGCTTACATTCAGAGAAAATGACAGAAAATGAAGAGTTCTCGAGCCAATTGTTCATTATTATGACACAGCTCATCGTCATAACAGCTTGCAGAGGTAGTCTAAATGACACAAGACGTGCAAAAATTTTGCTAGAAAATATTGAATTATTTGATCATCCTTAAAATAATAATTGGTTATGTCATGGTAACAGTTTGTCTCAGTTTTGTTCAACACCCACCCATAATCTTATAGAAGAGTGTGGTCTAATATCGTAAGAGCACTAGGGCCAATGAGCAAATGAGTGCAAATAAGTACAGATTGTTTGATTTCATTGGTGAACTGGAATCGAAGATGCTAGGGAACTCATAGTCTATGCTTCCTGTGCTTTGGCTGCTGACTGTTGTCGTGGTTGGGGCTGCACTGGTGGGAGTTGCTTTAACTGTGAAGGATCTGGACTGAGCATTCACCGCATTCAAAGTGAAGGCCAGCATCATGTTGTCACCTACAGTGGGCAAATGCATTCAAGAACACACAGGAAAGATGCATGGTTAGTGGTATATGGTGTTAAATCTTCAGAGAGCAAGCAATATATGTCTGTGCAATAAAATATAAATATAATTGCTATAATATAATCTGTTGAAAGTGGTTGAACCTAAAGCTGCATGCACCAATGATCAAATGCTGTTTTCGGGGAATGTAAAACCTACCCTTTAAGGGTTATTATCTAGGTGTGTATTTGCTATATCAAAGTACTGACTTTTTCCCAGAAATCTTCAAATTAGTCTCAAGTTCCAAATAATTTTGTAAATTAAATTTCAAGTCTTAAATTATATAACTAATAACATCTTAGAGGCCAGGCAAAGGTGGAAAATGCAGAACAGAGCCCACAGTGGCAGTGAACCTACCGACAGCAGTGATGGACAGATCCGTGTAGTTAGCCCAGCAGTCTTTAAAGGGTATAGTGGTGTTCCCCTCTAGCCCGGAAATGCTGCTGCCACTGGAGTCTCTCAGGGCTGCGGTCAGTGTGAGTGAAGTAACTCCCACAGACACACAGTTATCCTGCAGAGGAATGCACATTATTTGTTGATCCTAATCACTTTGTTTTAGATATGGACTAAAAAACAAACATAAAACAAATATTAAAGAAATGAGAACATGTCAGGCATATTGTAAATAGGGAGGGTTTGGCTTTATGCCAAGCTGAGCATTGCAGATGCGCTAGATTTCTCCTTTGTTGCTTAATCAGTGAATTGAATTCAAATATGCCAAGCGTCAATGCCAATACTAAAACTTTTAAATAGTCGATACTTACATTAAGAAGTCCCTTGAATTTGATGAAGGGGAGTAGTCTGCCTGACCCTGCTCCCACTTAGAGGCTAATGAATTTGATTTATTAAATAAATCAGCTAACCTTTATAATAAAACCTTAACCCTAAAATTCAGGCATGTTTTGAGATACCATGATTGAGATTATGTTCCTTATGCCCATTTATCTTAACCCTTCCAGCATGAATGCAGTTTTATTAACTGGTTTCAGACAATCAGCTTTGTAAACTGGCAAGGATAAGGGGGTCAGCTTGATAAACCGAGACAATGTACACCTGATATGCATATCTTGATCATTTAAGGGACATTTGACTTGAGGGAATGCGTTGTGTCAGAAGTCGTCCTGCCATCATCACGCCCCACGGCGAAATGACCCACCTGCTCATCGAGGGCCATGATGCTGGGCTGTTGGGTAAGGAGGCCTCCGAACTGCCCGGCCACTGGCTCTGCCATCACCCTCAGCTTGGACACGCTGGACATGAAGCTAGGTGCAGGCTCCTCCCTGCTCACCTCCGCGCTGGCAACCTTGCTCACGCGACACAAACAACACGCACCGTCAATCCGCAGACCTGACAGGTGCCATGGCTCTGTCTTATCTTACAATAATCATGCTGGGTCATGTGGAAGTGGAAAATTGGTGACCTTAAATTACCCTGTGTGGCCATGTTTTGTTTATCTTTGGGGAGTTACTATTATCGATTTGCTAATAACCACCTGTCTAGCAGGTGCAGATGAGCTGGAAGAGCACCTGGGTTTTTTATCCTGCTTTTGAAGTTCTGCACTATAGACAAGTCTCTCTGATGACTGGACTGTAGTAACTGTATCAATGATCATGCGCATTACTATTGTGTGATGTTTAATGCTTCTGTTTTGATTAGCTCACAGACATAGACTTTAGACTATATCTGATGGGGAGGTTCTCTCTAGTGGAAGACTTCTGCATACTGTATCTTTTGTATGTGCTTTAATGCATTAGTCTCCTATTGCACTTGTAATAAATTACTTCACTGTATTGACCTTCTAAACAGACTGGAGTGTGATTTTTTTCCTCCACAGTCGGCAACAGCAAAAAAGGAAGTTCTGCAAACCTGCAACAAAGCTGCAGTGCAAAGTCCACATCACCTGTGCAGCACATTTTGCAGATTTTAAAGGGAAGGGCTTCAGCAAGAGTCAGAAAAATAAGGCTTAATAAGCTTCCTCCATGCTTAGCGCCAGACACAACTGCTGTCTCACCTCACTCCATGCTGCGTCAGTGGGTGGGGGAGCTGGCGGCGTCATCCCCATAGAGGACACGTTGAAGCCAATGGATTGGCTAAGGTTGCCAGACACAGCTGCCTGGCCCAGGCTGTCAGCAATGTTCTTCAATGTAGTGAACTCTTCCTCTTTAAAAAAACAAACAAACAAAAAAACAGAAATTGTATTTCATGGGTTGATATCATAACAAATATACAGACAGATTAAGATAAATTACCTTGAATCAAAAGCTAAAATTGTACAACGGCAGCAGTGCAATTGCAGTGGCATGCTGAACATGGAAGGATTTAAATTATTTTAGCCAGTGTTCTGTGAATATTCTGCTGGGGGTATATTAAGTGTTCATGACATGGTGCAATCACGTTTGCATTACTACATGAGAACGTTAAAGTTAGAAGTAAGTTAGCAGAACCAAGCAATAAGTTAGCAGAACTGAAGGTGCATTTGGGAACATGAAATCACCAGTAAATATCCAGCTGTATAAATGGATAACATTGTAAAAAAAAACCTGTAATTGATGTAAGTCACTCTGAATAAGAGAGTCTGTTAAATGCCAATAATGTAATGCAATGTAAAATCACAGCATGACTCATCTTACCGCTGGAGGTGTTGGTGGTCTGCTGAGCCGGGGGCTGACTGATCTCCACCTGCACGGTCAGGCCCGACACCGCCCGGCGCCGCCTGCTGCTGCCGCTGCCGCCGCCCTCACGGACCACCTTGGTGACCCGGATCATGTTGGCAGGCACCTTCAGGAAGACGGCCAGGTTCCGGACCAGGTTCTCGCCGTAGAACTCCTCCACGGTCATGGCCGGCAGGCGGAAGGAGATGAAGAGAACGGGAGCGGTGCGTATCTCCACGGGGGTGGAGCCGCGCAACAGAACGTTCAGCATTTTCATGGTGCCGTCGAAGTAGTTAGCACCATGGACCGTCGAGTTCAGCTGAGGAACGTACTGCCCTGGAATGAAAAGACAAGGAAGAGAGGTTACTTTGCGAGTAACTACAATACCAGTCTGGACACACCTACTCATAGAAGGGTTTCTCTTTATTTAACTATTTTCCACATTTTAGTAAAGACATCAAAATATGAAATAACACAAATGGAAATAAACAAATCAAAACTCTTATATTTTAGATTCTTCAAAGTAGTTTAAAAGTTTTTGGAGAGAAATTCATACATAGAAAAATATAAATAGTAAAGTTGATGCCTAAGAAACAAATTTCAAGAATTTAAGCATAAGCCTGAATGCATGACCTTGAATGCATGTTTCCCATTATTTTAATCAGATATGTCCAAACTTTTGAGTGGTACTGTATTTTAATCCACTCACATTTTTAAAGATTTCTCCATATATTGTATTATATAATACAAGAGCGTGCATACGGAAAAGTGTTCCACAAAAAATAGCCAGAAAAAAATCAGGTAATAGTTTAAAATACCATACCTTCAAAAGAAGGTTCTTTGAGTGTGTAGTCAGTTTTGTCTGCATTCCACTCTGCATTTGTTGGAGCTACCAAGTTGTTGTTAACGTACACGTCCAAACGTTGAGGGTTGGAGTAGAACACAGCCACTCTGACAGCCTGTGCAAAATTAAAACATCTTGAGTGACTTCACAATGTGATGGAATCCTCAGTGATCTCAGCTATGTATTCCATCATACAGTTATCTGGGGTTCCCTTCACATCCTGTTCTTTCCACCTGTTTGTTTCTGTTTCCTTTATAAATAGGTCTGGATTAGAACTTCTGATAGATGACAAAATGTAAAATGTGAATGTATTTGAAGAAAACCAAAGTTCAGTAATCTTCAGTTTTCTCTCAAAAGTAAAATATGCACAACATAATGAGTATATGTACTATAAGTATGGTATATCAGTTCATCACATTTTTAGACACTAAATGGGATAGGTGAGTAAACACCATGTTAACGCAAACTCTGATAACACACAGGTCACTCCTAACATGACACAGAAGCACCATTACTCTGCCAACCATTACATTACAGTCATGCTTTTAATATCCTGACGATATAAATAATTGCTATAATTTCTTGCTTGACCGTTTTTCTTTTCAGGGAACTGACCCTGGAGCTGTCTGCGTTTAGGAGCATGAAGCGCAGCTTCTGAGGGCTGGTGCTGGTGAAGTAGACTTCAAAGGACTTGTTTGTGGCTATGATGCTGTGGAACAGGGAGACTCTCTTCTGGCATGTGTATCCTGCACACCAGCCATGGTCCTGGGGACCTGCACAAATCAACAAGGAAAAATGCGCTTTAATCCAACATACCGCAACATAAAAGTCTTAAATCTGTATATGTACTACTAGAAGTGATTCAGGCCATGTAACACAAGTACAACCATATGATAATTATATATTATGAAGTTTATGGTAATTATTTTGAATTAACTGCTCATTGAAATAATAAGCAAACCATGCAATTTCTCTGTGTGATCAACTCCAACTTAATTATTTTCTAAAAGCCAGTAAGTGCTGAAGTGCTAAAGACAAGCAGAAGGTAAATAACTCACCTACACACATAAAATGAGACCCAGTGAAGTTTTACTTTGAGTTACTTTGATAGCAAAAATAAATTGCCATTTGCCTCTCTCGTCAGATAGAGGCAAAGTTTTGAGGTGTGTAACTCATACCGTTCAGCAAGTCAACATAGCGGTCACCCAGCACGGCCACTGGAGAGAGTCTCCTGGTCTCTGTGTCCTCATCCAGACTCTCAATCACCAGCATCTCATAATTCAAACCGAAACACTTGTAGCTCTGCCAGCGGGGCATGAACGTGCAGCTGGAGTCTCGGATTATCCCTAGAGACATTATCAAATGTTATTACTATTAAAGCATTTACTGTCTCACATTTTATTTTATACTTTTATTTTAAATTCCGCTACTTGTCACACCAGTAACTTGAAAGAAATGCCCAATGTTTCAGCCAGTCTTTTTTAAGGGTGCCAAGTCTGACTAGAAAGCAAACTGAGACATTAGGTTGAGCGCACTTTGTGGAGTGTCTCCTATTTTGCCATTTTTTGATGTATATTACTATTACAGACAGTGCAACTGTACTTTTTGGCAAACACTGTGGTGTGGACTTTGTGCTATTTAATGCAACTGTGAAGTATGAAGATGGCTAACAAACAGACCTTTGTTGGGTGCTATCTGGTTGACCGGGATGCGGCTGCCATTGGGGTACGTGAGCATGACTTTGGGGATGCGGTAGTCTCCCAGTCCCCTCCTGCTGTCCCCGTTCCACTCAAACTCTGAGTGGGGCACCACAGCGCCAACGCCACCCAGGAAGGAGCCATCCAGATCCTTCAGCAGAGCTTTCTTTTTGGCATCACAGTCCATGTCCACACAGTCAGAGGGGTTTGCCTTGCTAAAACAGGCACAGACCAGACATGACTTACTTTACTTTACTTGAATGCGTATTTCCTTTTCCTTTCCTGATGCAAATAAAATGTATCTTTAGACTGCAGATCTCACACAACATGTCATATTCACAGACGATTTTCCAAAGATTTTCCAACATCACCACCATTGCGCACTGTGGCCTCTTTCTCACCCTACATCCGGTCTGTGAATGTACACCTTGGCGTCCTCCTGGCTGTCCACCAGCATCAACCTCTCAACATGAACCGGGTGCTGCAGATCCTCATTGGAAGGATTGGTCATGAACGCCACATTTATCTGCCCAGAGCACACGTTCCTGAATCCCACGAACATTGTGTCTGGTAAAGACAGACACATAAGTAAAGTGAAGTAAAGACACACACATATGTACACAACCTCTCTTGATTTTCAACATTTAGCAGACTTTGAATTTTCACTGTAGCATCAGTGACAGACCTGCATAAATTGAAATTATGGGTTATTTTGAAATTGATTGAATAATTTGGTAGTGAGCGGCAATGTAGGATGGTGGTAACAAGCAGGGCTTGTAACTAAAAGTTTGATGTTTTGATTCCCCACTAGGGTACCGCTGCTATACCCTTGGGCAAGGTACTTAACCCACAATTGCCTCAGTAAATATCCAGCTGTATAAAATGATAACATGTAAAAATTGTAACTAAAAATGACAATAGTGTAATACAATGTAATATGTATATAATAATGTAATATATGTCGTCATAGAAGCTCTAAGTTGTATCCTCCACAGAAATCAACCAAAACAGAAAAGCACTCACCAGTCACCAGCAGGAGCCCACTGATGGCATTGTAGCTCATCAGTCCGGCATGGGGTTTTTCTGGTGCATTATTGTGACTGGACTCAAATGTTGGCCAGCAAATTCCACTCCTTCCCCCTGTCACACACAGAGAAAGGATGTTTCTGTGCGAGATCTGTTGTTTGTGACTGAGAATGTAAAAGCATAAGGCACCTAACAGTGTAAGCCTTTCCTCGGAGCCAGCCGTAAGCACTGGGACAAAATCAGAGGTCAGTACCATTGGGTGGTCTGGTGGACCTGTGTGATGCACTTAGCACAATATTGGCATCGCTGGAGGAGACGTCTTCAGAGCAGTTGAGGTTAGGGCTGCTGCCCACGATCAGAGAGTCCTAATGACAAAGAAAGGAAAAACGAGTGCTTACAAAATGTCAGCAAGGAAGGGTTGACACAGTAGCTCACATTCCTGTGACTCAGTAATAGTGCTTTGACCTGCTTACCTTGACGTGAACTGTTTTGTTGGAGTATTGATGGGACAGGGAGGGGGGTGTGTAAACAATGGGCATAATTCCCATTCCGTTATCAATCAAACTGACATTGGAGATCTGGATACTCATGACCACCTGGAAGAACAGAAAATGTTAGAATATATACATACGCTAGCATGTTCATGTGTAGAAAATGTTTTGAATACTTTTCAAAGGTTGCAGTTATGAAATATGGAAAGTGATGTCAGGCGAACGGATATACAAATCCCTTTGGAGCTCTGTTGAAATAAGACATTGCTGATTATATTCATGTTACATTGTGACCTTGCAGAAAATGGTACCTGAAAGTAGATGCCATAATCATAACTCTTCCAGACAGTGAAGCCTTGGATGAGGGAGCAGAGGGGGAGCCCGTCTTTGTTCATGTACACCCCATACAGGCCACCGTGGGCCTCGTTCTGGTACCATGCCTCCACTGGATTCACCACACCTGCAATTACATTACATTACATTACATTAAACTCAACTAGCAGATGACTACACTACATTCATATATCCAGAGTCACTTCCAGCACAAAAGGACAGAAGTGTATTCATTGAAGTTGCATGAGCAACAGTGTCAGACCAATTATGATCCTTATGAACAACAATGTATAAACGGTATATGTAGTGGGCAGCAAACACATATCAGCTGTGCACCGGCTTCTCTCGATAAATGTCTCAAACACAATTGCTGGCAATCTTCTTATCAGCTTGTTCCTGCTATAACTTTAAAGGAGGAACTTTTTGGGATCCCACATAGACATAGTACAGAGGATACAAAGCAGACTGACTATACCTGGACAAGGTTCCCCATCAATGCGGTAGGCCACTCTCTCAAAACCAGCCACAATGTTGTCTTGCAGGACTACATTCCTCCCCTCGTTCACCTGACAAGGAGAAAACAATGGCCAGCACCCAATCAGTGTTTCAGGAGTTTCTCAAGTGGTCCAAGAAAAAACACAACATTGGTGGAGCACTGCTGTAGAACACTGCAGAGGTACTGACTTCAATGGCAGCATTCCACTGGAGGTTGAAAGCCTCCTCTCTGTCTTGGTAGGCTCCAGGCCACACAGACATGGTGACCAAGTTCCTCCTGACCCTGTTGTTACTGCCCCAGACTCTGATTCCTGGGAAAATGCAGAATGTACAATTCTTGTGACCACCCTGAATAAAATTATAATTTTTCATACACTTTGATTTATTATAAAGAAAGAAAACACTTTCACTTGGACTATGATATAAGTGTCAGCTACCTTCTCCAACAGTGAAATAGATGACGTTGTCATCAATGCTCAACCCGTCAGTTCCAAAAACTCCAATGGCAGGAGAGAAGCCATGGTGGAACGAGCAGCCCTGGATGTAGGAGTCATTGTTGGAAACCTAAAAAAGAATGACACCAGAATAAACAAAAGAAGGAGATCCACTGTGCAATTTAACTTATGTATACTGTGGTTCAAAAGAAGCTTTGCTTATGCACATACGTTGTTTTTTTTCATACTTGAATTAATAATTCACCACTGACCCACATAAAATGAAAACAGCATATCTTAGTGTGATCAGGATTGTCAGGGACAAGTATGTAAACTGTATTTGATTTTCTGTGGCGTTCACAGATGTTAGTGATAGACCGGATGTTAGTGGCCTACCACTAACAGCTATATTGTTGCTCTTTTCGACATGGCATGTTAGATACAACTGGGGTAATACAGGGTGCCAGAAATGTGAAGGAGGCATCAGCCAACATAGTTCTCTAAAAAATACTTCCCTTATCAAATTAAATGTGTGCAATATATATGCTGCAAGCAGGTACATATATATACAGACTGATGATTTGTTAACACGGTCAGAAGATGATGGTGAAACTTGTACTCACATCCCCCAGATTGAGGAAAGCCACAGAGTAACGTGGGTCATAAAAGTCTGTGTAACCTTCTTGCCCTGTGTGATAGAACTCCACATTCCTGATCTGGGCACTTCCTGAGGGAGGAGAATACAGGAAGACAAGAAGGTGTGATTAAATCATTGATTGTGTAATTGTTCATTACGCGTTCATGATGTATATTCTTCTGTATTGTTATATATAACAATAAGCACATATAAGTGTGCCCAGCTGTTAAGGGTATCCGCAGCTAAATTACAAAATAATGAAAAAAATACAGACGTAAACCATGGCACTTAGGTGATGAAACTGATACCTCTGTATGTGATTCCCCGATATGAGAATGAGCCGACCAGCACTCTGCCCCCGAAGGACTCGCTGTACCAGCCAGGATAGTCCTCTCCAACAATCTTTATGTTCCTGCTCAGCAGGCCCACGTCTGCTGCGAGTCTGTAACTCCTGGCAGTGCCCGAGACAGTGAAGCTCTCACCTGCAAGGCAGGGCAGACAGACGCTCATTTTCATCAGTACAGAGGCCATGTTTTATTACATTACATTATCGGCATTTAACAGACGCTCTTATCCAGAGCAACTTACATCAATTACAGGGTTTTTAAACAATGTTATCCATTTATACATATGAACTGAGACAGTTGTGGGTTAAGTACCTTGCCCAGGGGTACGGCAACAGTGTCCCCATGGGGAATCGAACCGGCAACCGTTCGCTTATGATTCCTGCTCCTTAACCACTATGCTACACTGCCCCCGATTTATGATTTCAAATGCATCAGGATCGTGGTTCAGCTGTTCTCAACCAACGTCCCAGAAGTATGCTGTTGCTATTGTGGTGGGGCATGCAGATAGACTGACCAATGTGAGTGTGGGAGAGCGACTGGTTCAGGGTCAAGGTCTGGCCGTCTGCAGATACGGCTGCAATCTTCCGCGTCTCCGTTTCCCAGGGGTCGTAGCTCGTGGTTGAAATGACGACGTCATCCCCCACCTAACGAGGGAAACGCACAAAGGTGTTATGGCTTCAGCAATGACTGCAACGTTCATAGCTGAAAATCATGTTATGTTAACTCTGGCTAATGCTGTCAGTGGTGTGATCATTATTAATAGAATAATGTAATCACCGCTAGAATAATGTACACAAGTTAATAATGTAGTATGAGGTAGTGGCACTCACCTGCCAGTCCACAGCCTCACGCAGGGAAAGGGTACTGGAGCCGGCAGAAGCAGTGCTGGCCAGTTTAGTGCGGTATACGCTGTGGGGCATCCCATACAGATCCAGAGTGCCAAACACACCTGCAAGACAGCACACAATGTCACCCTCACATGATGGTGATGACACTCACCACTGTACTTGGGACAATAAAAGCATGGTGATAATGTTAAGACAGCAAAATCACTTACCCAGTACCTTTGACCCCTGGTTAGGCCCGGACGGCAGCGGCCAGTCTGGAGTGAAGTGATTTCCTCTGAGAACGATCCACAGCTCGCCTTTGAAGGGGTCGTCATGCCAACCAGCAATCAGCCGTCCTCCCTGTTAGGACGAAAAGCTGAGCTACAAATCTGATGTCACAGGTCCCGTCGATACCCAATGCCTTCTGTCCACTAAATCAAAGTCTGTTCTATCTGTAGTAAACACAACATCTGACCTGAATGGAGATGAATGTTGCATTCAGAACGATTTTCCTGTACTGGGTGGCACTCCTGGCTGCCATTGTGGAGGTGTCATTCAAGCTGTCTGGAATTTCCAGAACTCCAAGCACAGTAATATTTTTCAGTGGTGGAATATCAGCATCCAGGACAAGCCATTTCCCTGTGGAGGTCAACAAACGGATGCTGTTACAAGTGTAGGCTTTTGAGCACCTTCAGCCATTGGTTCAGTTACAAAATTAAGTAAATTATGAAGCCAAAGTCATCTGTTGTATTTTAATGGCTTTCAATTCATCTAAAAACTATGACTAATAGGTATATCCTTTATAACCAGTTGTACATACTGCACATATTTGAATGCCTAACACTGTACCACACATTGCAGAATTTTTTGCTCTCATATATATTACAGTGTCATGCTTTTTATAAGAGCGATAGTATAGAGGATTTTACCTGATGGGATGACCACACTGCCTCCTTCTTTTGGTTCAGTAAAGTTGTTTTCCGGAGAAGACTTCCAGAAAGTGTCATTAGACCAATAACTGGAAACATAACAGTGTACGTTATCATTTAGAGATAATCTTAATTCATTTTAATACAGAAGTCAAACATTTGAGTGCTCTGCAGTAGTAAGATAGCTGAATACCATGGATAGTGATCCAAAAATATATATATACATTCAACCAACACTACTAAATCAAACTTAAACCTCTTTCTGGTCAAATATATCATATAATTTAACTGACAGTTTTGATTAAGATTATGATTATTTGTACTGATATGGAATGCCTTTTATTCAAGCTATATATGTAGAGGTGTGTGTGTGTGTGTGTGTGTGGTTTAGAAGGGTAACGCACATGAAGTCTGCGGGCCTTCGGCTGGGCACGGGCGCGAGGGTGGCTGGCGGGGGCGGGGGAGGTGGGACGCAGCCCTCGAAGAAGCAGCGGTACACCTGGAAGTTCACGTTCATGTCCAGCAGCGACCGATCCACACTGGAGCGCCTCCTCCTCAGGCCCTGCTGCCCGGACACTGAAACACCAGCAAGAGCGTCGGCAAGAAGCAACACGACGACAGTAAGAAGATCAGACAGACCATACTGGTACGATCTGACTCACCCATGTAGTAAACGGTTGCTGTGTTCTTATCGAAGTACCAGTCCCCGTTCACATTCCTGCTGAAGTCCAGGGGCTGTGCTGAACCATTTCTGTCATCTACGATCTGGAACCTGTCTGGGCTCTGGGTCAGGTTGTGGTTGATAATGACGTAGTCTTGCTCCTGATAAGGGAGAAGGACAAAAATGAGTTATATGTAATGTTGAAGCTGCAAAATGTGGTAAACTTTTGTACTTTAAACCACACTTCTGGGCCAGGAGAAGAGGAATTGCTATCAGTCATAAAGGTATCATTGTCTGCAATTTTAGTGATAGAAAACTGCACTCATCATGACATTAGCAGAAGGAAACCATAAGGAAACAAAGCTCATTTTCCTGTAAAAAATGGTTTACTATGCAAACAGATATTGACGTCCACAACAACTCTAACCGGCCTGATGAGTCATGCAGTGAAGGCAGAGTTTGTTTACATTCTTTAAAGATCCTGTCTTCAGGAAGCAAAAATGAAGAGCATGTGATATGGGCATATGGGGCAGCAAGATCTAATTCCATTATCTAATCCACCAGGTATGAAGGACTGGCAGAGCCGGTAACTACTGTAACCACAATATGACAATATGGGTCCATCAGTTAAACCACAACACACCCCTCGAACACATACCAATAGATGAAATTAATTCAGTTATTGATTTCTTGCACCTTCACAATCTTGTCTACAACCCTCACTCAACCCCAGCTCCATGCTAGCCAGTTATACTATGACATCTAGCCCAGCAACTTAAACTACATGTCAGCTACTTGGGTATATAGAGATTACAAGCTAGATAACAGCCTGTACTACACTGTATTACTTATTTCATTGCACATGCATATAAAGACAAATAAGACATAAAAATATTAATATTTTTTAAGTATTACAGTTTCTGGTATACAACAAAATATAAGCCAAACTAATTTCGTTAATTAACTTTGGACTTTAAATTACCTTGAACCCGTAAAACGTAGCACTGAATGACATGTTGGTGATATGATCTGCCTGGTCAAAATACCAGTTGTAGGTTTTTCTAGAAGGCAGCAATGCCATCCAGCCTGGTTTGTGAGTCATTCTTTTCGCCAAAAATGGAACTACACTGGTGCCTACAGAGGGAACAGGACATATGCTGAAAAAGCCTCCAACTTTTAGGTTTAAAACATGACTGGTACTTCCTGCAGAAATATCAACAGAAGAAAGCTTATTAACAGTTAGAAGTCAGAAGCAGAAGTATAAATATGTAATAAAAGCGCTTATGAATGTTCATATTTCAGAAATCTAAAATAAAAATAGTTTACAGCAAGCTTCACAGCTAGCAAAGGAGGGTGGGGATATACAGTAAGTAACATTGTCTGCACACCCCGGCACAGCTGACAGGAAAGGGAACACGAATGAAGGGTCTGACAAAAACAGAGGGTGTTGTACCATGGGCATTGGTCAGCATGACATCCTTGGCAAGTAGTGAAGAGGGAGACGGGTTCTTGAAGGCCAGACGGTGGAAGTTGACGGTGTCGTCACAAACGGCCCCTGGGAAACCCACGCTCCACTCTGCACTCTGCGAGCAGTGAGTCAGGTCCAGTAGCGGACTCACTGGCACCACCTTGTGGTCGGTGTTGCCTGCAGAAAGTGTAACAACCAGCTCAAAACGGTGAGGACCACAGAGCTGCTGATGTGCAACTACACATGTGCTGAAATACAGTCGCTACACTGCGACAGGTCCCGCAGCGGACTCACTGGCACCACCTTGTGGTCGGTGTTGCCTGAAGAAAGTGTACAAACCAACTCAAAACACTAAGGACCAGAGAACTGCTAATGTACAACTAAAACTGTAGTACTGTGGCTACGTTGCTACATGATGACTCATTAATAATTTAGTAGGAGTACAACTATTGCCAAACTAAGAATGCTGCTATGAGTGATAATTGATGAATTGTGTTAAGGCAAGGAAGACAGAATTCAATATGGTTTTGAAAACATAACTGGGAATATTGAGGAATTATTTGGCTGCTTAAGTTTCAAATGAAGCAGATTTCTAAAAGATGAGACTTGAATGTGAATAAGCGAGCACCATAGCTTTACATCACATTATTGTCATTTAGCAGATGCTGTTATCCAGAGCGGCTTACACAGGTTGCAATTTTTACAGTATCCATTTATACAGCTGGATGTTTTACTGAGGCAATTCTGGGTTAAGTACCTTACCAAACGGTCCCCCTGCAGAGAATCGAACCAGCAACCTTTTGGTTACAAGCCCTGCTCCTTACCACTATGCTTACACCGCGTTAAAAAAAAGAAAATCACCTGTGAGAGAGCCATCGCTGTCCACCAGCACCACCTCGTGCTCCCACCTGAAGCCGGCCTTGTTGGGGCTGTCGAAGTACGGATCCCGCCGAACCTGGCGCTCCACCCCCCGCAGCGGTCCACGCAGGTCCCGTCGATTTTGGCCACCCCGACGGCGGCGCAGGACGAGCGGTCGAAGCTGACAAAGGTGGTGGCCAGCACGCTCAGGCCGTCGTCGAGCGGCAGGATGACGCCGCGGGTGGAGCAGTATCCGTCGCCGAGGCCCAGCTCGTCCACGTGGCCCACGATGGTGCTGTTCTTCACCACCGCCCCGCTGGCCTCCCCCCAGCCCCTGACGTAGGCGGGGAGGATGCGCTTGGCCTCGATGCCCGCCTTCTCGTTGTTGACCATCAGGAAGTTGCTGAAGTGCACCGCCCCCACGTTCACCCACTCCGCCCCTTTCTCGCAGTTCCAGGTGACCAGCGAGCGGAAGACAGCGGCTCGGGCTGCCAGGATCGGCAGCCGCCGCCCTTCATGGGGAAGTACTCCTGGAAGATCCACAGGCCGAACCAGCCCTGGGAGTGCACGGTGTTGTTGAAGAACTCCCCCAGGGGAACCCGCTTCTGGCAGATGTTGGGGTCGTAGGACGGGCCGTCGGGGTTGTCGTGCATGCGGTACCAGAACCCGAAGTGGGTGCCGCCGGCGGCCGCGTTGTGGCGGATGATGTTGTCGGGGTTGGTGACCCAGTAGGCGGCCGGGGTGACATCGTCGTTGAGCAGGCTGGTGCTCTGCTTCACGAACACGGCAAGGTTGTACTGCAGGATGTTGCCGGTCTCTATGCCGTCCTCGATGAAGAAGGCGCCGCCCATGATGTCGTAGATGACGTTCCTCTCCACCAGCAGGTGGTGGGTGTTGTGGATGGTCACTGCGCGGTTGTAGGTCTGGTGGATCGCACATCCTCGGACGTAAGACTTATACTGCAGATCTCCCATCAGATGCCAGTGGATAGGGTAGCGCCCCAGTCTGAAGGCTTGGCCAGCATGGAAAATCTGACAGGAGAAGACACAAAAGGGTACTGTAATAATAATATTTGAAGAATATTAATAACACTGGAAAAATATTGGAAAACAGAAATCATCCTTACACTGTCAATGTCATAACTTGTCACGCTATGACAGCCCAGAAATTATGATCTCTAAATTTTACAAAAGATACCAAAGTGATCTTTGGAAAAGAGAATGTATACATTTAGTCTATTCACAATTAGACATTGTGTCTGGTTCCCCCAAAATTGCTCAAGGGCTCAAGGACAATATTGAACCAGTGTGCTATACAAAAATGAATGTATAAAAAAACCACTTAATAAGACTCCTCAAGTTATTAATAATATGATTGAATATTTACCTCAACATATTCAATTCTTCCCACTGCCAGATTCTCACTTGGTCTTGGGGCATGGAACATAATACAACCACCAAACTGGTCACTTCCTATCTCCTCACCAAACCTTCCTTGGAAACAGGTTTGGGTGGCAAATTCCCCTAGAATTGCAAAAGGAAATATAATACTCATAATTAAACCCCAGCTTCTGTGCAGGTGAAGCTAACATAATCGAGTGAAAACAAATCAGTTTATTACCTTAGCTGTCATGTGAAAGGAAACTTGTTATGACAGAAATTTGTTATGACAGTAATACAATCAAGCCTTATCAAATATGAGGATGACTGTTGTTCAGGTAAGCAATCCCTAATCAAGCTGTTGATTGAGAGAAGACTAAGTACAGACTGTACCTGTGTTAAATCCAGCTGGGCAGGCCTTTATCTGGTCATTCCACTCAACGTTGTTTGAGCCTCGAACAACGATGTTCCTCGTGAGAAGGCCGACCTCTGCTCTCCCTTCAAACACTGTTCCATCAGGCAGTGTGACGGACACCCCTAGATGAGCGTACGTCAGGGGTGTCGTCAGGGTCAGGGTCCTCCCATCAGCTGACACTGAGGCTATTGTCCTCACCTCATTTTCCCGTTGGCTATGCCTAACAATAAAAAAATAACAAATAACCAAAGTAATGAAATGAAAACCAACAAAAGTGTACAAGTGGTTGCACATTGTTCTTATAGTAAATCACTAAACATTCTTCCCTTTCTGACCTAAATTTATGGAGTGTCCCTCTTGCATTCAGCCATAAAAAACAGTAGCGTACCTGTGGCCTGTGGAGGCGATGACAATCTCGTCGCCTGCCTTCCAGGTGACAGACTGCTTCAGGGTCAGCGTGGTCGAACCAGCCTCTGCTGTCTGAGCCAGGTGGGTCCATGTGACAGGGACAGGAATACCTGGGGACGTAGCGAAGGTTCAGGGCCTTTTCACAGTGGGTCAGGGGAATACAATTACAATAAAAGGGGCACCTTTGAAAGCCAAATAGGTGAAAGATATTCTTAATTTACATTCTGCGGTCCCTAAAATCCTATTCGTTTGGACAGACCACATGGGACGTAGGATTTCTATAGTGGTGGATGGGACCAGTTTTCCTAGGTTTGGTGAATTGCATAGGCACTGTCTGAAAATGCCTGAATCTTACTTTGGCGTTTTAATAAATATGCAATATGACAGTGAAATGGGGGCAATGGTTTGTTGTTTGTGGTTTTGCTTAATTGGGAGTCAATCAGGTTACTTAATCAGCATCTGACTGGGTGAAATGGGGGTGAAATGAGAGCCCTGTGTAAAATGTGCATAAGAACAATAGAACTGATAAAACAGTCTCATTGGAGGAATGAGGGGAAGGGAAGGGGTACCATGCAAGTCCAGGGTGCCCTCTCTGACAGCCAGAGTCTTGGTGCCATAGACAGGCAGCTCTGGGGAGCGCAGATGCCCATGCAGTGTGATGATGGCTTTGTGCTGGAACGGTGCGGCCTCTGTGCCGATCTGAGTGGGCACAGGAGGTTAAGAAATCAATGTCTGAAGTGGAAACCAGATGCCTGTGAAAGAGAGATGCCTCCCCAGTAAGAAAAAAACAGTGACTTCTTTTTTACCTGGAGAACTCCACCATCTGTGATCAGAATATTCTCAGCCTGCAGTTCAATATCTGCTTCATCGAACACCAGTGTTCCACCTGAAAACAAAATGCATTATGTTACCAACAAACACAAAGATTTCAAGTGGAATGTCAGAAATGTTAAAATGTGTGGCTAAACTAAAAGGCATTTCATCTACCTTGAATGAGGAGCATCTTTAGCACTGGTGTGCTGGTATCCAGCAAGATTGTTTGACCCTTGGTGATGACAGCGAATGTTCCTGCCTCAGGAGGGGACAGGCCACCCCAGGTGTATTTGGAGGACCAGACATCGATGTAAAAGAAATCGGCGTGGTCCTAAAAGCACAGGAGGCACAGCATAAATGCATACAGGCTATTGGTGCAGTTGCTAAATGACTTTGAAAATAGTTACGAAGACTGGTGTTAGGATTGTCAGCTTTGTGGATCCTACGTATTGAGTGTGATGTAGTCAGTGAGTAATGACAGTAGTTGGCGCTGTGGGTTTTCAGCATGACCTGTTGATGAGTGTCATTGCAGGTGTTTATTAAAAACGAGTAGAGCAGAAATGGCTATCGGTGTGTTTAGCTGCGTTTGTGTGTTATTCCAGTTTCTGTGCCCATAATAAAAACACAATATATCAGCAAACATAATATTGAGTATACTAACCATCTTAGCAATGCCTCTGTCCCGGATGTTGACTCTGACTTTGGTTTGCTGGGATCTGGGCTGCGCGTTTGTAATGCAGATGATATGGGTGTTGTTAGCAGACTCAACATCGCAGACAGACCCTGCAATCGTCACCGTGATTTCACTGCTGTTCGTGCTGCAAAAATGGACAAAAATTATACATTTACATTTATTCATTTGGCAGACGCTTTTATCCAAAGCAACCTACAAGTGAGGCAGAGTACAACACAAGCAGAAAGCCATATAAAGAGTCAACAGTATTAGAAGCGCTATATATTGAGACTGCTATAAATATTATAATATTTAAGCCACTGTATGAAAATGGTTTAATTTAAACAGACAATGACAGAAGAACAAAAACAACCACATAGGTGCTAATGTGTCAGCTACACTTGGAACTATTGCGATTTCAGTTGTATTAGGACATTTTGCACATAATTGTTAGTCCACACTCATCACACTATTATTCACAGTGTCATCCACAAGTTCTCTCTCTGGAAATACATTCTTTCCTTAGCTGTACATGTCTATCACCAACAGAGGGCCACCGAAAAATCATTCAACAAACTTGTGTAGAGGTTTCACATACAATTGGAGGCGTGTTTTGCTTTCGTCGGTTGCCCTGGGATGAATCCTACCCACAGTATTCCCACTCTTTGTCTGGGTGTACAGGTGTGTGTATGCGCTAGGAGGTACCTGAAATTGGAGCCGGTAATTGTCAGCCTGGTGCCTCCGGCTGTTCCCCCTCTTCGGGGAGATATTTCCGTGATCACAGGTGTCAGAAGGGATTTGTAAGAGAAGCCGTTTGTTAAATTCACTGAACCGTGTCCATTCAGAACTTCCACCAAACAAGCTTGTTGCTCCGCAGTACCTGTAAATAAGCACACAACGACAAGGGCAATTATGGCTTAAAACTACTACTTCATAGTAATTAAGATTTAGCACTAACCCTTTTGGTACTAATCTCAATCTATTACACTTGTCAGAAAATCTAAATCTAGATTAAATATATGAAACAAGTGCACAATTAAATATGTGAAATAAAATTGTTGGCATTTTATGTCCTTTGCAGCTAATTTCCCTTGCAAAAAATGGTATTATAAGCTTCACATATCACTTTTTTGTGGTTTTGTAACTAAATCCACAAACAGAACTTCAATTTCACAAATTGTTACACAAATTCATTTAAATATCATAAAGTATGTATTTCTGACTTACCATTGTAAGACGGAGCCTCACAGTACAGCATGGTGGATGTTGACATTTGTCTCTGCACGTCACACTCTTTCCCACAGACCAACACACGTGAAGAGTTAGGGTCGAATCCGGAACCTTCTACACACAAAATGGAACCTCCACCATAGCCTCCTATGCAGTTAAAAAGCGGAAATTGGTCACACACAATGAATGAATGACAGAAATGGAATAGAATGAATTAGAATGGAATGGAACAGAATGGAATGGAATGAATGAATGAACATGTTCTGCTCTAAAACTTACAACATTCACATTCACTAGCAGGTCAATTGACATCAGGTGCATTACCTTCGTTAGGCATGACTCGAGTAAGCAGCAGTTCGTAGTTAAAGACAGACTGGGAATCAGCGTAGCCTTTGACAGCGTGGTGGAGCATGACCGGGAACACGCCTCCAGCATGGTCTCCCACAGTGCATTGTATCTGTGTGTCGTTTAGTGCAGACACATTGCACAGCGCATTGCCGATAGTCACAGAGACATGCTGGAGGTCTGAGCCAAATCCTGATCCTGTTATAGTGACCACTGACCCACTGGAACCTGTAATAAAAGAAGCCGTGTGGGACTCTTGACTTCTCAATCCACAGTGAAACACACATGAAACATGTATGTGCAAAACAATCATAAATGTCACTAAAAACTGGAGTGCTACATTGTAATGCACCCATCCAATTCTGGATGGGTAATAATCCAGTTATGTATTTTTAGACTATACCTGTTTGTGGGGTTACTGATGTGATGACTGGCGTTGCTGCTTGGGAATATGTGAAGGTCAGCACAGGATATTCCACTGAGAAGACACGGATCTGCACTGCAACACTGCCCGCGCTGTGAGCTGGGGTTAGACAACACACTTCATCTGGCATCACCCAATCGATACTGCAGGCCGAGCCACCTACAGTCACAGAGGTGTTTCCTGGGGCGAAGCCGTTTCCCGTGATGAGCAGAGGGGTCCCGCCTTTGACGCTCCCAGAGGCCGGGGTGAGCGTGGCCGTGGGGAGGCTGGTCAGGGTGGCGACTCCCGAGGCCAGGCCTTTGCTCAGGATCACCACCTTCAGGACGTGGTCGCCAGCGGGCATCGGCCCCACGCTGAGGGTTATGTTGTCGTCGGTGACGTCGGTCACCTCGAGCATCACGTCGCCCGCGAAGACAGCGACGTCGTCCAGGAGGGTCCCGAACCCCGAGCCGGTGACGGTCACGGTGGTGGTGTTGCCGGTGACGCTGTCAGGGGAGACGCCGGTGACGCTGGGGACCAGCGCGGAGGAGTACTGGAAGGCGCAGCTGGAGTGGCAGGTGGTGGCGACCCCGCCCACACGAATCTCCGCGTTCCCAGCGCGGGGCGCGGAGGGGGAGGTGTCGCAGACGACGGCGGTGTAGTTGACGGACAGGACAGAGCAGGGCACCCCCGCCACGCTTCGCCGCCACAGCCGACTCGGCCGAGAAGCCGGAGCCTCGGATGACGAGCCGGGTGTGGCCGGTGGTGGCCCCCATGTCGGGGCTCACGGAGTCGATGACAGGCAGCACAACGAAGCGGCGCTGAAACTCGTTGGCGGCGGAGGTGATGGCCGTGCCAAGGTTATTCACACGGACAGAGACCAGATGGGCGACACCAACATCTACACCGCTGTCTGGCTGGAGGCGACAGTTGATCTCGGTATTGGTGCTATTGATCACATGGCAGGTACTCCCTCCAACTGTAACCTGCGTGACACAGAAGATTTTCCAATGACACAAAGCATGGAAAATACAATGGGAGGAATGACTATCCTGATAAAAAAAATTAAATTTCAATTGAATTAAGTCTGTGTACAAATGATGCCTGTGTACCTGATTTTACTGTGTGTGGAATCATTTACAAACCAAGGTTTTGGAAATGTAATTCTAGTATATCCAGATTATTGTTTTGATGTAATAACATTGATTTTTACAATTTAACATTGTGTTGTCATTTGCAGACCAAAGTGGCATACCACCAACCAATTGCTGTTTACAATTACTGTCTTTTAACATTTTTTTGTGTTAAATACTGTCAACAAATGATACATTTATAAAACATTTGTACCAAATAAATAGGTCCACAAAACATAGTATGACCCAAGAAACTGCCCACAGACAGTTAATTTAATATTTTTTTGATATTTATAGTATATATATTCATAGTGTAGTATTTGTAGGCATAGTGCAACACCTCGTTGGCGCAGCTGGAGTTGCTGTAGCCTGTGCCCTCTATGTGGATGATGTCATGGACTGTGCCCCTGTCTGGCGTGATGCGAAGAACAGCAGGAGACACGCAGGCTGAAAAGCTGAATGAGAAACTGTCTGCTTCAACCCAAGCAGACTCCAGGTCCTCAAGGCAATCGGGTTCTTCGGAGATGCACTCTGACACCGACCTACGGTAGCGCTCTGCACCTGAGTTCAAACACAATTTACATTCTCAATATCAAATATCAAAGGATGTTTTCAATGTAATTTAAGCTGGTTCTTCCTTCAAGCATGCAGTAGCTGGGCAATTTCATGGGACATTTACCAGGCGTGTATTTTGACTCCATTCCTCCAACGGTGACACTGAACCTGCTACGCCTGTCTTCCAGTGGTCTGACCTTGACCACTCCTTGCATGGATGTCCTGTACCCATCATCCACATACCCACTGCTGTAGTAGTAGACACCAGGAGCAGTGAAGCGATAACTGAAGAACCCTGGCGAGGGAAGAAAAATGCATGATTAAATTGTGAGTTTTACATCCTCTTGGAAAGCAAATGTTTGCAGGATGGAATTTACTATTTATTGAACAATGTATCATGTGTGGCAGTGCAGTATAGCAGTAAGGAGCAGGACACATAACCGAAAGGTCACTGGTTCGATTCCCTGCCAGGGCACTGCTGTTGTACCCTTGGGAAAGGTACTTCCGTGAGACATCTCATGCAATAGTTACTAATCACACACTGAGTGTTGGCTACCTTTCAGTCACCACACAAATATAGGCTGCCTTTGGCGTGACATTTCAACAAAGACACCATTGTAACTTTCCTTATGGCGTGCACTTGCAGACAGCCAAGATTTGAATATGGATTTTGCATAGACATAATGTATATGAAAAGATGTACAGTCGCCACACCAGCACATTATTTTTTTAGGATAATTGCTCAGCAGTGAAGAGAATGTCAGATGACATCTTTTATCAAACGTGGTTTCTTGAGTTCTTTAAACCTGACACGGTTTTACTCACACATGTTTAATCCACGCATAAATGGCATGAATCCTTACGCGCACAAATGTTAGTTTTTGCATGTTATTTTTGGTATTTTTCATAGTGACAAAAAGACATTGTGTATGAGATGTTTCATAAAGCGATGATTGAAAGTACTTGTTTGTGATGCCAAGGCATGTGGAGAATGTGGGTGAACAGTACAAATTGATCAAAGAAACAGATTAAGGCTGCTGCGGATTACTGAACTGAAGTTATTCATGTTATGTATTTTAATGTAACGTGTTCACCGTATATGATATGGTGGTAAGTGCATATCGGGGGAATGAGGAACTAGGAAATTTTGAGCAGGATTTTGTGGTTTTCAACAAGGATTCAACAAGTTTTACATCATGCAAGACTTCATCAAAACTCAGCAAACTGGCACTTAAATTGCAAAATTGTTCCTGGGGAGAAACTCGACACCCACCTTCATGTAGGGGGCTTTCACCATCCCCACTTTTCCAGTAACTTTTTTTTTTTTTTTTGAAACACTGTAAGTGACTTATTCAGCGATGTTGCAAAACCATGTTGCATTGAGCAACTGTGCGGATGGCTTACTGGAAGACTTAACAACCATGTGACACATCAGACGTCTGTGGGGTCCATACCGGACTGGGTCTTGGTGTCCCCGCTGGAGAAGGCCACTCCATCATAGGTGGTGCTGCTGGGGGTGGAGACGCTGAAGACTCTGTAGCCCAGCCCCGGGATGAAGGAGGGGGCGTCCCAGCGCCATGCCACCGTGTCCCCCACTGACACCGTCAGCGAGGAGGGGCTCCAGGCGTAGCCCTCCCCAAAATCTGAAACACAGGCGGATGTCCGTGAGTGAAAAATTCCTGCTTGGCCGCATTGCCTGCGCTGTCACGGTTGTCATAGCAACAAGAGAGGCCTATATTTAAGAGTGGCAATTAATGTCAACTAACACTTATTTTTAGAGTGATAATCCTCATTTAACCCTTCTTTAACCACAAAAAACGCCCAGCACAGTCTATACCCTCAGGGATAATGGAAGCGGTCCGCGCACTCTTTTGAGCACTGTTTGGAATTAGCCTCTCCATTGTTCCTCTCCTTCACGTTCTGCCGGTCTGAGTCTGATTGGCTCATGGTCAAACGAGGTAAGAGCACATTACGGCAAACCTACCAGGATGGGAGCCTTGATTCGTCACCGTGTGGGTCCGCTCTTCGGGCTCAGTGACACACTCCAGCTGGTGCTCTGATGCGGAGGTGACTCTGCACAGGGTACTTCCTGTGAAACACGTTGGAGTCCACTCCGTCATGTCATAAAAAGCATCATTTATACAGAGCAGAAGATGAGATTTTTAAAACTGGTCACACTGATTTGAGCTGTGTGACAGGTGTCAAGCACGCTATGCCCTTACCCATTGTGACTTGGTTGTCAGCCATATTGGGGCTGAACCCTGATCCAGTGATCGTCACCTCTGTGCCCCCATAGAGGGACCCTTGTACTGGGGAGATGTCCGTCACCCCGAGAACATACTCTATTGTGGTATTCATGCTGCTGCTAAAATAGAGTACAAAATAAAAGATAAATACAGCAGCCTGTTTCTTAGACCTTAGAGCTAAATATCAAGAAAATAACTGAAATAACACAAATAGTTCTTTATATGCTCTTCTTTAATCATTTTGTGAACTGATATTTACCACTTTTTAAAATTTTAATACTTTTTAATACTTTTTGATAATACTTTTGATATTTACCACTGTTTTAAATTACATACGATGGCTGGAAGTTGCTCTGGATAAGATCATGTAATGTAATGTGATGACTGAAATATGTCAGATGTGTGTTATAAGCATGAACATCAGTAGATATCTTACTTGGTTTTGGCATAGCCCCAGTTTCCCACTTGCACGTGCACATCGTACGTAGCTGGGGGAAGCACTGGCAGCTGGCAGGTGATGTCGTAGGAGGACCATTGCAGAAGTCTGCATTCTGCCTCACCAACGAAGACCGAAGTCCTGTTGGCCTGATCTTGAAGGTTGGCCCCAAGGATCGTGAGAATCGTGCGTCCTAAAGCACAGACAATAAGGAATGACAGACCCAATGAGGTTCATTCATTTCAAGGCCCAGTAGCCTGATATACCCCCTACTTCAGTGAGCGTGACTGATGAGAAATTAGAGCGGCGTGATCCTTCATTGTGACTGACATCTTTGTTACTGTTTTGCAATAGCTGTGATAACTCCTTTCACCACAGTTAAACTGTATCAGAAAGACAAGCCCAGGCACAGCTGATCTGATAATGGTTCCAAATGTCTGCACGTTACAATAGCCTAATGATTGGATGAACTGTAAAAACTTGCTCTTCGGCATTGTATCGGTTCGGCATGACGCAAAGATTGAGGTGTGCATGACAGCTCCAAATGTTCAAAGAGACAGGCAAGACAATTAGGCAAACCTAAAACCACGGCAGCAATTCCTCCTCAGAGTATCACACTGTTGTTTGGGGACATGCAGAGACACCCAACACTTAAATTTCATTGTTGTAGTCTCTCAGTCTGACAGCTGTAACTATGTACATACCTATTAGCGCCCATTACAAGACAGGTGTGTGTCAGCTAAACTTGGTTCTGTGAGTGCAGGTATTTTTCCAATGCATTCTAATGACTTGGTAACTGTCTATTAAACATGTAAATCCAGCAAACGTAGTACAGCAATACAGACCTGCTGCTCACACGCATGGTATAACAATGGCTCCAGAAAATGCCCCAAAACAGATTAACAAAGATTAACAAAAATGTTGATTTTATTTCTTCTGTTTTTTTGTTGTTAGGGTGTTTTACCGTAAATAGTTTTATGTGATCTCCCAAATGCTTATATAATGATAATAAATACAATCACATAAGGCTGCACAGCAATAGATGAAAAAGAGAAGACAGTGAAAAGTATTCTCTGCAGGGCAATAGAAACCCTACAAATATCTCTGTGTACTGCTAAGTACCCAAAATAAAACTGTCTGTTGTTATTGTGCTGGAAGTGACTCTGAATAAGAGTGCCTGCTAAATGAATGTAATGTAATGCAATGTTGTTTGCTGCAGCTGGCATTAAAAACAACATGGTGGCCACAATACTCAGGCATGCATATGCATTAGACAGGGCTTGGATGATGGATCGGGTGCATTACCAGCTTCCCTTCATGAATTTCAACTCACCCAGAACAGTTGTTCTCAATGGACTCATATCTGTAATCCAGGGTGTCAAACCGTCATCATAAGTGAAGGAGTCACTTGCTGACACATTCATTTCCCACATGTGGTTCCCTAAGGTCACCTCATGGGATCCTGCTTCTCCCTGAAAACAAGTTACATGAGTAATTGCAAATGTATAAATGCACTAGCCCTGATGTACTTTGGTTCTTTGGTTGTAGCAACACTTCCTGTTTGGGTAAGGTCACACTCACCGGTGGTGTCCTGCACCTCAGTTCATCCAGATGCACTGAGACCACAGCACACATCGCTGTGCCGATCATGACTTCTGTGTGATTGCTGAAGCCATATCCGAGCACTGTTAGCAGAGTGCCTCCTTTTAAACAAACAGACGAACAAGTGCCATTAGTTCGCAGGGATATGACAGCAGACATCTACAAGGTTATCACAGTTACATTACAAGATTATCACTGTTACATTACAAGTTTATCACAGTTACAAGATTATCACAGTTACATTGCAAGATTATCACATTTACACTGCTTGATTAACACAGGGTCTAGTCTTCCTTCATGCAAATGGGCACCAGATCAAAGTCTACCTGCGACGCTCCCTGAGGTTGGCGAGATGGAAGAGACTCCCATTTGGTTTGTGAAGTTGAACCCTGCATTTCCACTGGGCTGTGCCAGACCCAGGCCATCAAAGCTCAGAAACAGCGGGTGGGTGCCAGCACTCGCGTTACCAACTCTGCAGGTCAGTGAGGAGCCTGGAAAACACATTACGTTACATTACTTTCAGCAGACTGTCTTATCCAGAGCGACTTACATAGGTTACAACTTTTTACATTACCCATTTAAACAGCTGGATATTTATTGAGGCAATTCTGGGTTAAGCACCTTGCCCAAGGGTACAACAGCAGTGCTGCAGCAGGGAATCGAACTGGCAACCTTTGGGCACAAGTCCTGCTCCTCACCATTACACTATACTGCTGCACACAGATAGCTGCTGACTCCATCTTTCTCACATCCCTCGCTCTGCAGGAGGGGGCAGTCTTTGTGTGTTGACTTACTGTGCAGCTCCAGGACTGAGCACTTCACACCTCCGACAAAAACCGAGGCGTTTTCACTGGCAAAACCAGTCCCCGTGATGGTTAAAACAGTGCCCAGGGCATATGATCCTGAAAGACACAACAACCAATAAGTCACTTTTACAGAGCTGTAAAATAAGTAAGGTTTCAAAAAAAAAAATAAAAAAAGTTAAAAAAAAAAAAGAAAATAAATAAGTTTGGAATTCTTTTTCACTTATCACTCTCAGCAGTGGTAACCCAACGGTTGGGACAGTGCCTGGTTAAGTCAAGCTGACAGGAAAGGGTTAAATTAGCAATGATGACCTTGTGAGGGGCTGATCCCTGTGATGGTTGGGGTCTTGGCTGCACTCCATTCGAATCCACAGTCTCCATCGCATTTAGATGGGATTCCATTGATTAAAACCTGAACCTGGAAGCAGAATCACAGAAAGGCTTGTTTACTATACGCACTGTAGTAAAGTATTAGTACTGTAGTACCTTCTAAATCAGCCATCTTATGGATGCACTATGTGCAAGTCAGGAATGTGTCACAGTATTGTAGGATGATGCAGGTACACAGTAAACGGACTGTTCTTTCACATACATACATAAACACAAGATAGACTAGCTTCTCTGACTCATCCAGTCTCACACAACATTGCAATTCTAATCCCTTAGGCAATGCATTTTGTACATAGCATTCCAGCATACAGCAGACATGACATGATAAGAGGACAATAAAACCAGTGACAAAAACCAGCTGGATCTTCAGTACTCCACACTGAATCATCCATGGGCACACAGCCAAGAGTTGTAGAGAGATACATGCTACCACTACACCAACATGTGATGCTTTCTGCACAAGACAGGTAGTTAGGTACCCTTTGCATACCTGTGGTTTGGATGCAGGCACACGCAGGAAATCCCCCAGGAGCTTGCTTTTGAACAGCCCTCCCTGTTTCTGAACGTTGACTCTCATCCGCGGGTTTACCCCCATGACAGAGGAGCTGTTGATCTGGTTTAGGAGGAATGATATTGGGACATTTAGGTCCAATAACAAAGTAAAGCATTCAAACAAGATGGACTAGATCAGGTCAAGTCTATGACAGAGTTGGACTTATCTTTTTAATCTGTTTACATATTTGCATACAATGCAACATACAATGAGTGACAATGATCACCCCATGACTCAATTTGATAGGAAAAGTAATATAATTTATGGGAAAATTCCATTCAATTAAACAGTGGTAATTTTTCATCAAAGGCAAAATGTAAATATTAAATATTAAATATCTTGTGCTTAATGCTTATCTTACAGTCTGAATGTAAAACCAGTTACAAGCATATTCTGAGTTCATGTGAACAAGAAAAACACAACAGACACACGTGACATGTTAAAATGTTCATTATCAACTTCAAAGGTAGGCTTGCGTAAGCCTTTGTTATTTTTGTATAGGAACAGAAGTTCATCCACATTCTTTTCTTTAAAACAAGACCTCATTTTGTTGACAGCATGTTTTTTTTTTTTTTTTTTACAGTGTCGGCTTGTGAGCTCAAAACAGAGGAGGCAGAACTTATCCTGTTTTTCTTTGTGAACAAATGTACCATTCAGTACCAAAAACTACAGTTGTGTTGTTCCTCTCCACTTAACACTAGAGAGTTTAAATGAGTGCAACAGAGTGCAATAAATTCAAATGAATTTAACCCTTACAAAGACCACACATTCAACATAAAGACAAATTGGCCTGTAACTACATTCTGCACAAGCTTTAGTGAGAAGTACAACAAAGGCTACCAAAGAAACTAATTAAGAACAACCAATGAAAAGAGGCTGAGAGCAGTGATACAAATGAAGGGTAAATTTAAGCCATGTCTGTTTCGAGCACACAAGTGAATCATCACTATCAGGAACTGCATATCAATGAAAGCTTAAGATTAGGCTGTGCACATTGTGATGAGTGAGAAAGGAATATGGGTAGTCATTCGGTAAAGGATGAACATTATGACGATCAATCACACAACACTACCAATAATCAGTGGTAATTACATATGTTGTCCCAGCCTTAAGAACACGCTGGAATTCAAGTTTTAAGCACGACTGATGCATGCTTTCCTGTGAGAGACTGCTGAAACCAAACCTCAATGACGGGCTGGCTCCCGGGGTTGGACAGATATTTCACTCTCCAGTAATGGCCCTGGCAGCTTCCAGAGCGGGTCACTTGAAGCTGAGCCATCTCTGGGATCCCCTGCAAGGCGTACTGGAGGTCCTCTGCTGACATGTTCACTGGCAGGCCTGTCGTTAAGTTAACATCAGTTAAGTGAAACAAGAAGTCCTGGACCTCTGAAGCATTCACTCCAATACGTGTAAAAACAATGTTGAAGATTAGTGGTGCTGTACTCAGTGGTATGTTAGACTTCATTTAAGCCTTTTTCATTGGCATCATCAGTTAATTATCCACATTAATTTACACCTAAACATTGCTCCAAGTATCTATGAATTCAGTTTGACATCTCTGCTATAGATATTCTGTTAAATGTCTTATAAACACAGACTAAAGAACCATAAAGAGTTTTAAAATAAATTATTTCCTATTTGTTCCATATATATATATATATATATATATATATATATATATACATATATATATATAACAATATATTTCACATTTTAAACTTTCAAAGTGAAATGGACAAGTTAAAGTAACATTTCAAGCGTTGAGCAACTTAGCTGTCGACAATAGCTCAGACAGATATCCTCAACAACAGAAGTTCAGAGTCAGACTGTCAGGATGGAGTGTTCCTGTTTTTGTGGCCTAAAAGTCCCTGAGGACATATTTACCTTCAATGCGTTTGCCATAAACCTCTACATCAAAGGTGCCAGACAATGGGGGACTGGCTCTCTGAACTCTGGTCACAGTGACACCTGCACCTCCCTCCCCAAACACTGCCATGTCCTCGCTGTCATTAGACACCTTCTGCAGGACAACGAGAAGACCGGAGTTAACAGAAAGTTTGCAGACTGCAACGTTTTTGCAAAACTTCTGGGTAAAACTGCATAGTCTAATCTGCAAATATATAATTATATAAAGCCAGATGCAGGATTACATTGTGTAAGAACCACTGCAGGCACCTCTTTGACCCTCGTAATTATCCTCTCTGATCAGTAACACACACACACACACACACACACACACACACACACACACACACACACACATACAGTACATGCATGCATACATCTACATATTTCCAGCTGCTTCACAGATTGGGAGACAATACCAGTTGTCTGTACAGAATCCAGAAGCACAATCATTTCTGTGTTTAATTCACCTGTAGGAACCTGACGGCCATCAGAGGGAAATCGTAACCGCAGTTGTAGGGCGTGGCAGTGATCTCGTAGCTGACATGTGAGGCCTCCGGTCCTTGCGTTTTCAGCACTGAGATCTGCTCAACGAAGAGACCCAAGCTTTCCAGAGCTGGTGGCTTCCGTGTCTGGACAACAGCTGTCCAGAGAAGAGTGTTAAGGTCAAATAATCACGTGTGCTGTAGTGTGCAATAAGGCACGAAAGTCTATGACATAATTTCATAATTCAATTTCATAATTTCAGCCCCGGCTGTGTGTATGGTCATCATATTATGATGACCATACACACAGCCGGGGGCTGAAATTATAAATTTTTGTGGATACTGAATGATAAAAACCATTCTAGCTTTTTAGCTTTATTTGATGCAAGGCTGCTAAATCTTGAGTTGGTATTACAACTGCTAAGAATTAAAACTTAAATGAAATAACTTGTGTTTACCATTGACATTGAGTGTTGTGGCTCTTCTCCCAAGATAAACAACATCCACATAGAAATCTTGACTTGGCGTTTCTCTGTAGAGGTAGAGGTCTAGGAGCTTGAAGTCACTTCCAGCATATGCTGACTGCAGTGGTGTCAGCAGGTCAACACAGGTGTAGCCCCAACTGTAATAAAAATATTTTAAATGAGAACCTGTTTTATTCTTTATGTACTTCACACAGACACACTTTTTTATGTTCAAATAACAGAACTCTGAAAACTTACTCATTTCCCTTGGTGAACAGCACTGGGATCCTGTGTAGTTCAGTGTTTGTACCGCCTGGACTCATTAAGTAAGAAAATCTAACTCCAATCTCATTTTGTAGATATCCTTTGTATGCGAAGCAGAGCTGTAAATGAACATATTTACAGAAGATGGGGTCTTCATGCTTTCTATGACAATTTAAAACATTAATGGGCTATCAGCGCTCATATCTGTTGCTGCCACTGATAATGATACGTGTAACACGAGACTCTGTATCCTTTCTGTTAAAATCCTGTTTTTCTGTCATGAGGACATCAGTACTACATGTCAGTGCATATATTTGCACATGAAATATTGTTGTTACCCTGACCTTAGTGACTACCTGCCTTGTAATCTTTCACCAGTATATTTAGATTAGATTAGATTCAACTTTATTGTCATTGTGCAGAGTACAGGTACAAAGCCAATGAAATGCAGTTAGTATCTAACCAGAAGTGCAAAAGAATAGTATTATTTACAGATAAGTGCAGGCATATCTTACAGTATGTACAGTGGTATTGACAAGCGAGAGCAACATATATACAGATTATTATATATGTATAATATATTAAATGTGTTATACATAGAGGTGGAGTAGACAGAGTTGGAAAGGGGAGTGTATATATAGGGGTTGTATGTACAGTATAGACAGGATATGTACAGTTGGTTGTATGTACAATATAAATAAGTGCACTGTGCAAGATTGAGCAGTGCAAATATAAAAGTACTGAGACAGTGCAGTGATGAGTGCAATAATGCTTATATAATGGATGACTTGTTTACTAAACTGATGCACTGTTTATGGTGGGACTCAGAGCTGTGCTAATGTGTGGCATTCCCGTGGATATCAGCATTGGAGAGGCTTACTCACCATGCTGTACTGCTGGAGTGCCACAGCTCCATAGCTGTCCCCTGATGCCCCGGCATCAGTGGACAGGAAGAGGGTCTCTGGGTTCATGAGAGACCAGCGGCCGCAGAAAGCGTCGGTGTCTGACACTCGTGTCCCTCTCCCACTGTCCAAAACCTGCGGGGCAAGAATTCCATGAGCAAATGCTATAGGTATTCTACTGTGCCACTTGTATCTATCCACTCAATGCATTGCATTGTATTCTGTTGTGTAATTACAAATTTAAAATGTTGCGCTGGATGAATTTTACAATATGAACAGCAAACCCTGTCCTAGCCGTTTGGATAATGTCTAATAGCCAGGGAGATACTGCTACATGTTTTTAGGTGTTCCTCCAAAGTGCAGGTAGTATAGTTTAAAATTAACACCTGTGCATCACCTTTATGCTGATGAAGTTCAACAATAAGACACTCAAATTAACACAACATAAACTGTACGGGTGTCTGTCCTGCCTACCTAGACCAACTGGATCAACTGTTATTGTGTACTGGAAGGAGTCTTGCACTTACTGAAAGGGAGTCCTCCTCGTAGTCTCTGAAGTATTTCACGTCATAGTTCTCTGTGGCCTGGATCTCGCTGGGACACTCAGCGCTCAGCATTTCCATTAGGGCTGCCTGCACCTGTTTTGAGAGGTGAACCAATTTCCTCATTACATTAAATTTATTTATTTGGCACTAGTGTAGAGTGTACAGCGTAGAGTCACGCTACTTCTAGAGTCTCCGCAAAGCAGTGTAAAAGCAGTGGCAGACCTGGGACTCGGATGCGTTGAAGTCGATGGGCCTGGATGCGATTCCACCCCACTCCAGCGTGAATGTTTCCAGGCTGGGTTTTCCTTTAGTCTGCTCAGTGACTGTGATATTCACATCAGCCTCTGCAGTCTCATAGCCGAAGCTCTGGAAGTCACCTACAACCAACAGCAAAATCTATCCGTTACGTGTGAATGCTTTACAAACATGTGCTCTTATTAAACTACAGAGGTTTCTTATCAAAACAAGATCATTATGAATCAGTGAATGACTGGATTGTACTTTATTATTATCATCATCCTATAATATATTATTACATTATTGTCATTTAGCAGATACTCTTATCCAGAGCAGCTTACACAGGTTACAGTTTTTACATGTTATCCATTTATACAGCTGGATATTTACTGAGGCAATTGTGAGTTAAGTACCTTGCCCAAGGGTACAACAGCAGTACCCCAGTAGGGAAACTGAACTGGCAACCTTGCGATTATGAGCTCAACTCATTACCACTACACCACCTTGCCTCCCCATCCATATAAATGAAATAATAATGCTTACAAAGTGAAATCTATGTGTTTCATAGCACAGCGCTGCTGCGATGATTTTTCTTGGTCAATTCACTTGATCTGATTTATTCCTCCCCTCAGAAATATGCAGTCAGTAATACCTCTTCTGGATTCGAATGTAACAGTGTACTCTGATCCTCTGTTGATGTCCAGTTTTGTCACACGAACCGTGTCTGGTTTAATTGACCACAGAGCATTCAGGGCAGTCTCCATTTCCTGTGCAGAGGCGCTGACTGAAATTGGTCCTGTAAAACATACACCACAAACAATATGTGTTATGTGCAGTGAAGGTGTGTCTTTAAAAAGTAACCATGATTCATAAGGGACGCTTTAAATTCACTCTCATATGAAGGCAGTTGAGACTAATATGTAAATAATTTAACTAGCTCAATAAATTTTTTTCTCTATGTGGGTTGTATTAGTTGCAACATAAAACATGAAAGATGCCACAGCTGCCAGTTTACAATCAAAACGGTTTCATGGCCTATCATTAAAAAAAGTATTAAAAATAAATATGAGTTTATAGTTTAATTCATAGTTATTCAAATCTTTATTGAGGCTCTTTTTCATTTGACGTACAGCAAATGCTGGTAAATGTGAGTGGGCCTTAATTGACAGCATGAACCCCCATTCTTACCTGTTCTCTGGGAGCTGTAGATGAGGCTGTAGAAGGTGTAGTCGCAGTTGCCCAGGTCGAAACAGGTGCTGGTAACAGTCACCTTCTGCACTTCTCTCACAGGCACTGCAGTGGCCCAGTTCTCAAAGCTAACCACCTGGAGAGAGTGCGAATATCATAATTAAGACAGAGAAAAATAAATAATAAAGTATAAAAAAGGGTGAATGAAATGATCTTGGAATCTCGCATAGTTACTTCTGCTTCTTTTCTGCGTCTGCAGAAATTTCTTCACAAGTCCAGGAAAAAAATCAAAGGAGAAAATGCTTGTCATCTTACAATGGAAACACAAAGGGCTCAGAATTGTTTCTCAAAAGGGTTTCTGTCCCTTAGTTTCCCCATTTGTGCCAATAGTGCTAGTGCTACTGCTACCACTTGAACACCCCAAAACAAGAGCAATAAAAAATTCTATTGTGATGCAGGGTTTTTTTTACCAACCTGTCTTTCTTCCAATACATCATAGATGGCTCTGATGACCTGCACTTCATTGACAGCCTCTGGGGATTGCTGTTCTGTAAAAGGGCTCTTCTCTTTGAAGAAGCCAACATCCACAAAACCACCTATCCGGAAGTCTTGCATCAAAACCTCTATGTAGTACCTGTTTAAAAAAAATGGTAGTCAGTCTGTGACCTTAAGTAAGTTACATTCTACCACTTTTCATTACAATGTGAATACACTGTAATAATATACGTAATGGGAATATATGCTAGTGATAAAATATTTTGACAATTGTAGTAAACTACTCACGGCTTTCCTTTTTCCAGTTTCATGGTGTCAGATTTCTGCGAGCTGGCTTGGTAAAAGCTGGGAGAATAGGAATTCCGGTAGGCTATCTTCACCTAACAGAAAAACAGGAAAAAAAAAGGTATTTAAAACATGAAACATTTGTTGTTCAAATAATAACACAAACACACACACATACATATATAAAATGAAAAAAATATGAAAAATATAGCAATCACCATCTTTTTTTTCCTTTTTATAATTTAACATCCTTATAACACCATCTGCTGTTTACCAGCGCATTCTCACTCATGTTATTTATTAAAATAAGTAATTGCTTAAAATTTTAAAAGACTCGGTGATCAGAAAACAAGGTGACCTTCATTAGAGACTTTGCAGCACATGAAAAAATAAACAGTTATATACCTTGTCCTGGGGGAGGCCGGTATGGCTAAAATAGAGCGCAAAGTAGTCATCCCCTCTGATGTAGAAGGTGTAGTTGTCTGTTTCTGGGAGGACTAGGAAGCCACTTAATCGACCCACAAAGTATTCCAGCTCCACGGGCCAGGTGTGGAACAGGGAGTCCACCCAATCCACTGAGTACCCGGTTCTGTTCTCATTGTAGTTCAGCGCTTGGTCCAGTTGATTGGGTATGCTGTCATTCCACGTCTCCATCTTCAGGCCTCTGCCACCTACAGGCCCAAGTCACACACCTGAATAGCGTCTTAACGCTGCAATCACAGCTGCTCTGAGACAGCGTGAATCTTAAATGTCTTTATCTGTTATTTACTATCACAATAACATATTGCGCAATACGCATGGTTTACGCAATGATTTTCCATCCTGACTGCCCACTGATTTATGGTTTACCTCCTGGGTCTAATGAATGTTAATAGCCTTGCTAACATGTAGCTTTTAATGAATTTCTGGTGATGTCACATTCCCATAATGATAGGTTTAGCTGAGTAATTCATTGATTAGAATCAGTTATACAATCCACCTTTGTTTAACTATTTTTAACTTAGTATTCCTGCTACCATGGCAGCATAAAACCTGCCAGGATTCGTTTGAATTTTTAAATTTGATATATATAGCATCTTAGATTGCATTTGCCATCAACATCCCTTTCACTGTTGTACTTTGCATGTTAATTGGCAACTAGAACTATGAGTTTCAATAAAAATTACAAAATTATTACATTCTTGGAAAAATATGAATGAGTTAATCAGTCCAGGTTCAACCACCTGAACATGCTCTGAGGTCTCATATTGAGAGTGTTAAAATGCTAACACCTGCTCCTTGTAGAACTTGCTGTTTATTTTACAGTATGTATAGTATTGGTGCTGGATGTACTGGAAGTTGTTCACTATAAGAGCATTTGCTAAACGAATGTAATGTAATGTAATTTGAAAATACATTTAGTGGTTTTGTGTCACCTTAGTCATTTCTTTCTACATTTTGTCTCAGGGAGTGTATTCATCAATCATAATATGCTGCTCTGCTTTGACAATCAGTCATCCAGCCCATGACGCAAACTCACACTTATGCATTCCTCAACCTGATCACATCATCAGTTTTCAGGGTCTATTGCAAAGATAGCATTGGTTGCAACACCCCCTCAAACTCTATGTTCAAGCGCACTTTCTACAGGGTATGCCAAAAATGCCTCAGACTCTTTGATGTTTTGAGAGGCACAGAAGCCAAAATAACAAAAAATCACAAAGCATTCATTAAAACTGCCAGACAGGTGTGACATATAACAGCTAATCTCACCTGGAAAGACTGTCATGTTGCTCATCTGGAACTCAGGGACCCTGCAGGTGATCCTCTCGTCAGATAAGCTCAGAATTTCACAATCACGGCCTTTAAAAATAGAAACAAAAGAATTAACCGTGAAGAGCTGACTTTTGGAGAGAATTTAAATAATTTCTATGTAATGTTTATGCAAGTTATCTATTGATTAATTTCAGTGGTTTATTTGATTTTTCTAGCACTGTTGAATGAAACAACTTGTTTGTTTCTGTTGACATTTAATTCCTGGAAATTTCTGTGTTTACAAAATTGTCACCACCCCTATTTGAACAAATAAAAATGATCATAAATTGCAATTATTTCCACTGTATATGAAAATGATACAAATAAACAAAACTCGAATTGGTTATTTGAATAAAAATTAGAATAACAATATTTGATTAGGATGTTAGCCAACGGTTTATTTTGACTTATTTTATACCAGTCCACTATAAAGGCTGAAATCAAATAGTCACAGCTGAATATCCCGATGAGTAATTTCATTGTGACCAAATAAGACAGTCTGTACTGAAGACATATCTTTTCTAAGAGACCAATTCTAAAGGTATCACTGCTTGCGTGTGGTCCTCTGCCCTTTCAAACATTTCTAAAATAGCTGGGCCTTTTGTTCTTAAATGCCACAGGTTCATTTGGTTAGAACCTTAGCTTTTTCCATTACATTCCAAGAGAGACGATTACCGTGACTGCCTCTGTTTAGATGCATGAAAAACAAGTAGAATGTTCTTAATGCTCCGGATGCTCTCTCTGTTAGTTTTGCAAGAATTCCGAAACTCTACCACAAATGTTTGCAACTGTAGAAATGCAGGGAATGACGCAATGCCAACAATAGCGTATGTTTTACCTTCTGTAGCTACTACAAGTGTTTGACAGTTCAGCTGCTGTCAGGGAAAGAATCCATTGTGAGCTTATTAATCTGAGCCTGGGAAAATGTTACCTCCAACTAGAACAACTGCTGGTTGATCTGTTTTGTCAAAGTGGCGTCCCTCAATAGTCAGTATCGTTCCACCTTGTAAGCTTCCCATAGAAGGAGAGACTCTGTTGACCACTGAAACGAAGACAAAAGGCAAAGTTATACTGAAATAAATTTAATTTTCTCTCACGAACAAAGCTTAGATTGGTTGTGTGTATTATTAAGAATACTCTATTATGTACTGTACCCGCGTAGCTCTGAAACATTGCCAACTTGTTCAAAGATGACACAGAAAACACTGACAGATCTGGTGAACTCCTGTAACAGAAAATACACATTCAGTCGTGTACTGTAAAAAAATAAATAAATACATTAAAAATATCTAAAAACATATGAAAAATGATAAATGCCCAATAATAGACCCACCTTCCATAGTGGCTGTCCAGAATGTAACTTAGATTGTGGTGTCCTGATAAAAACAAAATATTATACATTCCATTCCAGCAAGTATTTTTACTTGATACAGTACAGTAAAACTGAGAGTCAATAGGGTTGAAACTACATACATAACACAAACAAGCAACATATTCATGATCTGTGTGGCGAACTGAGAGTGAGAAATGAAATACAAATTCTTACCAACATATGTCCCAGTCATTTTGCAGGTCAGGGTTCCCCACTGGCTGTACTCGCTGTCTAAAGTGAGACCATACCTAAAAAGAATCAGTGCAAAAATCACATATGGTGCAAAATACTATAGCATTGTAAAAACGACTGCTGTTTAAGGCAAGAGTTCCTCTGCAGGACAGGCTTACAGCTCATCAGAGTTAGGCTTCAGCAGTTCACATGGCATTCCCCCAATGTAGGATCTGCAGTTTAAAAGCACATTTAAAACATTAGAACACTTTGTACACCGTGTGAAATAACAATACTATAAAAGAGGTCATTTGCTTTAGTAAATTAGAATAACAAAATTATTTCAGTCTGGTAAAAAAAACCGTTTCTCCTGTTTATGAGTTGTAGTGTTAAGTTTGGCAATGACCTTGCTCTTCACAGGGCCCTGAGAGTCTGGTTGAAGTCTACCTTAAACCAGCCTGTTAGACTGGGAGCCCCTGGGGACAGCAGTTCAGTCATGGTCATGCATACCATGCATGCAAACATGTCGTACCTCAGAACCCTGACATCCAGACCATTGGAGCTCGTGGCGGTATTGCTCCCATACACATCAGTGAAGATCCGGCCACGCATTGTGATCAGTGTGCCTGTGGGGTTTAAAATGGCAGCAACGGTCAGACTTTTCAGGTTAACAGATGCCAAGAAGTGTTGAGAAGCCCTGTCAATAGATCATTCATTTAAAAAAAAGTAAATACAAAATGGCATGATTTTCCATTAAAAACACCATTATCGAACTGCATCTTCGAAAAGCCATACCAGGTAAACCAGAGCTGGGTTCAATACTGGTGATTGTGGGGGTGCGATAGTTCCGGGGCTGTGGAGAAATTGACCAGGAAATCCAGAAGATCATTATTAACACAAGGAGAATATATTTTTTAACATTCAAATTTCCTCAATTAGTCATTAACCCATTGCCATGTCTTGGCAAATGAAGTTGCTCTATTCCAAATTTTGGCATGCATGTAAATAGTCCTGTATGTCACTGTTAGTATGAACCTGTGCATTTTAAAATGTTGTACATAGTTTGATAACAAAAATGGCAAAATTTGTATGATGTGGAAAATCAGAGGTCATTACATTTACAACAAAATCCGACTGAACAGACAGCACAACGTCATGCATTAGTGTACAGCGAAACCACATTAGAAACTACACTGATCTTACACAATCCCATAGGTTAAAAATAAATGAGACGGTGACTTCATCTAAAAGTTGGGATAATCAGGGTGATGCAACAGTGTCAGAAACACGGATGATGTTGACTCACATAGAAGCTGCACCAGTAAGGTTTGTAGTCTCCATTACAGATGTTACTTTCGGGAATGGGCACCCCATCCACACTGACTCGAACCACATAGTCATCAATGGGCAAAGGTCTGCCGGTATGAGATCACATGATCACAAAGAGTACACATGAACACTTGTGGAAAGATCCGTCTGTACAAATGGGAAATGAGTATGCTGCTTTTCAGTTGTGTGGATAAAAAATGGCTGTTACAGAAGGTAAAGAGTTACCTGGTGTAGCACATGATCTGGTTGCCATGGGTAGAGTCCCTTTCCACATCACAGGGAATGGATCTGGTGTCCGACACCAGATAGACGCTGTTACCAAAGTCCTTGCTGTCGGGGTTGAGGTTGAACTGGTTTTCCTGGGCGAATCCTTTAAAACATCATAACATACATTTAGATAGACAACCAGACAGATTGATTGGCACCTCACTTTTTAATTGCGCTTCAATAACCCATACCTTCTCCTTCAATTGTCAGTCTTGTTGCTCCATTTGTGCTCCCTGTCTTTGGCGTCACTTTTGTGACTCGTTGTGCATCTGAAAAGTACATGCAGAAAATGGTAAGAAAAGCAAAGCATGGTAACTACTGAGAAGAATGTAAATTACTGTGTGCAATTAAGTCACAACTGCAAACCAGCAGTTTTTAACATATTAATAATATGTAACACTTTTAAAGTTGTGACATACAGGCTTCAATTCCTCAGGTCTCAATAAGTGGACATAAATACAAAATGGCTGACGTACCTGAAAAACTCCAAAGCAAAAGGATGACGAGCAACAGGTGCTCGACCTTCCACAGGTGGTTCATCCTCTCAGTGCTGAGAGTTCTTCAGCTGCACCATTGGCTGAACCTTCCCTAATCTGTTACTGTGATTAATTAAAATTTAATTACAAAATTAAATAGGCAAAACTGATGAAGAACACAACAAAGGAAAAGCAAATACAGTCAGTTATAATGATCTAAACAGGTAAAGGTCAAACACATCAGTTAGGTTTCCATTACGTATTAGCATCTGAAAATAAAATATTATAAATGCTCATTAAATATAGTTATTGTGAGTTCAATGCATGACTGTGCTACTCTCTAACTGGGCCTTGATTAATATCATTTTTGCTGTAGATTCTACATGGAATGTGTGTTTAAAGACAGCAGAAAAAGTATGGATGGGATTTATCAAAATTACAATTAATATTTTTGAATGTCATAATCTAATATATTAATATGTCAACATAATTGCATAAGCTTCATTACAGTACAAAAGAAAATATATATATAAAAATGGAGAAGAATAGGATATTTCTAAGTGTATATATTTTAAGTGAAACAGTGAATCATACAGTTATTAGTCATTATTATGTATTATTAGAATGATGTAGTGTAAAAGGTATATTTAAACATAGGCTTGGTGAATAGCGTAACAATAAATGGCAATTGCAGAAAAAATAAGAGAACAACTGCATATATAGAAAAATAGTTTTACCTTGAATGTGTTTCATGCACAGCATTTTATTTAATTTTATACAAACACACATGCAAAATTTGAGGGTGGGCAACTTTCCATTCCTTAAATGGTGAAAGCTTGGCTGCAGTATTCAATCTGAGAGTGACAGGTGCAAAAACCACCTGACCCATCTTACCACCTGTCATAATCATATAAATATACAATACTAGTAAAAGTTTGGACACACCTGATTAAGATAATGGGAAATATGCATTCAAAGACATCTAAAGACCTAAAGACTTGTGCTTAAATGCTTGAAATGTGTTTTTTAGACAAATATAAATCATAAAGTTGATGCCTATGTATGAATTTCTTTCCAAATAATTTTTAGTTTTAAAAATATTTTTTGACTATTTTGACAAATCTAAAACATAAGACAGTTTTGATTTGTTTATAACACCTTTTTGGTCACTGCATTCCATTCAACTGCATTTGAGTTATTTCATAGTATTGATGTCTTTATTATTATCCTAAAATGTGGAAAATACCACAAAATAAAGAAAAGTGTGTCCAAATGTTTGCCTTGTACTGTGTAGACATGGCTGAATAGAAAAGGTACTGGTGAATGAAAAAGGTGACCTTAAGAAAAATCTTTGTTACAAATAATTGTGCCTTGAAAAAGACTGAATTAAATTATGCATTCACAGGCATTGAGGTTTGACAGTAGGGGCAGTTACAGTTCAGTGAATCTCACTTTTAACTGATGTTCAATTAATGCCATACAAAATACACAAAATGAATTTGACATGGTGCAAACTATGTATGTAAAATGGTTTAGCTGGCTACTACCAGAGCAAAATTCAACACAGATTTCTGATTCCATTTTTTCTATTGTATTTATTCCATACAGAAACATATGAAGGACCACGTCCCCTTCACTCTGTTATCCTGAAGGATTGTATGTATACATTACTGTGCTGCATTTTAAGAAATAGCACTTACCTCTTAGTAGTTTGTCACGTCTGTGTCTGTGTCTGTGTCTGTGTGTGGTAACCATTGTGAGCTCCTGTCTTATACATGTTGGGAGGAATGACACAATGATGTTTTGCATAGCAACAACCTAATGAGTGGGTAGGTTCAAACAGCTTTTGTACACATTCCAAATTTCTCTATATGCTGACATGACTTATCTATTAATATCAGACTGCTTCCAATGAAGTGCTTGACTTAAAACCTTAAAAGATTTATCTCACCCCCCGTCATGACAATGGCATGTCATCAAAGGCTTCAAAAGAATACTTGTCCTCAACTTTTACGTGTAATCTCATTCGTCAACCAGTTTCAAACAATTGTACTAGCTAGGGTCATCAAACATCAACATCTAATGTGAAAATGCTCTCTGAAAAATAATTCAAATGCCACATGATCAAAACAATGTCATCTCATATAATCTTGGAATTATGAAAGACTGTCTATATTTAGGAATGTTCAAATTAAAAAGCAAATAAAATTAAAATAACATGTTTTATCCATATCAATGACAGGCCCAGTTACTTTCTGGCCCTTATCATTGTGTTTTGGATTCTGTGATCTAGTGACTGATATATGGTAGTATACTTGACTTCCCTTGTCTAGTCAGGCTGCGCAAGTTAACTTGTGGTAGGGCTTGAAGAGTGTTATGCTCACACTCACTGGTCTGGGATTGTTGTTAACCTGGTCTGACACTGTTGCTCATTCAACTTGAATGGATACCCTTATGTTCTGTTGTGCTGGAAGTCACTTTATAAGAGCATCTGCTAAATGAATGTAATGCAATCGAATGTGTCTGTGATCACAGATGGAAAATTACCTCTGCTCTGTTTCACAGCATTGTATGAATTAACACTCTCACCACAGTAATCATTGCAACTGTGAACATTGCGTAACAATAGTCTGCCCTTTGCAAAATACCAGTGGGCTTGAACAAACAAAATGTTTCAGGTTGAAATGAGATCCGTTTTGGTATGAATCACGCAGATTGTCTTTTAAGCCGCTTCAGTCAGGGCCCACTTGAACTGACTAGGTCATGTGCCCAGTCTACCACACAGGAGCCTCCGCTACTGGTTCTGTGTACAGTCTTACACAGCCATTGTCATATGGCCTTTAACATTTGAGCCAATCTGAGAGTAGGGGGTGTGGCCTGTGAACTTTTTGGGCTTTGACTTTAGTGAGTGTGACAGGGGTGCCAGGTGTTGCCTCTTTTGTCAGAGTACCTTTTTTAGCGAAAGCTGGTATAATAACTGGTAAATTGAATGACTGAATTCGACTTTCTATAATGAAACCCTCTGTAGCAGTGCGAGAGGGCAGCTGTATAGAGTGTGGTGCACTAGAGAGAGGGAAAAACATGATTTCAGGGAATGGTGCTAAATAAAAAGGTTCAGATATGCTGAATTATGTATATCCTGGCTGAAATATCTTTCTCATGGTTTGTGTGTTGATCACTGACATTAATATTTCTGAATTGATTAATATAATGAAAATGAATTCTACACTGATTAATATAAGGAAGATGAATATTTTGCCCAGGCTTACCTTGTTCAATCTTCACCTGGCTAAAGGAATAAATGAAGCGATTATCAATTTCTTATAACCCATATAACAAAGCAAGATGAAACCAAGCTTAAGATTTTTCACTGTCATATAATTTTTGCCATTAAAACATGGTCTGCTTGCCTGATGAATTGTGTCAGCGGTCTACCTCCATTTCTCTATAAGTCCTAATTAGCATGTAAAACCATTTAACTTTACCAGTCCTGCACAGGAGATAGTGCTTTAAAAAACCACCTAATTTGTGCATCTAAAACAGTGGCATGAGAAGTGCACAGGCATGAGACACACATGAACAACCATCAGTATCAAACGTGCTGATCATACCTAGATCTATGTGTACGTGCAATGCAATATAAATGACAGATGGATTATACCATTCCAAACACAATGCCAAGGCATTCCCTGGAGAAAATTTCCACATTAATAATTACACATACCCTGGAGTAAACCACCATATAAATAATTACACGTAATTAATTAAGTACACGTAACCCTGAAGTACAGTTCCACATGTATATTCACAGATAAGGTGAATGAAAGATCACCCTTTGGTTGAAGTGTAGCCTGAAGAGGTGTGACATCAGTCTGCATATACTTTAATGTGGAGCTGAAACAAGATATGTGCGGGTGCATACACTGGAAAAGCTTATGCATACAGCACAATTTGACTGAAATTCTACCATTTTTGGGGTGTGACAGTGGCTTTTTATCAAACAGGAGCTGACCACTGGTAAGAATTACATAGTTCTGAACTGTGTGCATCTTTGTACCAGATTATCTCTGCATCTTTTGAGGTTTGGAACTGTAGTTCGATACAAAAGTGGATAGCATGTAATTAATATGCAAATGAATTATTTTCTTACATCTTTTGCAAGGAGGTGATGTATGTTTAGGCCATAAGATTAAAGAAAAGGTTCTTACTGAGAAATCAGTTGGCGCAGTTAATATTTATGTCCACATGGTGGCACCAGAGTAAATTAAACAAAAAAAACTAAAAAACAAAATTCCCTGATGTCCTTTCAGCAATAACATTACCAAGGAGAACTCAGAGCTTTGTGTTGTTGGAAAGGAAGACCCCCACAGTCTTTTCCCTGCCATTGTTCGATGTTAATACCATGCTCACAGTCAGCCATCAGTCACCCCTCTAGCCACCAGAGATTCCCTGGAATTATTCAGTGACCTGATGGACATATTCATTCACAGCCATTTACTTGAATTCTGTTCCAAAGTATTTGCGCTGGTCTTTCAGAGGGGTCAGGAAATAATCAGAGGAGAACTTTCCAGTTTTGGTCTTATTGGATCTGGGTTTACTGGTTCGTTCTGTCTGGAAAACATACTCTGTCCAGTGCTTCATGTCAAAGCTCTCTCATTAATTAGTTATCCTGTATGATGCTCTGAGCAAAGCCTGATTTTTTTTTCTCTCACCGCATATGCTGTACTGAGCTATGTGGTTTCCTGTCGTGTGGCCTGGAGAGGATGTTTTTTCACTTGCTAAACACAAAGCATTGAGTGATACGTGGAAATACTTTGTTAGAGACACTGCAGGAGACTCACTGACACATCTCTGCCGTTAGCCACTGGCTCTTGAATACTCGCACATACACATACTGTATACACTATACACACAACAAAATGACCACAAAAATATTTGATAAATATCCATAATCCATATATTTCTTTATTTATTCATTACAAATTGAATGGTAAGTTCATCATGATGTTCACTATATCTTATACGCACACACAAACACATACGTGAGCGCAGACATATGCAACGCACACACACTCATACACACAAACACACACTCAGGCAGACACACGCACACAGAGCTTTGAAGAGGCTATGCTAATGAAGTTTCTGCTCCATACAAACGGATGTCCATTGGTCTAAATGCAAAGGTAAGGATGCAATTTTATTCTCATATCTTTTAATTTAGAACACCTGTGCATTGAAAAGAGTTAAACTCTTCATCTACAGAAGTGACCAGATGCACAGGCCAGTAACAGTTCCATCAGTCAGGAAAAATCTTTAGATCATTATAGTCAGTCAACCTGGAATTACCGAATTCGTTACCAACACGATTCCGCATTATGCAATGTTTGTCACATGCAATGATATAGATGGTAATCGCGTCAGTCTCATTTTAATAAGTTTTTACAGAACACTGAATCCTCTGTAATTTGATAACATGTCCATGTGATAAATTTGACACATTGGTTTCTATCATAATGTGGAGTACACACAACTCCAGAATGCTCCTGTGTAATCAAGTATAAAACAACTGTGTTTTTGGTAGATGGGGGCATGATTTAGCAACACTGAATGAAATGAATTGATAGAAATGTGTGGCATTTTCCAGAGAAAGCAGAAAATTAGGTGGAGAGAGGGAGTCCTATATGATCATAAATCATTCACTTCTCTTGTCTTTTTATTCCTCTGCTGTAATCTGTACGGGTAATTAGTTGTGTCCAGGATTTCATAAACTGGTGGGGGATGGGGTGTGAGGTCTCATTAAGTGAGCTGGGGGCAGAGGATAAGTGTGAATTATCTGATTATTCATGTAACAGACATTGATCACACACAAAAATACTGTTGTTCCCATTTCTTTGAAGTACTGACCGCAAGAAACAGTGTAGTGCTCTCAGCTGACCAATGCAAACTGAAACAAAGAAACTCAGTGTGTTTATCATTGTGTAACATTTGAATTTTATGGGTACTAACAGCTAAAGTTTCACACGCTGTGTAGGTTGTGTCACTCTAGCCTCATTTACAATAAGAAGAAGAGAATTTCACCTTGGTGGCCACACCCCTTTTTGTAATACTGCAGTACTGCCCTGGCTGCACACGCATACACACACACAGGAATACATAAACTTTCATACACAACATACATACATGCACTCTACTTCTCTTACACATACAAACACCCTCATACTCACATAGGCACACATACCTGAACTCTCTTTCTCATTCTTTCTCCCTCTCACACACTCACACTCACACACACACACACACACACACACACACACACACACACATATGCACACACATTAGCCCTAGCCCACACACAGTCAGTGTGACTCGAGATCAAAACAGAATGGGTTCAGATTCCTGACTGAGACATCTTGAAGGACAGATGTATGTAACCACTTTCTTCCCAGAATATTCCCTGTTCATCAAGGCTTTCTCAGCTTGTGCTTGATACAATTTTACCACTCCAAATTAAAAACAGAAAACAGAACTGTTTATTCATAATGCTAATATAAGTATAAAATTAAAGAATATAATGAGTAATAAGTATAATTAGTATGCTGATGTTGGTAAAAATGAAACCATTTGCATTACCTCTCTCTCACTCCATCTCTCTTTCTCTATACAGTAGAGAAATGGCCACCAGCACCCTCCCACCATTGCCTCTCCCTGAATACCAGGAAGGAAAATCTACCATTGACACCTTAGAAAACGTAATGGACAAAGTGCTGATTGTCCTCTACACCCTGACCATTATCCTGGGCATCACCGGCAACTCAGTGGTCATCTGGGTGGCCGGTTTCCGCTTGCCCTCCACCGTCACCAGCGTGTGGCTGGTCAACCTGGCGGTGGCCGACCTGATCTTCTGCCTGACCCGCGTGGTCTCGCTGGCCAAGAAGCTGTTCTTCAGCTACTGGCCCTTCGGGGTCTTCCTGTGCAAGTTCAACGGCTTCTTCAAGTACGCCAACATGTTCTGCAGCGTCTTCCTCCTCGGCGTCATCAGCGTGGACCGGGCGCTCTGCGTGTGGCGGCCCGTACTGACCAAACAGCGCCGCACGCTGGGGGTCGCCCGCCTGGTCAGCGTCGGGGTGTGGGTGGCCTCCGTCACCCTCAGCTCCCCCTACTTTGCCTTCCGCCAAACTTACACCAGCAAAAACAACCTGACCAAGTGCTCCATGGAGGGGAAGGACAGACAGGGGGACGTCTCTAGCTCGCTGGCCCTCTACATCTTGCGCTTCCTGTGCGGGTTTCTCCTCCCCTTCCTGGTCATCCTGTGCTGCTACACCTTGGCCGCCGTGGGCATACGCCGCACCAGGCTGACCCGGAAGAGGAAGCCCCTCAAAATCCTCGCCTCCCTGGTCTGTGCCTTCTTCCTCTGCTGGGCGCCCTACCACTGCCTCCTGCTGGTCAAGATGGTGAACAGCAAGAGCCAGGTGGTGAAGATAGGCGTGCCGCTGGCCAAGGGGTTCGCCTATTTCAACAGCTGCGTCAACCCGCTGCTGTACTTCTTCATGGGCTTGGACTTCCGGAGGCGTTTCCAGCAGGGTCTGTCCGAAGTGTACAGGAATGCCCTGGCGGAGGTGGAGGGGCCGACTGCCCAATCTGACGAGGGGCAGGAGAAGAGTTCTGCCTCCACAACACAAGCTAGAGAGGCGGTCAACAGCTCAGCGGTGAACGTGGCCGCATTATGAAAGCTGACAATGTGAGGAAATGCCACATAGCTATAGCATGAACATGTTACTGTATGACCGGAGTGTATTTCATGTTTTATTCATGTTTTTAAATGAGATGCCTTAGTGAATTATGTGCAACAAGGCATTGCAAACTTTTGTAATCATTACATTATTTCTTTATCATTGGGTAATAGTAGGGTACGTTAAGGCTTTTATGTGTTCTGCACTTTCCTTTGTAACCATGTTGATTTCAGCCTTAGTGGGCTATAACATCTTTTCAAGAATGATTACTGTTAGGAAAGTGTCTTTTCCGCTACTCATTAAGAAGCTTAGTGTCTTTTTAAGACTGGTTAGCTGAATCGTTGTGTTTTACTGTAGGCCAGGAAACATGTCATTGTAGTTTTGGTTGCAGGTGAAGACCCAGATTTGAATGATTCTTTCCTTATAATGTCATTCGCATATTACATTTGAACTATGTATTTTTCTACAAAACATAAAATGATGCAAGTAAAAAGATTAGAATGTTAAATTCAATGGAGGACAACTTCCATGTCCAGGGGGAAATATTTGCAGAAATGTCCTTAAGTAATTGTACATATTTGTTTATTTCTCACATGCCTTCATGTGAGATTTAGTAATCTTACAGTACGGTTAATGTTCTCCTCATAAAGCATGTGGAAAAATACTATACTTCCCAAGAGTGAGTTTTAAAAAAGAAACAAGGGAATGTTTACCACATTACTGAGGGTGAGGATTGTTGTTGTATTGTTCAAGCAAAATCTTTAAATCTATGGTTTGAGCATTATCCTGAAATGTCAATAAAAACTAAATAAACAATATTTAGAAGCTGAAAATGGCATAATGATGTAGCTCATTGCTGAAATTTACGCTAGTATGCTCTGGATGTTTTAACAGTATTTATCAATAATTAAAGATACAAAACCCACTCTGCCTATTTTGCATTAAACTACAATGCGATGCAGACATGTTGCTCACGATCACATCATTCCTATGTAATTCCAATCATTTTACTAGACGATTGAGACAATCAGTACACAGAGGACAGCTTCAGTATTAACAGAAGGAGCATGTCTTGTTTTGGACAGGCCCTACTCAATGTCTCTGGGAAAGTGGGATACTAATGCTACTTACTGAGAACTGTAGGTCAGTAATGAGTAATCATAACAATCATTAAAAAGGGGCTGCACTTTCTCACCACGTTCACACAAAGGCCTTATAGATGTGTTCTGCCTCAATGTAGATTCAAAACAGAATACAAACCTACAAGTTCTCCAAAGGACAAGCAAAGAAGAGAATCTCTTTTTTAGTATTCATTTGAGAATGGTTACATCCTTACGCACTAATGTCCATTTACATCGATGATTCAAATTTTACTTCAGTTAAAAGTGGAGAGCTGACAACTTTTCAGCGCCAAACTACAATTAATTACAGCTAATCACGTTCGTAATTTATTATACTTTGTGAAACTATCTAAAAATACAGAGTTCATTTGAACATGTGGGAGAGAGCAAGACAGGGAAACAGTTCGGGGGACAGAGACTCACGAGGCGGTGAGTAGGCTAGCGTGTCTAGACAGGAGGAACTGCAGTCAGTTGTATTTTGCGCCTGCATACGTTTCTTTATTTTAGTTTAGTTTACAGCGTTTTCCTGTAAGTCAGTGTTTTTTTCACACTCTCACACAGTTAGCGTGACCTTTTCATAGAAGTTATCACCGTGAAGTGCAGACATGCAGAATGGTCAGGTTTGAAACAATCAAATTTTATTTGAAATAGCATTCTCACTGACAGAATTGTCACACAGCACTTAAGGAAACACATTGTATAAAAACAGATCCGTAATTAGATGATACAACCTAAAGGAATGCATAAGGCAACACCTTACTGTTACATATAGCAATACATTATATAAATGATTTTACTTTTGAGAAATAAATACAATGTTTAAAAACCCTCAAATCTGGTTCTTCTCCTCAGTCTTCTTCTTATTGTGAACTATAACTGATAACATCACTTTGAATACTTCATTCAAACCTTTGCACAATCAGCAGGACCATATTTCTGTTACGGGCTACTGTGATTTCTATATTAATCACGATTTCTTAATCTTGCATCATCCCTCATTGTTTGTTTTGTATCACACATGAACATTTTCCTCTTTTTTGGCAGCAAAATGGAGGGATGATTAGAGAAAGAGGAAATCAGCAGACATGATAAAAAACCCTAATAAAGGAAGGAAACGAACAGAAGCTTGTGTGTGGTTTGAAAGGCAGTGACACATTTCAGTTGTTTATAACGTGTGGCCCCTTCCTTTCTGGGTGGTGATCGTTGCAGTTGCAAGTTCTTCAGAAGTATGCCTACGTATCGCTTGAATTCTGTGGTCACTGTAAGCTGAACCAAGTTCATGCTCAACTCATCAATGGCACAAAAATGTGTGCAAACCACTGTTCAGGGGGTGGAACTGATAAACCAGGAACAGAAGATTCACCGATCCCAAACAGTACCTAAAAGGATCATCATGAAGATATGAACTTACATAATGAGAAGTGTAAAAGAATGAAAGTGAACATGAACAAAACTGTAAAGGTTTCTTTTTTGCTTCCTCCTAACAAGATCTCTTGTGCAAGAAGGGGTGGGGAAGGGGGCAGGGGATATGGAGAACTTAACTCTTTTGCAACTGTTCACACACTCACTTGTTCCAGGGTGAAGGTCAGATACTGTAATTAATGAAGAGAATCCTCCAAGAAACACACTGGGCCCTATTTAAGATACAGAAACACACTTACAAACATGGACGCAAATCCCTAGGACTGTTATCAAACTGGGTGTGCAAAGCACACATGATCTGGGGTCACCTCTTTAGGGAGAGAGCATGACAAAGGTGTGCCCATGTGCAGGCTAATCAGGCTAATCAGGGTACCTGCCACATGACCTCTAAAGGAGCCAGTGCTCCGGTGCCAAGGTGGACCATTACATTACATTACATTACATTACATTCATTACATCTCACAGTGCAGTTTGAGAATACAGGTGCATCCTGTTTTGTGTGTTATTGCAAGGTATGTGTGAAATACTTAATAATCTGAATTCATTGTAAAAATGATAAAAACACATGAAGTAGTCCAAAGTGAGCAAAACTGAAACGCAACACTCCCCACGGTAAGCATAGCCTTTAAAAACAACAAAGGGCGCATGCGCACGCAGCGACCGGCAGTGAGAGTTTGGCGTCCTCGTGTTGGTGTTTTATACTTGTTTTAAAGGTTTTTACCTTGAAAAGTCCATTTATGTTCAGCAGTGTAGTTAAACTGGATTATGTTGAGCCATGGAATGTGTAAAACAGATCATTCTGGCTACCCATACAAAGCAGCCCCATTCATAACATATTTTCAAATTAATGACACATTCTTATTAATACTCATGAATTTTTATATTCACTTTGGAGTATATGAAACAACTGGAAAAAAAACTGTTAGCAGCAATGTGGCCACACACAGCTGTGCAATGGAAGGAGTGAGCAGAGGAGAAAGATATTGTTCTTATCATCATTATCTTATCATTTTCATCAGAATATAGCTGCTTTGATGCAGTAGCAATCTAACTACTCCAAGGAGGGCTTCTACCCTTCTTCTACTTGTCTGACAGCTCTGGTAAGAGACATAACACAACAAGTAATACACCACAAATTACTAATATGATTAATTCTGAGTCTAAAACCAGAGCTAGACAACAAAAATAATGCCACAAAAAGAAAAATGGAAATCTTTTGTCTTGTCTTTCAGTCAGAATTTGCTGTCTTGTATATTGACCTTGTTCCATTTTTACATGCAAAGAGAAGTTATTTTTATGTTTTTTTCCTTCATGACGTGTTGTTCATTAATACCTCCTGCTGTGACTGTTTGTGAATGGAGCCGATTATTTTTGGAGTGTTCCTGTAAAATTTTCGGAACTGCTTTTTTTTTTGTGCGTCCGGGGATTAGGTGGGTGGTTGGGTGAGTGGTGTGTCACTTGCCCTACCTATTTACTACCATTAGTTAAGAGTTTGAACCAAACTGGAAAAAACCAAGAGAGATGTACTAAGAAGAATTGCTATGAAGTAGACCACAGTGTAAAATTACATGATAGAGTGGTTGTTTTAGCAACACATTTTCAGTTTTGCTTACTGGTGTGAATAAGGTGTCAAACAGCTATGGTAATTTTTTTACCAGCATGGGTGAAATGAAAGCCACTAATGATTTATTTTTGCAGTTTCAAGACGCATCAGCTGCACCTGATGTAAGCACTGGCTGTTCTCTCACTTTCTGTCTCTAAATTGCCTCCTTTATTGTTTCCTTGATCAACTAACATGGTGTTTTGCATGTCAGCACAATCATGCACAGAACACGCACAGGTTTATGGAGTTAGTGTCCCTCCATTGATCCCCAGAGAGGTATCTACCTTCCTGTGTTTTGATACAGACCTGGGGAATTTCCCTCACGTTGGCATTTCAGTCCCCAATATGGTGTGAAATGCTTGCGTTTCATGTATCTTTCTACTGCTGCAGACTGATTGTTTCTATTCTTGTGCTGAGAAGTCAAAACAGAAAAAGATGCATGCAGCAGCTTGTTCCCTCTTACAGAGTTTCAGAACCGCAATATGACCGCAAAAAGAGTATTTTAATGGTGCTTCAAATTCTCCACACTGGAGGTCAGCTTGTCTGCCACCTATCTAAGAATATCTAAATGCATGCCTTTAGCGAGAGCACTGTTCTTCAGTCTTAAGGAGCCAAAATGTCAACAAACCATAATGGCCAGCATTGCCACACTTTGTAAGTAGTGTGGGTTGTGACCACCAGCTTGAACTTCCTTAAACAATACAAGTTTCGAATGACTGTGCAAGTCTAGCAAGTGAACAGGGGTATATGCAGTTCTTGGGATAAAATAGTATTATATGTATGTGAAAAACAGAGAAAAGCTAAAATAGGTAGCAGGGCATTTGCATACATGGCCCTGACATTAAAGAATGTCTGTGGAGAGTTTGAGACTGTTGGACCCTGTTAGGTATACTCTTGCATTTCTCTTGTCAAGAGCAATATACAAAATGGAATTTTAACAATCACACTCTGTAAGTAATGAAGTAACTCTGTAAGTATAATGAAGTGCTCTGTAAGTATAAGTAGCTGTGTATTGTTGTAGTATCTTGATTTGGACTTAAGTCAAATGTAATTTGTATATTTTCCCTGTGTTTTACAGGAATTCAGAGAGGAAACAGCTGGTTAACTGAAGAGTTAGTTAGCTAACATTTGGGCATTGCTGACCTTGTAATTTTCTGCCATTTCTTAAAAAAGATACCTAATATTACAGAAGAGCTCATTTATCTTAACATATTAATGCCCCAGAAAGCAAACAAAATTATAGAGGCTGTAAATTCCTGAAACTCTACTGTACTGCACTGTACAACAGTCAATGCGTCAGATTTTTCTTTTGTTTCAGGATGGCTGCTAATGCGATTAAACAAAGACCTGATAAGCACTTCAGTGATGAGCAATACCACAAACTGTGTGCATAGTGTTGTTTCCTCCACCGTTTCCTGCCATTTTCTCTTGGCTCCATCTAGTGGTAATAGCAAAATGTACACCATGGAGCTGACTAGTGTATTTGCAGAGCTTTGTTTTGATGACTTGCAATTGCAGCAATTACCCTGTTCAATACTCGAATATTTAATGTCCAAATCCAGGCAAGTCTAATAAGGCCTGAATTTAGAATAAGTCATCCCAGAATGAAAAAATATATTTCATAATCGCAACCATCATAATGATGATCACTTTCAGCAAGAACAAAGCTCTCTCTTTGTTTCAAAATGGAATAATATGAGCACAAGGTAGTGCAGCACAGAGCTTGTCTGAATTTGATCACTGTGCAGTGTGACGTAAGAACACTACGCATTCTGCTGTGCGGCCCCACTCCCTTTAAGCACACCACCTTTCCCACAATCGTAAAAGAGTCAGATTTTAACTGATAGATGGAGTCAGCTATGAGCATGAATCTCATTCCATATGCCATGGATCTGTACCTCTGAGGTGCATATGGCAGTGGTCATTCCATTTCTGTGCATGCAAGAGGTGAATTAATGATAACATGTCAGATGTGAACACAGCATCACTCTAACCTCATTTAGTATGTGCAGAAGAGCAACTTGTTTTTGGAGTTCATCATATATATATTTTTTCAGCATAGCTCATATGGTATTGTTTTGACTAATGCTATATTGCCTGTATGAAGCTTGTTCAGCAGTTGAAAGTTACCAGCATTACCAGCGAAGCTGCACAACATGATCATCTTGACACACTTGTGATGTAGGCAACTTTGATTCAAACTGAGCATGTCCCATCTGTCACTCTTTCCCTTCAACAAGCCCTTCCCACCTGCCATTCAAGTCCTTCAATAGCCCCCGCCCGCTTGTCCTTCTGCAGTTCCGTGCCATCTGCATTATGGTCTAGTCTCCCTCCTTCCTCAATCACCATGTAGACCTTGCAGCTGTATGCACCCGGCTCTGTTGGTCCCACCTCGAATTGTGCAGATGCAACGTTGCAGATGCAACGAATCCAGTACAAAGCCTGCTCTCCCTCACCATGGAGACCTTGCAGCTGTGCGCAACTGCCTCGTTCTGCCTCACCTCTTTCACCATGGAGACCATGCAGCTGTACACCGTCACCCATGACAAAACACATTAGAAAGCAAAATGGGTGGACCAGTTCAAATGTTATTAAATACTGCATATAGACATTGATGTCTAGACACTGATGAAAAAAATAATAATGTGGACTTTGTACAGACTCCTGTGAGGGACAAAAGAAGAACAGAAACAGAAAACGAAAGAATGAAAATGAAGAGAATAAATCAGTCCTTTGGAGAGTTTCTGGTAACACTCTAACAGTTTGTTTATTTCCAGAATCCACCCACGCCCCCGTTCACCACCCTGTGTTTCTGCAGCTGTGTGGCTCGGACCCTGGTCCCGTTCCCCTGGCTTTAATGACGGACTACAGCAGCAGCAGGGCTTCATTCCTTATCCCCTAACAGCGCATCAGTTTAAACACATTTCCAACGGCATTATTGTCTCCAGTATTAAAAGAACAACCCGTATGCTGAAGTACCCTGATATATGTGACATGCAATAGTAATAATACACAGATAGGTGTACATGTAAATCACAGTTCTCACTAGTGGCAAAGTTAATATAAAACAAACGGGTCTGACTTATCCACTCAGTTGCAATAAGCAAGATCCATTTGATGAGGAACTTTATTGAAAATTGAGGCGAATGTGAATAAATCAGCATACATCTGCTTTCCTTTCTATGTGTGCAAATACATTAATATATCTATATAAAACCTGCCTCTTTCTCGTGATTTTATTTTTATTGAAAGAGGTCTGAGAAAGGCACCAGAATGAAGACCGTTTCTACTCTTTTTCCTACTTGCTCAGCATTCTGTTCATTTTGCACTACTGGGTTCTTCCCGGGGTGCAGAATTGTCCCGTTTTACATCTTTGTTTGTTTAACTATCTTTAGCGAGGGCCAGCCATTCTTCTGCACTCATGCATTCTGTAGGCACACATGTAAAATATTCCTGCAACAAACAGATCACGCTGTTAAATTTCACATCGAAACATGGCATACTGCAATATAATTGAAAAATATAGCAATAAATATAAAAATAAATATATAAAATATGTGAATACATTAATAATAATGTAAATACATAATATACTTACATATAATAAATATGGTATTTTAAATTAATTAAATAATTTTCTAAAATGTACACTTATAAAATGTAACATATTACTTAAGTTATACTATATATAATTATAATACGCTTGTCTTAATGCTGGAGTGAATAATGTTATGACAATGACTGAGTATGAAAATAAACAGATCAAAAGAAGCATACAGTTGTTCTTGCGGCTTGTCGGCAGTTCGTGGTGTTTCTGACATCTCACCTGCAAAGAAGGTCATGAGAAGGGCCACCCAACCTAGTATGTAGGACCAGGAGAAGCGCCAGTCGCCGAAACGCTTTCCCAGAAAATTGACGGTCACCCCCGTGTAGATGGCCATCGCCAGCAGAACAAACAGTGCTGAGGAGGGCAGATGGAAGGGGTTACGGTTCCTCGTGACAGTGAGGAAGAGCTGTTACCATGTCTACGGTCTGGAGCAGTGATTTATGAATGTACTGTGAGCCTGCAGGAATAAGGTCATGGCATGTCCTCGTGTGCGCTTGTTATTTTTGTGTTAACTGAACCCTTAACAGGGAACTAAATGCTCTCTTACAGTGATGACCTGATCGAACCAGGCAGGTAAGGAATATAAGGGACCATGTAACTAAGGAAGTATAGGAGGGTCAGATCAGGTGGTTAGACTAAGACAGCTGGATGAGGAATTTGACCTGAACTGGGGGTCTGACACCACTATCTAAGTTCCATCGAATCTTTAATAACAACAGAGAATTTTGTTTAATGTCTCATTCCAAAGATGGCGCCTTCAGGACAGTGCCCTCATTATTGTAAAGGGGCACTGCATTTTAACTGGATGAGTAGGTATACGAATCCTACTGGCTGACCAGCACCACTTCCAACAGCCATCTGGTTTTCCCAGGTGGTCCCTTATCCATGGACTGCCCAAGTGCTGCCCCACTTACCTTCAGTTATCAGAGGTCAAGAAGGCTACAGAGTGGTATGGCTGCTTCTGCAGGTGTGGCTGCCAGCATTTGTGTTTTCACTGTGTGTGACTGTGTGCATGGCAATGTGTGTTCTGCATGCTGGCAACATATTATGTGTGTAAGTCAAAAAAGCTGCTAATGTGTGCGCATTCAATACAGGCTGGTGATGTTTTAAATGCATATGCATGACATGCTGGTCATATCTGGAAATAACATGTTTGGTTAGAATGCACTACGTGGTCGTAAAATGTGTGTTGTGTAGTGTTGTGTAAAATGTAATGTAGTGTTTTGTGCTTGTGCTGGTGACTCACTGGAAATGAAGAACATGATCCCAGCAGCAAAGGAACGGTTGAATCTCTCAAAAGCAGAGAAGTGAGCGAAGGACAGGATCCCGGCGATGATGCCAGCGAAACAGGACATCGCCGACAGGATCATGAATGCACGCGTGGCATTCCAGTAGGCTACGGACACAAACCAGGGGATGAAGGGAGAGTAAGTTGCAGAGAGGCCATGGGAAATACAAAGCAGGCAGGAAAATTCATTTTGCACCACTGTTTTTTTTTAAACTTTTTCATGACTAGAGGGTTTTGTAATCCCATGATCCGTGCTGATTTGTTTTCTCAGTAACACATCTATTGTGATGTCACAGTGGTGTCAGTCTGGTGGCGTCACAATGGGCCCGTCACTCACCGATGCTGTCTGTCTGCATGTAACACTTGCCAGACATGCAGTACCTCCAGAGCCCCTGGTGGGCAAAACTGCCGGAGAGGCGGTACTGCATCCAGTAGTCCGTGGCCGTGGAAACAACCAGCAGGATGTTCCCCACGATGGCACAAAAAAGGCCTCCTCCCATGAAACTGTACATCTTGAGCAACACTGTGACAGCTGCAGCACACTAAACACTACGCAGAAACATGCAACTCAGTTAGCATCACACGGCTTGTTTTTTTCTATCAATATTATGCAGATTTGTGCAGTTTCATTGATCCTTACATTATGTGGACTGGTTGATACCATGGGTTCACTGAATGGGAAGGGAGCTATCCTGATAATTTAGAGATCAGTGAATCTTTACATATGAAACACCTTTTAGATATGAAACACCACCCCATACATATCGTACTGCACACTGCACATATGCATACAGTATAGTCAGTGACATTGGTTTCATCACAGCACATGACATGCGTGACTGTAAAACAGCTATGAGAAATATCGTAACCCCTGCCAACACATTAACAACACTTGAATAGCATGAACTAAAGAATAAATTGCATACTTTGTGCCCCTGAAACAGTGATCACAATGTACCCACACTAACAGCCACACAATCGTAAAACATACTGACACACTTTCTGATACACAAAAACACAGTAACCTAAGTCATACTTTCAGGATCACAATTCTTAGTACAATCAGTTCAGCTACATACAACACTCTGAGGATGGTATAGTCCTCATTAATTGTGATTATGATTAATATTATTGTTATCAATTTTGTTGTAATTCTTATTGTGTCTCTGGCTCTTGTACACAGGACAGAGAGTGATATTCATACCAGTGGACAAACATTTTTTTTTACCCATTCCATTGTGCAGATTATAATTACAATTGACATATTGATTGATTTTGCAATCTTAAATTACAATCTTAAATATTTTCACCTATAAGCACATTTACTCAGGGATATTTTGTAAAAATGTTTTTAGAAGCAAAATAATTATGCAGATTCCAGACCGAAATACCTCATTCCATTACAATCCTGACTATATTACAACATTCATGAAATTTTACTTGCTTCTTATTATCATTATGATATTTTTGGCACACTGCCATTCCTCTGGTTATTATCTGTTTCTACATACAATTTTCAAGTTTTATTTCAGTCTTTAGCAACATTTTTTATTCATCTGAGTTTCCCCACTGATGCCAATTATAGACTAGTGATTAATATTATTACAAGAACGATAACTTGATTACAGTAATCTACAGGCAGGCAACAGTTAATACAGCAACCTCAGCTCCACAGGAGGCTCCTTACCTCAGTATTCGAGAAAAAGACCCTCTTAAACGTCCGCCTTTTGGGAGAGAAAGAGAGCGGGAGACCCTGCAAGCCTGGACTGAGAGAGTCGGAGAGAACCCCTGGGGGCTGAATTCCAAAAAGTTATCCCCTCAGCTTTTCTGTTGATGGAGGCAAAATCCTTTAACACAATCACCACAGAACAAATGCACTTAAACTAACCAGTGCGGCAGGCACGTGGCTGTCCTCCATTCAGCCCCTGGGGGATGTGGGCTGGGTGGTGGGGGTTCGGGTTAGGGGGACAGACCCCTGTTTTTTTTTGTTTGGTGTGTTCTGGAAGCGTGGATGTGCAGAGGTTTGCAGTACTGCGGTGGTCAAAACAACATGCTGAAGCCACAGTTTCTTTGAGGGGACTCCAGCTGTGGCCATTTGGCCATGGACTCACATGCAGACACACATTTGCTCATCGCATCCCTCTCTCTCCCAGACACACACTTATACCATATTCCTCTCTGTCTCTCTCAGACATACTCGCCTGCTGTATTTCACTCTCTCAGACACACACCCACATATTATTTTCCCCTCTCTCTCAGACACGCGCTCACACACTCACTCGCTGCATTGTCGCTCCCAGACACATAGCTTCAATCATTCATCACATTTCTCCCTCTGTTATACACAAATTTGCATATCATACTGTTCTCTCTCTCCCTCCCCTTGGTACATTCACACACACACAGACAGACACACACACACACACACAGGCACAGATGCTTATAAATTAATAAATGTTTACATTAATTAACATAAAATGCAATGGGCTGGATGCATGTCCTTTATGTGAACAACATCACCTCTAACATGTCCATCACATCTAACACGTCTAACACAGACCACACGACATTCATATTAAATGGTTTTGTTACCAGTACGTACATACGTACATACATACACACACACATAGATATAATACTATGGCAAATGTGCTCATATACCTTTATGAAAATAAAGAACAAGGACAAAATGTTAGTTTCCAGATTGCTGTTTTACTAAAATTTAGATCAGTTATTTTTTCTGTTCTTACATAAGCTTTTCCTCCATTTTGAAATCAAATAACAAATAATTTAAATCAACAGATGCCCATTTTGTAAGTGTTGACATACTGTAGAGGCATAATGCTGAATAGAAATGTCATGCCATGAGTGAGTCACCTCTGATTGGTCTATTTCACTGACATGCTTCAACGTGCCATTTTGTGCCAATAGCTGTCAGTGTTAGATATTTGATTTATGACTATTAGCCAGTTACTGCACTGGCCCTGTCCAGAAGCAGCTTAACGCATCACATGAAACAAACCATAGACAAAAATTCAAGTTCACAGCATATGAACCGAATTCACATTTAAAAATGGTTGGAAATAACTGGGAATACAATATGAACCAATATGATTTTATTTTTTAAAAATGCATAATTATTTATTATGCACTAACACATTCACATTTTGATACTTTATTTAATTAAAACAAGATAGTCCTGAAAGTTATACAGCTAATAATATGGAGAACTGGAGACTTTGGAGTAAAATGTCACAAGAACAAATTTATGAACGGAATATACTGTATCTCAATTTTGTTTGTAATTATTCCTTAAACATATTTTGTGTGGTCTTTGCTCAGAGTGTAAAATTCCATTCTATAATTGTGTACAGTAACAGACTTCCCCCTAAAATAAAATATAAATAAAACGATTTGTCAAAAACTACATTTTAGGTGTTGTTTTCACAAAACCATACATCCTTTTGCTGTGTTTTTAATCCTTTTCTTGGCAGAACACTGTGTATGCAGGTTCTATATGTGTTCAATTAATTAATTAGGTTTGACTGAACTTTCAACAGGATACTGATCTGAAATTGACACTTGACAGACATTTGCTGCATATTCTCCTAACAATGTTGTTAGGTGTATTTGTCAAAAAAAAATCCTCTAGCTAGTTATTATTGTGAATATCAGTATGTCAAACAAAGTCATAGATATTAAATTCTGAGGCACATTTATGAAAGTAATTTGAGAATTACCTGACCTTTGACCTTTTAATCAAAATGTTGTAGTGTGGCTTGAGAGATGTCTGTGAGAAGCTTTGGCCAGCTTCTTCACCATGGTTCTAGGGCAGTGTTTCTCAACCCTACTCCTGGCGGCACCCTGTCCTGTATATCTTCTATCTATCCTGTGGAGTGGAGTACACTGCATCTCTAACAATACTCCTTTCACTACAGTTCTCTGATAACAGACAGAAATGTATGCATTTGAATTTTTCTCTGCTTACAATTCAAAGCCATGTTGTTCACAAATAATTTTATTTACCAAAAACAGGTTGCAAGCAATCTCAATCTTTTAAACAGTCAAACAAAAACAAATCCACACCACAATCATGTTTTTTAGAGGTTTAATGGAAGCTCCTGGAACTACACAGAGGCCAAGGAAGATTTCCTGTGTCTTTGAAGCACAAAACAAAGTGACAAACATTAACAATGTATCAGTACCATGCATCATCATTTAAATTTATACATTTAAACACACATTTAAATTTGATTAGCTAGCAGATGCTGTTATCCAGAGCAACATACAAACAACACTAGCAGCCACTGGGAATACTCAGGAAGGAAATCACTGCACAAGCAAGCACCAGTGAATCTGAGTGGGGGTATGCAAACATCCCCCAAGCAAAACAGGAAGCCCAAAACAGTGACTGCGGGGTAGGAATAAATCTGATGTTCTCTGAAAAACACACAATTACAATGCTGTCACTCTGTACAGGTTAGGCTATTTGTTACCATTTAACACAGGTAACAGGATAGGTAAAATTACCACCCACCCCACCCCATCACTCACTCACACACATACACACTGTGGGGGACAGTGTAGCATAGTGGTTAGGCACACAGCTTGTAACCAAAAGGTTTCTGGTTTGATTCCCTGCTGGGGTACTGCTGCTGTAACCTCGGGCAAGGTACTTAACCCACAATTGCCTCACCTAATATCCAGCTGTATAAATGGGTAACATATAAAAAACTATCACCTATGTAAGTTGATCTGGATAAGAGAGCCTGGTAAATGACAATAATGTAATGTAATACACACAGCCTCATCGTATGATGCAAAATATATGGTTATCAAAATGATGACTCAATACACATCAGTCCTGTCCCCTGCGGACAAGTAACAGGGGTGACAAAGGCAAAGTTAGGCCTGTAGTTCCTGTGATAAAATGCATCTGAACACATGGTGTGCCTTCAGTGAGTGAACTGAACAGATTTGGGAGGATTATGGGAATGTATTCACCTTAATTAAACCCAAAACTGTTTGCAAAGTTCAACACCCCAAGTGACATCATCTGTCAGACAAAAAAGCCAAAACCAAACATACCTAAAATGTCAGCTGGCTTTTCGATTAAGTAAGTCAGTGTGAAATCTTTGACGACATTGCCAACTTGGCTGATAGAGGCAAACCAGTCAGCACTGATGCTGACATGTTTAGCTTGTCCCCATTAGTCAGAGACAAGAAAGTGCTGGAAAACATGGCAAACTGTTGTGATTCACTTCAGTTTGCACTTTACTTTTCCCTCCCGTCTCATGATGTCACATCCTGAAAATCATGTGATTTGAGGATCAATCCAATATTTTGTAGGTGAAGTTCTCCCTGCCTAGAATTGAGTGGATGGAAATATCTAAAAATCCATTTCCATTTTTATCCTTAAATATTCTTTCATGCTTTGAAATTATATTGCATTTAAAAGAAATACGTTAAGTAGATAGTGAAGGTATACTGGGATTTTTAGTTTCTTTCGGAAAAAAAGTCGTAAAAGTTCACATGGATTTGCCTATTTGTTTTTCTCCTGTCAAAACTGAAAAATAACATTGTTATCTAAATGGAAAGAAACGTAACTAGACCCGTATCTTTATAAAAATGTCATTTTCTAATGTGGGGGTTATAAAGACTAGATTTCACAAATAAACTGTTGACCAAATAATACCTGGCGCGACACTGCTTCAAAATGGAACGAAACGCTAAAAGATGTCTACTTGCAAACGCACCAATTCACATTAAAACTGAAATGAAAGGGCCACATCATGCTAGCGTTTCTCTAAAGCATGGTACAACTGCCTGAAAACGCACTGACTTCCAAACGTCTGCATATTGTTACAGATGATAACTCCTACTGTTGTAAATTTGACAGATAAACATGTTGCAGAAGCATCCTGCTAACCTAGGCTCCCCTCAATTTGCGTTCACCGCGACCAACAGTCAGAGACACTGAAACGAGCGGACTGATATGCAGACCTGCTAGCTGGCAAGCTACTCATCAGCGCTAGTTTATGCCACGGCGGGTGGCTAAACTGAGCAATAAACAGTCGATATTAGAAAATAAATTTTTAAAAAGGAAATATTTCAAAACGAACGAGTTTTAAAAAAAATCATGATCATTCCCCTGCTAAAGCTACCCCACCAACCACAAACAGAGACTAACATAAGCCCATAAAGAAACGAGAGCGGACGCTCCCCAGACGTCAGTCTTTCCACCGTCTCCATTTTAACTCCTCGCCCCTGCTACTGCCTCACGTGTCCCGGACTGTCTTTCTCACATGACCGATGTGTTTGTCCCCGTGATCAACACTTCCATCTCCGAGAGTCTGTCGTTGAACATCACGTTTTAAATTTAACCCTGATGGATGTGCTTGAACACAGTCTGGACACCGCTACGAGGTAAGGACGCGTCTTTTCAACGTCTTCTGGCTCTTTGGCCTCCGCGGCCCAACATTCCTCTTCCTGGCCTAACTAGCCAGATAGCAAACCATCAAAGTAGCTAATTGATGTTTAATACAGTAGCTAGTCTAACAGTTAAAGTTTTGTGGCCAGCTACTAGCTGGCTAGCAAGGTCGGTGTTTTCTTTTTTCAAAGCAAGTGTGCATTCACCAACATCGCGTCAGTAAATGCGAACATGTCAAGTCTGTTGTTTCTTAAATAGCTTGCCAGAATTACCCATGAAATAGCTACTAAGATAGTTTTATCTTACTACCAGTTATGTAGCTATCATTTGATCGACAGCATTGCCAGTTTTATCTGGGTAGCATGCTAACTTATTAACAAAAGCTAGCAATGCTCGAAAACAAAGACGCTAATATTTTCCTGCTTGGAGAAGTACTGGTCGAGCTAGTTGCCACCAACGTAGCTAACAGTTTGAAATAGCTATCGATAGCTATCTGAGATGGCTCGGAATTAACGATTTTACTGGCAATTGAATTACGTGTTACTTCATGCAAAACATAATTCTGGACAAGCAGTAGTAATGTGCACTGTATTATTTACAGTCTACCTCTGTTATTTGTACGACTGCGGACTTTGCTGTCAACTTTTGAGGCTAAGCTACTGGCTGTTTTTGTTTAAGACTGAAACGACAACGACTAACGTTTACTTAGGTAGGGCTGTTGGCGGCCTTTACAGAAAACTTGGAAATTTTCACATTCACCGTGTGTGGGTCTTCGCCAGCGAAAATTGTCCAACGATGCAATGAACACGCCACTGTGTCCGTGTGCACCCAAAGGGTTAACGCGTGTAGAAAACAGCTCTCTCAGGCCCGGCATTGTTTTGGACAACACGAGTCTATGTGTGTCTCCCCATTTGCCGTGCTGAAAAATGTGATAACTATTAAATGCCATTTTAATAGGGCTCCAATAATATACAATGGGACAGTATTTTATGAAGTTGGTGCATTGTTTACTACATTATTTACAAATATTATTGCTGTCCTGTGCTGCTATTACATGGCAATGGATTGCTGAACTCCCGTGATTAATATAATCACAATGTGCAATCTAACAACAGCAGCAAAGTAGGCTACTTTTAGAGCATGTCAACCATATCAGAGAACATAGGTGAGACTAATTAGGAAAACCTGAAAAAATATTTCCTGGCCCCTTTAGGCATTAAACCTAGTTTGGAGGATCCTGAGAAAATACCTGACAACTAAAGGATATGCTGTTTTTCAACCCTTAGCATTATTTAAAGCACCAAAAGTTTGAAGTGTTTGAGTTATTTTGTCACAGTCATCATAGGAAATGTCCTGTTTCTTCACAACACTTATGCTTGTAAATAGACATTTCTGACACAGACCTAGCTTGTCTGCTATGTGCTCCCCACAGAGTGAAAGGATGTAATATTAAAGGGTATAAGGCTAAAATGTTTAACTGGTTGGTTGTCCATGATTTCTGTGATATTGCACTTGAACCCTGAGGGCTGGTGATGTTCCCTTGCCTCAGCTTCTTGTAGGTTGGTACAGGCCACAAGATTAGCCTTAGTCTTATTTGTTGCTTTGAAAATGAGGGGAATTTGCAAGTGCAGCAAGCAAGAGAACATCAAATAGTGGGCTGGAACTGAGCCAGGGAGAGAAAATATCACGGTCCTCTCTACAGGCTACAGCTCTATCTTGCTTTATTGGTCCTGATCAGTATCATGTTCACATCAGTTGTTTCTTGCCTCCCTGGACCAGCATGAAGAGCATGTAAGAGTCCAGTGTGCTTGAAGCATGTAGATGGAATCTCTTCTGTTTCTCAGAGCCACTCATAAATCATCATCATTCACAGTCTCTTTGTTTTGGAAAGAATATCTATATTTCTTCATTCACTCTAATGAAATGTTCTTGGTGGTTGTGAGGCCAGGATGTAAGTTGCAGAGGAGGGTTGGGTTCAAAGCTTAGGAGACAGAGTTTGGAAAGCTCAATCCTGCGTGTGAAGTCTTCCAACTCGCCATAGCTGCATGTGTGCAGCTCTTACCTATTGCTCCAATGCAGCTGACCCCAGAACATCCTGAAAGTCTAAGTTTTAAGATGTTTTCAACTGTCCTACTTAAGCCTGCCTGCTTCCTCTTGACACGCCAGGGCCCAGGGCCCAGTCACCCTCATATCTGTGGTTGGCAAGAGGTGAATTACAGAAATGCCTCAAGCACAGCTGTCATATAGCCAAGGCAGGTCAGTCACAATATGGCTTAGGTACCTGACATATAACATAAAACAGATCAGATTTAATTTTTGTTCCCCTTAAAAATCATTATTTATGTATTTTCAGAGTGTTAGGCATTTGGTAGTCCCTTCAGAAAAATTCAAGGGTTTTAACTCTGTGTAGAACATGTAATTGTCTTATCTTTGCAAATATAAGTGACTAATAGGTGAGTTTTTGGGTATAAGTCTTTAATTAGAATACTGTATGAAAAATGTCTCTCTGTCTTGTAGTCACGAAAAACAGGAAACGGTGAAGGTTGTACAGGAAGGTGAGTGTCTGATTCTTCTTTTTGCTGGGGCACAGTTAGGGGGAGTATATTCAGTAAAGATCCTTCAAATTGAATCAGCACAAATGCCAATAAGGCCGTAACTTTGAGTTTAATGTCAGTCCAGTTTTTTTTTTTTACTCCAGGACTTTATTATGTGCAGTTCTTTGGATAGTGGTACTTTGTAAATGCACATCATCTCGAAGCTGCCCTTTACAGTCAGTGAAATGTATTGATTGAATAGTTCTGTCGCTGAGTAGTTCTAAGGAGTCATCAATACCATTTTTTATAATGTGAAATGATTCGTAGTACTGGTCATTGCTGTAAAGCATTCAGTATATACAGTATGTCCAAAGTAGCCTAACGGAAATAATGTTATGTTTTTCCTATTTTTGAAATGAAATTAATTTTTTCTTTTACACTCCACTCCCTTTCTCTCTCCATCAGGGGAAGAGCTCAGGGGAGGAGCAGTCTGCGGTTGCCATAGCGAGCATCCAGGAGGCCAGTGCATTCGGGGATCACAATGTCCAGTACCAGTTCCGCACAGAAAAGAGCGGCGAACAGGTAAGTACTCCCTCCGAAGAAGCAGCCATGTTTCACACGTCAGCTGTTATCTTGGACCACCAAGACCATGTGTCTGTGGGTGAAGTAGTGCAGGACTCGGTAAAGCTCTCATTGAGTACTATAATTATCATAGCGGTACAAGATGATATTTTTATAATAGGCCTTTCAGCTCATGTTTTGCCTGTAATCCAGCGTGAAACTGTGTCCGTGTGGAGCTTGGTCATGAGGGAGTCCTAGGGTGTTTGACTTCATTATAAATCCCATCAAGTTATGTCATGTGTTTATAACTTAATACTTTCCACCTGTACTGTATGGCAGTATTTCTCAACCCATTTCATAGCAGAGACTGGCTTGTTACTGTATTAATATTTCGAGGACTACTTAGGAACTAAAAAAAACTTGGCTCTTAGAAATGTAGTGTTTCTGTATCCATTGTTCTGAAACTCCCCCTGGTCTTCTGTGTGTCACTCTCCATGGCTCCACAGCCTTCTCCTGGTTCTGTGGTTCTCTCTGCTTCCTTCTCTTTCTGCTTCTGTCTCTGTCTTTGTCTTGTGGTTTATGGACAATGGAGTAAGAGGTCAAGGGATTCACACATTTATCCAGCTACAGAGTCTTCACTCTGCATCCTCCCTCAGGGCCTTATAATGGAACAGGAACATGAATTGTCCTTTCCACTCCCAGCTAACTGCAGGTTGGTCTGTGCTGGACCAGGGCTGAACTAATTGCCCGCCTCTCTTTCTCCCTAGGTGACATACCATGTTGTCCAGGTAACAAATGACCAATTAGATGCAGGAGGTGATGGAGGCGGGGCTGTTAGCGTTGTCTCTACAGCCGCCTTTTCAGGAGCCACACAAGCTGTTGCGCAGGTACACTTTTGTGCGTCCGTGTGTATGTGTGTGAGTATGTGTATGCCAGATAGTTTGATGCTAAAATATTATTAAAGCAGTGAGAATAGTCTAAGGTTAGTAGAAGCTTAGTCAGGTCATGTTGTGCTTTGAATGAATCTACTCTTATTTTATTCATGGCTTTGTTGTCTGCTCGTTCCTTTGGTGCATGTCGCATTGTCTCCATCCCTTCCCCTCCAGGCTGTGATCCAGAACCCTTTCAGTAATGGGGGCAGCCCAGCAGGGGAGTCTGTCACAGGGGAGACGCGTTTCTACTTCCCTGCTGCTACTCTGAGCGACGGGACAGGGGCGGTGTCCGTACAGGCTGCTACAGAGCCCACGCTCACGCAGGCCGGAGGTGAGACAGCCCACTCACCACCACACACACACGCACACACACGCACAGGCTGGAGATGAGAACACCAAGAGCCCGCTGCTATGAGCGATGCACGCTATGAGCACTATGACCTCAGAAGGGTGTTTTATCCTTGGCTAAAAACTGCTTGGCTGGAGCCTTTGGGTTTGGGTAGTTCTGATATTAGTGGCCTATGGACTGCTGTAGTCCTAGCTGTTCTTTATGGGGTCTCCTGGATAGAGGGTCGTACAGGTGTCTCACAGGTGAGGGTAGAGTGAGACACAGTGCACATTCAGCCGGGGAGTACAGGCTCTGCTAACATCCAGGTGTGCTTTATTACTTCCCTTTATTGCCAGGACTGTTTACTTTATTGATGCGGTGCCTGGGTTCTCTCAGGATTCAGAGACTCAGACGGCTGCTTTATTGGCTGGAGGTTGCAGAGTCATCCCCCCTCTCTCTCTCTCTCTCTCTCCCCCACTCTCCCTCCCTCTCTCTCTCCCCCACTCCCCCAGGCCAGCTCTATGTCATGATGAGTCCTCCTGAGGTTCTGCAGTCTGCAACGCCCCGCACCATCGCGCCCCGAACGCACCCCTACTCCGCGTGAGTATCCCCCTGCAGGCCGCTGGTGATCCCTGATAAACCCTCTTGAGTGCACCTGGCTCCGTGGAGGGGCTGTCTGCCTCAGGGCTGCACCAGGCTCTGTGTCTGATGGGAATTGTAGGCATTGTCCTGGGGCCTCATTAAAAAAAATCAAAAGACTTTGGGTGTTTTACTGTTGTGATGTAGGCGGTTCTAGCAGTGTTTGTTCCTTTTGTCTAATAAATAAAGCAAGGAGATAGATTTTACTTGCCTAAAAGAGTTCTAAATGTGAGTCATTGTAGGTGCACACTTTGTGCCTCCCAACAGCCATAGAAATATGGTCCTCAGGTTTGTGTGTGTGAGACAGAGATCATGTATGCAGAGCCTGTGGGTGGTGTGTGTGTGTGTGTGTGTGTGTGTGTGTGTGTGTGTGCACGCACGCATATTTGACTGTCTGTCCTTCTCTCCCTCTGCAGGAAGATAGATGGACCTCGGGTGCCCAGGGATGAGAGGAGGAGGGCACAGCACAATGAAGGTGAACTACATTTCCCACAATCCCTCTTGAGCAGTGCTTTAAAAAGAACCAGGGATAGCTGATAGATGTATTCCCAGAGTGGTACAATGTAATGTAATTAATGGCAGAGTATAATATGTGACAGAAAATAACTATACAGTTCTGCCCACTAGAGGGTGATAGTAACCCATGCATTTACACAGAGAGAAAATCATTCAGAAGAAGTTTACCTGCACCTGTGAGATCAGAAAAAAAGACGTTACAAATGTGTATGATTCTGTAAAGGAGAGCTATGAGGTATAGGATAGTGTGTTCACCCAGAGCGTCCCTGTGTTTGCTATTGGCAGTTGAGAGACGGAGAAGAGATAAAATCAACAACTGGATTGTCACACTGTCCAAGATCATCCCCGACTGCAGCACGGATAACAGCAAGAGCAATGCGGTGAGTAGTCACTCAGAGTAAAGTGTGTGTGCGTGCCTGTACATGGTCGTGTGTGTGTGTGTGTGTGTGTGTGTGTGTGTGTGTGTGTGTGTGTGAGAGAGAGGGAGAGGGAGGGAAAGGGGGGAAAAGGGAGGGAGAGAGATCTCCTCTGAATGAAGCTCTTGTCTCCCAGAGTAAAGGTGGGATCCTGTCCAAGGCCTGTGATTACATCCGCGAGCTCAGGCAGAACAACCAGAGGCTCCAGGAGAGTTACAGGGAGGTGGAGAAGATCCAGGTGGATAATGAGCTACTCAGACAACAGGTACACTCAGTCCCAGAGCTGCAAGTACACTTACTCAAAGAGCTTCATTGCATTGCTTTTGCCAAATCTATGGTTGTGTTATGTCAGAAACAAATCTCCCTTTGCACATGGTTATTATTGGTACAGTACAGTGTTCACAAATTTCCCCATTTTGCAAATGGAGAGAGTCTCCTATGTTCAGTTTCTGTGTATCCAATTCTTATACATACCAGTATTACATGAGCATTTAGCAGATGCTCTTATCCAGTGAATAAGGACACAAGGGGTTATAGTGGCTTTTTAGGTGAATTCTAGGTTGTAAGGTGGTGTGCAGTGAAGGAAAGGTTAGGAATTCTGCATCAGTGAACGCATTTTGGCGTGAGGTGTTTTCCATGGGTGAAGGATTGTCCCTCTGCCGCAGATCGAGGAGCTGAAGAATGACAATGCCTTGCTGCGGGCGCAGCTCCAACAGCGTGGGATCACAGCAGCAGGAGACACGGCCTCACAATGAGACTCACAGTCTCACACACGTGCACACACATATATACATACCCATACTCACACACTCTCTCTCTCCCACACACACACACACACACACGTATATACATAACCATACTCGCACAGTCTCACGCACACAGACACACACACACGTATATTCATACCCATTCTCACACAGTCTCACACACGCGCACACACGTATATACATAACCATACTCACACACAGTCTCACACACACATACACATATATACATACCCGTACTCACACACACACACACACACACACACACACACACACACACACACACACACGTGCACCACACCGCACGGATGCACACGTGTGCACACACACCACACACATACGCACTCACACACTGCACACACACACACCACACTTGTACACATGCACACACACCCACAGGTGCTGAGGGACAGGAGAGGAGAAAAAGGAAGAAGACTACTACTGAAGAAGAGTGGCCCTCTGTGATTCTCCCCTCTTTGTAGATAAAGCACTCAGATGTGTTGAGGAGAGATGGATCCTGCTGTAATTCTGTCTTTTTTACAAAATGCCTTCACAGCATTCTCCTCAAGATGCAGGACTCCTGCGTCCTCTCTTCTGTTTAATTGCTTTGAAATCTGACTGACGACCGTTGCATTACTGCCATTGTTTTATTTATAGCATTGTTATTGTTTTTGCCTTTTACTTTCATTGTTCTTTGTGAATGATTGATTCTGTTGTTCCTGTCATTAATTGTATTTTTTTGCTTTCATTGACTGACTGTGGCCCCAGTGGAGCAGAGGATGAAGTGAGGTAGCAGAGTGCCTGTGTGGTGTCTTGCTCATGGATATTGGGACTCTTTTTATTTAACCCTGAAAGTGCAACCACAGGTTAGACTTTATTAATCAAATCACTTGCAGAATTTGTATGTTATTTCAGAATTGCCTTGCTCTCTATATACCAGACAACAGGAAAAAAAAAAAAAAACATACGTTTTTAAGTAACCATAGGAGCTGACAAAGCCAAATAAGGAATCCAAGTAAGAGCACTACGGCACTTTTGCTTGCCCTCTGTCATGAGTCATGACAGAAGTTTACAACTTGCTCACTGGTTTTCAAAAGGACCCTTTCCCCCTGTGTTGTCTCATTTCAAACATGGCCAGCCAGTGGGGTGGGGTCTGAGGGCTCCAGTATTGTCTATGGCAGTCAAAAATATTAGGCTATCTATTAACATTGTTAGCCTTTCATAGCAGTAAGTAACACCTCTAAACAGCACATGGTTAATATTACACATCTTAAACATAGACAATAAGGGTCTGAAAGGAGGGCTGAGTTATTTTACATATTTGTATCAGCGAAGTCATGAAACAGAAGTCAGTCTAGCTTTGCAAGTCACTTGGTATTAGAATTTATTACATGTGTGTTAAGCAGGGATCACAGCAACAAAAGTTAAATGCGATAAGTAAGCTCGTATTTTTACTATTAGAATCTTGACTGTATAATAGTATGCCTTTGGAATGTGTCTGTATGTGCGTGTATGAAAAGTATGTGTATGATTGTATGAGGAAATACATTAGTGAGTCTTTAGCGCTAACGAAGGTGCTTTTGCTTGTACTTAAAAAAGCCAGGTATACAAACTAGTATTTTTTAGTTTTGTTCAACATTAAAATGTTCCTATCACTTTGGTGATAGAAAAACCTGAGGAAGTAATGTGTTTTACAAAATGAGGCCAGGAGAGGACAAATGAAAGCCAATCATTGTCACCTATTTGTCCTCCTTAGATCACACTGAGGTCAACAAGGTCGTGTTTCTCAACTCAAGGTCATGTAGTGACATTATCCAGAGACGGTATTTAATAAATTCTGCAATATTCACACCCATAATTGCACCTGGTCAAGCTGACACTCACAAATAATGTAAAAGATGAAGTGAGCAATGGTGCTTGGAAAAAAAATCAGTGATTTCATGGACTAACTGATAATTTCATCTCTTGTCTATTGAGTCTAAAATTTTAGGTTTAGATTTGATTTGTTTCTGAATAGTGTAAGGATGCTTAAACTATTGAACTAATGTTCAGGTAAAATGAACAAACTTAAAACTTTTATTTATTTGTATTCTTTTTTTGATGTAGTAAAAAAAGTGAAAAGCTAACAGAAGAGCAGCAGCAATGGACCAATGGGAGGGCTCCTTATTAGGAAGTCCTCACACCAATAGCTGCATGTCTTTAAATTAGCAAGGATGCACTTTTGATAAATAAAACGTAAAATATGTGTAAAAAAAAAAAAAAAAAGATTTTCTGAATCCTTTCACAGAGTGCTGTTGTCTGTTCACGCAAGACTGTAGATCATTTCAGTTATTTAGAGTTAGAAATCTGATCTCTAGTTCACTCTCTCTGTCTCCATGTTTGTTTGCCGTAAGTTCTGTTGCCTCTATTAACACTGTAAAGCTTTGGCCCAGCTCGTGGTCACCTGGCCTGAGACTGTTCATTTGCAGCCATGAATAATTTCCATCCTCTCCTGAAAGGTGTTACATATACATGTGTACACATACTCTATAGTTGGAGTCTGTCCTTGTGCAACAATTACATAAAAGGAATTTATTACAGATGTTCCAGTCCCAAAATCCCCTTCATTTAAAATCTTCTTCCAGGAATCAGCCATTTCTTTCTTGTTTTATGTACAGTACGTGTTTGCACTGCATCCACAGGGCTCATGACTAACCACTGATAATTAGTATGTAATTATGTGAGCATGCATTTTCTAAGTCAAAACTAGAATGAAAACCTTTGTCTGTGAGGCATGTTGTGAACCTTTTTTATATCTAATAAAAATGTTGATTTTTTTTAAAGGAACAATACATTTTTTTAAAAGGAAGGGATTATTTTAGGCGGATTAGATTAGAATAACTGATAATAAAACAGAGCTACAGCTGATAAAACAGAGTATTGCACCACTGATAAGAGGAATTGTATGTGTGTTCAGTGAACCCACAGGTTAATACAGTGTGTTCCCTTCTACACACAGACCTGTCCAGGGTTTAGTTAAGCTCAAACACCACGGTCATTCATCCCCTAGTTAGCACTCCCAATTTCCTTGGGTACATATTGGGTTCGTTAATTATTGACAGCGCTATGTTTGCATTGTCTTCATGTGGGGAGCATAAAATAGGTGAGAGGTCGTGATGCTAAAAATCCTAATCATCACTGGTAATGGAGTTTCACGGGTGCTTTTTTTTACCCAGGGGCCTTTGGGGCATGCGAGGCGGCCTATCCTTCAGTTCGCTGAGGTTTATAATAAACGCAGGCTGTATATTAATTACATGAATAAACATATCGACCGGCCTGGATGCACATGCCGATGGAAATGTTGCCAGGTTTGTGACGTGAAAATAAAGACCACAGACACAAATCCGCTCAAGCAGAACGTGGGTTCTTCGTCACTGAACATCACAGAGCTTCGCCGAACGTCATTGACAGTCACCACGGTACTAGACCATCTGCTGGTCTTGGAGTCTGTCTGTCGTGTGTGGAGCAGGTACTGTAGCACAGCAGGCAGTTTATAGGAGCTGTAAAATGCACCCACTTGTTGGAAGTTATTAATAAGACATAAAATCTCTTGCTCACTTGTAATACAACCTTCATTTTAGGGGTTAACTGAAAGAATCCCATGAAAAATTCTAGTGCATTTTAAAAACAATACACTGACAATGCTCAAAGAATTGATGGTGTCACCTGCATCCCAGATCAGGTAATACACCTGTGAGTGCTTGCTGGGAATGCTGATGGCCTTTCAGGATGTTGTGGAGGCTGTCACCACAGTTTTTCACAGAGTTCAGTGCCACCTAAAGCCAGACCCACCTTAGCATTTAATGCAAATGATGTAGAATCATGGCACCAAATCATGATGAAAATAACTTTCCTTGAAAACCTTTTTGTCTGGTTTCAATGTTTCAGTGAGAAAGTTAAAATGTTTCTGGTTTTCAATAACTACATAATTAGGAAGGCTGGCATTTGATTTCTCCCTTTGTTTAACTGTGTTTTAACTCTATTTTAATATTTTACAAATGATTCCTTTATCTACAGATTACTGACTGGTTTATATTTGCTAGTAAAGCATCACTTGCATGACAGCAGTTTTTGTCACATTACATCCATATATAAGGGATTCCATTTGAATTTCCCTTGCCCAGACCAACCAATGAGAGGCCCTATGGGAATCTGACCTCTTACCAGCACTGAGTGTCTAACCTGCTCTTATTCGGTACTGGGCTTGTAATGTATTTGTTTTGTAATGCTCAGCTTCCCAGATCTAACGCAGTTCTTTACAGGTGTCATATTTAGACATACAGACACCGCATATGAGGTTATAATAGCATGAAAAGTTATGTTGCAATTGACAAAATCTACACCATGGATGTTGTCTATAGCCCAGGTATTTATTAAACTCAAATATTTATCCCAACCACACATTTTGCACATGTTACCAGAGCTTTACAGAGCTTTTTGGATGGTTACAGGGCTTCATTATTAATCATTACAGCTGTTTACAAATGTGGGTAGATATTTACAGTGTTTTACAGATCTTTACAGATGGTTACATAGCTCGCCTGATTGTTATTGGTGTTCACAGACATTGATAGATGTTTGCAGAGTTTTAGAGCTTCCTACTGTCATTAAATTGCAAGATCTGTTTGTATGTTTACAGATGTTCATGCAACACTGGGATTTCCACCGGATTATTTTGTATGCATTAAAAAGGACTTACCTCATGAATGCATATAAAAAATATATGAAGTGTTAAGTGGCGCTAAAAAAATGGACTGAGTTGGATGTGGCCACATCCAACTCAGTCCATGGTGTGATAATATTTGTTGCTAGCATACAAAAAACCCAAATAGAAACGGTATGGAAGAAAATTTTAAAAAATAAATACAGTAGATTTTGAAGATGCCTAGACCTCAAAAACAGAAATGATATGTACAGAATGCATGTCCAATGTACATGTGTTCTGCACCGAGGTTACCATGACCTTATCTGTGGCAGCTCAGAAACAAATGATCAACAAGTGCATACATGCACCGTCCAGTGGCTACATAAATACATACATGTAACTAGCTAAAATCAAGGAGAGGACTGTCGTTGCACGCACAGGGCTCAGTTGCCCTCGTGGGGGCCTGGCTCTTTGTATTTGTCAATGTTAGATGGTCCCTGCAGGGGGCAGCAGTGAGGCCTGTGGCAGTGCAGGCGGCGCAGCCTCTCTGTCAGTCCAGTCAGACAGTGGCTGAACGTGCTCCTCATGGCAGAGGAGGTGAAGTAGAAGATGAGGGGGTCCAGGCAGGCGTTGAAGGTGCTGAACAGCAGGGCGATGTGGCGCCAGTCCGGGCTTCTCTTCGTGGCGAAGCCCACCACGTGCGACACGTTCTAGGGCCCGAAGCAGAAGGCGAAGACCAGCAGCGTCCCCAGCGCCAGGCCGATGGCCCGCAGCCGCCGGCGCCGGCTGATGTTGGGCAGCCTGGAGAGGATGCGGATGAAGTTGATGTAACAGAAGCAGGAGATGAGGAAGGGGACGCAGAACAGCAGGAGGCAGAGCTCCAGCCTCACGGGCAGGAGCACCTGGAGCTGCTTGGGCGTGAACTCCCGGTAACAGTCCGTCGGGGAGGTGCTGTCACTGACGTTCTGGGGGTTGTAGTAGGGCATGATGTAGACGATGCTGAGGTTGACGGAGGACAGCACCCAGAAGAAGATGCTGACCACGACAGCGTAGAGGGGCGGGCGGTAGAGCTTGTACCTGATGGGGAAGGCCACGCCCAGGTAGCGTTCCACGCTGACCGCCGTGAGGAAGAACGTGCTGTTGTAGATGGTGGAGTAGAAGACGAAGCCCGTTATGGGGCACAGGCCATAGGGCAGCTTCCATAGCATGTTGTCGGCCGCCTCTTTCATCTTGAAGGGCAGGAAGATGAGGAAAATGAGGTCGGAGGTGGTGAGGTTGAGCAGCAGTATGTCGATGGGGGCGGGTTTCTTCCTGACCTTCTTGCAGAAGGTGTAGAAGGCCAGGGCATTGGCCGGCAGGCCAGTCAGGAAGGTGATGATGCAGACAGACAGCACCAGCTGGGAGTGGATGGTCAGCATGGCGGCAGCTGTGGATCACAGGACCTCACTGCCAAAGGAGGATGTGCAGAGCTCCGTAGCCTGTTCCGTCAGTCAGTAGGGGAAAGCGATTTACGATCATAACATAACACATTACAACAAAACAAATCTTGCAAACAACCCTAAAACACCAAACTAAGTTTGCTGTTTCTCTGTGCAAAGCAATAGTTTTATTATCAGCTTGGAATTTACTTTTTTCTTGTTTCCACCTGTGCTCTCTGGTACAATTGTACTTTGTTAGCTTGAACATAACCATGAACTTCATTATCAAAACCACAGTATAAATGCATTGTACGATTTTAAATGATAACTAAGTCTGATTCCTCTAGATCTATTTTTTCTGAGACTGAAGATAATAGGTACTTTAGTCTCTCTGCGTATTCCATCTTCCAAAGACATGTGACTAGTCTTTTTGCCCTTCCCTGTAACATCTTGAGCATCAGGTTCTTTCTAAAGCATCCCTGTGCTTTATATAATTTGAAGCAAAACTGACCAAGACTAAATGTGATCAATGTAAAGCATTTTATACTGTTAGCATAACCTCTCTTGGAAATGTCCTGTGCTTCTTGTTATATATCCTAGTGCCCTGTTTGGTAAAGACAGAGACGGTAGATACAGAAACTGAAATTTTAACAGTAAATTTTCACAATTGCATAAAGACCAAAGGCATTGAAATTGACCGATAGGAATTGATGTGGAATGTGGAACTTTAAAGAAGGTACAGTGAAAATAATCTAAAGAGAGCAGGTTCCAGCAACTACTACTTTCTATGAACAAATATACTCATTTTAAGACTATCGTAAGACTCATTTTAAGACCAACAAAACGGTAGTGCACGTGAGCATGGAGTTCACAGCACTGACCCAATGCACACTTATCCAGTAACTCCAGCCACAATAATTGTTCTGCTTTCTTTGCCTATACTCCTCTTCCTCAGCCTTGAGGTGTTCTCTGCACATGAAACTCACAGCTAGCTAGATGCATGTTTTAAATGTATGAAACTCCTGTGATCCACAGACACTGTTCATATTTTCCATCATACTGTGTGTTGTATTTCATATTGCACTGTGCGCAGTACCCACCTGCACTGTGTGCATTCTCTCAGTGAAATTGGCTAAATAACTGAAGGTGCATTTATCCAAGGCTGCTGTGTGTCTGTTACTTGAGTGCCATTAGTAACAGTATCTTCACGGTTTCCTTTTTTTTTTATTAGTTTAGCGGGTGTTGGGGAGGTTTCCGTATTACTACAATAGCAACTTCCCTACTGGTCATAAATATTTTAAAAATCATCTTTTTGTAAATGACTCACCTTAGCTGATCAGAAGAATCATCATCTCCATGGCAGCTGCTCATCTCTCTGGCTGAGTCTCAAACCACGCTTGCATAGAGCTGCCAATTGCATCACTGACCACTCTCAACAAACAGCCAGTCACATCACTGACCACTCGAGGCATACAACCAGTCACACCATTGACTACACCGAACACACAGCCAATCATGTCTGTGACCACAGTCAGCTCACGACCAATCATATCGCTGACCACGCTCAACACGGCCAACCACATCACTGCTTACATAATATACAGTGCAGATAATGGAAAATTAATAAGCCAGTTATCTGTCCCCAAGCTTTCCAAACAACGTATCCCAGCAATCCTGAAATGTTCAGCAGAAGGAATGAGGACCTATGTAGCAATCATGGTTAATCACATGCAGAGGACCGGGTCTGTTGGGTGTAACCCCTATGGATGCCATGTTCACGAACACAAAAAATTTATTTGCAACATTCCCTTCCTCTGGTCATCCATTAAGAGCTGAACCCGATTCATGCTTCTCTCTAGTCATAAAAATGAGCGTGCATGTTTGTGTGTTCTGGTGGGGGTGTACAGCTCAGAGCCAGTTAATCAGCCTGCTGCAATCAGCCTATCAACATCTCATCCTGTCAGGAAGATCCTATCATAACGAAGTGATCAGCTGAGTGATGCCTTGGCAGATGTAAAAGTGTAATTACAATTTGTAAAATAAAACATGAAAAATAAACTGAAACATCTCCTGTCCAGCAGCAAAGAATTACATGCATCCTTGCAGGAGTGTTATATGTACACATTTCCAAAACAGGGAGGATATATATAATAAAATATATATAATAAATTATATTTATTTTAATTATGCTATTACCTGAATAAATAAATAAATGTTTAACAATAAGTTTTAAGTCTTAAAAATTCAGGACTAGGTATCATTTTTTGCATTTTATTTAAATTTTCTTGTATGTGCTCCACACTGCTACTCAGTGATATTGTTTAAAACAAAAAATAAAGAAGTCTTAACAGCATGAGTGGTGAGTTTATAATTTCTGTGTTCTTTTCTGCAGTACACACAGATCAGGCATTTTGCATTCCACAGACAGTAATATTGATCCATCAGCACATGAGTATTTTCACTTTCACTTTAGTTTCACTTAGGGTCACTTTTCATTAATGATGACCTGTCTCTCAACATTGATTTACAAGAAAAATGTGATTTTTGATTGTATTGCCAGAACAGACCAGACTGTATTCTCTAAACTTCGGTGGAAACTTCACACATGTACTGAATCTGTTTACATCAAGGCAGTTAGAACCAGTCAGTCATCAGCAATTTTACAAAAATTATGACAATGAGATTCAGGTTAAGGTTGAAAAAAATAATTTATGATGTTTACACTGATGCAAGAGAAATCCACACAGATATCTCCCTTCTTAGCCAATAAGTCAAGAGGTGAGGCAGATGTTAAAGGTCAGTATACACACACATCTTGAGCTTGCTGTAGATAAAAAGACATTTTCCAGCCAAATTCATGTCTGTGTTAGTGAGAGTGAGTCAGTGTGTCCTCCTGTGAGTCTAACTTGCTGTAAATAAGTCAGTATCTATGTGCTAGCGTGTCTTAAGTCAATCAATAATTGTGAGTCCATGTTTGTCCTATATGAGTCAATGTGAGTCAGTGTGTCTTAACAAGTCAGTCACTATGACTCAATGTCTGTGAGTCAGTGTGTCCTCTATGAGCCAATGTGTCTTAATGAGTCAGCTTATCGATGGTTCAGTTTCTCTGACTCTGTGACTCTGCGTGCACTGTATGAGTCAGTGCATCCAATGCGAGTCAGCGTCCGTGAGTCAGAGCATCCCGTATAGCTCAGTGTGTGGCTGACGTAGTTCCCCCAGGCCCCGCCGCCCTCCTGCAGAGTCTCCCCGCCAGCCCGGGCAGGCGGGAGGGCGAGAGCATTAGCATCACCGCGGGCTCCAGGAAGACGTTGCAGGAGCTGGTGAGCATGGCCTCGCTCCGCCAGCCCACCGTGTCCCGCGTCACGAAGCCCACCACGTGCGACAGGTTGTAGGGCCCGTAGCACACCACGAACACGGCCAGCGTGGAGAAGGTCACAGCCACCACCCGCCTCTTCCGCCACGCGGGGAGGCAGGAGTGCCTCACCAGGGCCACGCAACGCAGGGTGCAGAAGGCCGTGATGCTCAGGGGCAGCAGGAAGAGCAGCAGCGCCATCTCCAGGCGCAGCGGGAGCAGTACGGCGTGCTGCTCGGCGGTGAAGTTCTGAAAGCAGGTGGAGGTGTTGTTGGAAGGGGAGGCGTGGGTGAAGTAGGCCCCTCCCTCTGCCGCCAGGCCCAGCCCCAGGTGGATGAGGACCAGTGCCCACAGGGCGGCGCTGACGCCGCAGGAGAGCCGGGCGCGGCGGTACAGCTTGTAGCTGATGGGGAAGGCGGCGCTGAGGTAGCGGCCGACGGCCACGGCCGTGAGGAACAGGCAGCTGCCGTAGAGCGAGGCGAAGAGGAAGAAGTTGTAGACGAGGCAGAGAGCCGGCGGCAGGGCCCACCGCTGCAGCACCACCTCCAGGGCCTTGACGGGAAGCCAGGCCACCAGCGCCAGGTTGGCGAGGCACAGGTTGAGGGCGTACACCACGTTGGGCGTGGCTCCCCGCTTGCAGGCCTTGCGGGTGTACACGCCCAGAACCAGCAGGTTGGCGGGCAGGCCCAGCAGGAAGGTGAAAGAGTAGATGAGCAGTGAGATGAAGTCCGCCACGGTCACCTCCCCCACCATGTCAGAGTCCTGCAGCAGCAACAGCAGGCGTGGGAAACCCCATCTCTCCCTTTAAATTAGACACCAGCCTGGAGACAGCTTCAGACAACAGAAGCAAATGGTCACAGACTCATATGGATGTCAAAGCCCTCTCTGCACCTCATAAGAGAAACCCACTCGCTGCTCACAAGCTTCTCTGGAGACAAACAGTTCATCCATGGTGTTTGATCCTACCTCCAGTGATCATGTCCATTAGCCACTCCTTTGTCAGCCTTGCAACGGTTTCCCCCTCTTTTGCCGTACGTGGTATCCTACACCAGTACTCAGAGCGACGGTCTCCCTCGTCGTGTGACGACTTTTTTCACAAGGACTCAGTGTGACGGTTTCTCTTGCTGTGTGTGAGGACTTTCTTCAACCAGCACTCGGAGCGACGGTCTCTCTCGCTGTGCACAAGGACTTTCTTCAACCAGTAATCAGTGTGACAGTCTCTCCTGCTGTTCGTGAGGACTTTCTTCACCAGCGCTCAATGCGGCGGTCTCTCTGTCTCTCTGTGCGCAGTAGTCAGTGTAATAGTTTCTCTCGTCGAGTGTGAGTTATTCCATCACCATCGGTCAGTGGCAATTGTCTCTTTCTCGTTGTGCATGAGGTGCTCTTTCTAAACCCCTGGAGCTTGTGTGAGAGAGGAGAAACAGAGTGCCAGGGGCTTGCAGGCTGAAGACTTGCTCAGGCAGAAGTAATCGAGCGAGATGGCATTTAGGAGACACCTGGCAGCCGGCAACAAGACCCGGCAGGCGCCTTAATTGCCACTGCATGTATGATCCCCGGCAGCCGCATCTGTGCCATTTAGTGAAATGATTCAGAATAATTGTGCTTTTCAGGAAACGATACCCATTGAATCTTGGCATGCTTGTCTAAATGAATTTGAGGGTTGGTCAATAAAGCCATAAAGGATGCTGTTGATGGTGGTGTAGGTGGGGGGGAGGCCTACAGATATGGAGACAAGCAGAGAGGTCTCCTGCCATTGGCAGTGCCTGTGAATAACACATTTAAGCATGTGTTTGCACGATGTTGGATGTTTTTTAGGTTTCTTTAGCATGGTGAAAGAAGGATGAACATTTCAAATTGTAGAAATTATGGTTATGAAGGCTTCATTCTAGAACTAGAACTCCATTCTACTCTGCCATGCTTACTAAGGTTAATAAAGAAAAGGCATCAGATTTAATGCAAATTATATTAGGTAAATATTACATTGTTAAGCAGTCTGAATCTGAAAACTTTTTTAACAACTATACTCCAATATATATAATTACACCAATCCTCCTGTCTTTCTCTCGCACTCTCACAGCTTCCACTCATTCATTAGAAACTTGCTCATTATAAATCTAGAAGCGCAGCATTGCAGGTCTGCACTAGCAGTGGTTATTCAAGATAATGTTGCACAATGTTATTTACTCCCTAATGAATGCAAGTTTATTTGAGTCTTGGAACCTATGGAACCTATAGAGAGTGGTTCCATTCTAGTCGCTTGCAAAGTGATCATTTATGATTTGAGTTTTTACGATGATGAGTTTTCTGCAACCAGCATATCCTTAAATCATATCCTTAAATCCAACTGCTGTGCAATACAAAAAATCTTATAAGAATACAAAAACATTTCTGGGAAATTCCCACTTTTTTTCCTCCGAAGATATTGCAAAAACAAACCGGTGGGATGAGTATGAGCTCATTTAAGGACATTAAAGCCATCAGTTAGGCAGTTTTAATGCTTTATTATCAATAAAACCCTTCTGTGTTTGTTTACAGTCCCTTATCTCTTTCCGCATTGTAAGACAAAGTTCATATCCTTATAAACATGTCTACTTTGCATCAAAACATTTTCCCAGGCATAATACCCAATGCACGGCAGTATAGAAAAGCAATGCCAATTTCCAGAATTTCTCTTTCTCTCAAGAGTTCTGTAGTTTACAGTTTTATTAACATATCAGCTTTGTGACGTTGTGTAAGGTGATTGATATGTTGTTCACATTGTTCAGAGCCATATTTTCCTTGATTATGTTAAATGAATACAGTGAATGAAGTGTTACATGGTTCACATCGGCTAATTGTCTTTGAAACGAGGGGTGTAGGTCCATGTAACCCTCACATGTCCTGCTCAGATTGGTGGTCTGATATGTGATGTCATAAACTATAAGCATGACAATTCCTTCCGGTTCCTTCTCAAAGTCAGGTTAAGTTGTAATCTCAAAGATCTTATTTAACACATACCTCTGAGGAATCCCTGAAGGCAAAAAGCTATACTGTCCTATCAACATTAGTGGGGTGAAGTTGTCTCTGTGATCTTACATTTGAATGTTTTCACCTAAGGAAACATTAAGGTTTGCACAAAAGGTGAAGGTTTATTGTCACCAAGAGAGATGCTACCAGAGAGATCCCAGTTCTACTGAAAATGAAATATCTACAACACCACATTTTCTGCAAGCACTCATTTTTTATCACTATGATATTGCATATATGTAATATGGACTCTAACATATTGCATATTATAATTATGTGTGTATAGAATGTGTTGTACAGCACCAACAAGCCGGTGTAATTAATTCCATACAGTTTTCTAGCAATACAAGAATAGTCTAGGGAGAAAATTCTTTTTTTTACCTCAGTACAATAACCCAAAGAATACAGGTTCCTGGACACAGACAACACTGACTCCTGCTTCAATACCACAGCAATGTGAATGTACAGGGGTTTAAGAGTGCAGGGGGTGAAGATGTATGTAGAGGGATGAAGGGGGTGGGGTTATGGGAACAGGGATCTGGGGGTGGAGTGCAGGGAGTGAGGTTAAAGCAGCTCCAGGGCGTGTCTCCCGCTGGAATTGGTGAGTGGAACTATGGCGCTGGCGGTCAGCTCCTGTTGGGCTGCAGCGGTGAGGCGCTGGCGGGTCTCCTGGCTGCGCTGCTCCAGAGAGAGGGCGTGCAGCTTTCGGGACAGGTCCTCCCCCATGCTCGCCTGGTGCTGCAGCAGGGCTTGGAGGGAGTGCCTGGGGGGCAGATGGAGAGAGCAACACATCCAAGGTCAGACTGATGCATTTGGAATCCTTCTTGGATTTGGTAGTCTGTTTTTTAACACATAAGTTAACACAATTCTGTCGTGGTTGACAGAGACATTCTCTTGTGCAGATAGGACACAGGGAATGTGGGATGGGGACAGGGGACAGTTGGTAGGAGACACAAGATAGGGGATGGGGGTAAAAGGAGCATGGAACGGGGGATATGGTTTAAGGGAGCATGGGATAGGGGATAGGGCATAAAGGGAGTGTAGGATAAGAGGTAATGGGAGTGTGGGACAGAGTGTGAAAGGATGTGCCTGAAAAAATATGAGAAAAACACTCACTGGGCTTGGGCCAGTTTCTGCTTTAATGCTTCAATGGTGGCCTCCAGCTGCTTGACTTCTTCCACAAGCCCAAACTGCACCTATACAACACAGGCAACCAATCAGGTGCAGATACTGACAACAGAGCAAATAAGAGAAGGCCTCAATAATGGAAAATGCCAACCCTGACAAGCACACTGCCATACAAACATGTGACAAATTCCCTGATGCACAGAGCCAATCAGAAACAACGCAAGTGACACATACAGCCTCCCAGATGAAAACAGCCAATCAGAGATTGCTCCATAAACACACAGAGCCATTCAGAGGCAACTCCACATGGAACCAATGAGAGATCAATACACAGAAACAGAACAGTTCAATGATATATAATATGGAACTGCCCCTCACAAAACAAACATTTCACTCCACAGTACCTCGTCCCGGCACAGGTCCGCTCCCGGCCGTGTGGTTCTGTGCTCCAGACGGGTGTGGGCCAGCTTCAGAGGAGCGGTTTTGGCCCGGAGATCCTCCTCCAGCCCATGGATGTCCTGCTCCAATTGTGCGATCTCATCCTGAGTCTGACAGACATTGGCAGAGGCATACATAGTCACCATTTCCTGACAGTGAGCATGCTCAGACACACCAGCGGGGTCACAGGTTCTCCTGGAAGGATGTTCAAAACTACCACACAGCATGTTCCATGCTGAGCATGTAAAGGAGAAGCAAGATACTGGTGAAGAGGGAAATTAGAGTCATTAGACATAAAATTAGAAGTCAAATGATTAGTTGAGAACAGAAGATTTGTAATATGCTCAGTGCAATGTATTCATTCAGGGAGACTATTGCCATCATATCCTGATTCTACCACATCCCTGCCCTTCTCCATTCCTACTCTACCAGACTCTACTGCATCCTCACCTTACTCCATTCTAGTCTTCTACACTCTACTTCAACCACCATTTAAAACCAAGAAGTAGCTATGTGCTCTCTGTGCTGTCACATCAGAAAAACAAAGGAGACAAAGAGGATGGCGGTGAGCAGGAAGAGGTAGACGGGGAGGTAGAGGTATAACAGCACGGTGAAAGGAGTAAGAAAAGATAGGAGCAACAGGAACAGTGGGCAGGGGAGGACAACGAGGGGAGAAAGAGGAGAAAGTGTAGAGGATGGAGGAGGCCCAGTGCTCACAGTCTTCCGTTGCCACTCCAGCTCGTCGCAGGCCTGTTGCAGGTGATGAGAGCGTTTGCGAAGGGCAAAATCAGTGGCCACACGCTGGGCTTCCAACTCATTAAGAGCCTGAAGAAGAGGACAACAAAACCCAGAGCAGGCTGTCACATACAGCCACGGCAGAGCAATGACTGGCCCTCCACAGCACCAAAGTAATGGGAACACATCAGTGCCTTTCTGAATCTTAAAAAGATCTGATCACCTCTCTTTATTTTACACCTCTGTCCTGGAAGCTGCATGTTCAGGTTGCACTCACTATTCCTGCCGCATGTTTGAGACACGCCCACTGTGTTCCACAACATATTCACAACACTCCCGTTGTTGACAGTTCATGTCCTGCCTTCTTTTGCAATGTACCCACTATTTGCTGCTACATGCTAAGGACACACAACTGTACCACATGGCATAAAACTAGATACAAATACAGAGCTCAGTAAAGACAGTAGATAATATTATAAATGTACTATGTCCTTCCCCTCACTGGGAATTCCCTGTGTGAAACCTGGGTCCTCCCTCTCCCATCCCTGCTCTTCTGTCACACCTAGACCATGCCCCCTGTCTAACTACAGCTCCACCCCTTGTTACACCTGAGCCCTCATTCCACCCCCCCACCCCCCCGTCATACCTGACCCTTGGTTAGCGTCATGTCTTCCCTCAACTGCAGTGATGCCTCCATCTCTTCTAGGGCCCGACTCACATTGTACCGGCTGAACTGCTCCCACTGCTGGGGAGTAGTAGAACTGCAGCAGACATGAGTAGAGAATTTCCCCTTTCATTTCATATGCAAGCTGGCATTGGATACCAGCACTGTGGACTGGTTTTAGTACAAGTCTGTAATAAAGGCAGTGCAAGTGAGGACTGTTTACAGTAAAAACTACAGACCACCAAGTGCCTGGTGACTTACCCTGACAGCACACGAGTGGGGTTTGGCTTCAGGGAGATCTCGCTTGAGGTCTCTGTGAGTGACAGGCAGGTATTGTCCACATCTAGAGCCTCCATCTTGTTTTGGAGATCATTGGTTAGCTGGTGCCGAATCTCCTGTAACAGGCTCAACATATGCATGACACAAATAATTCAGTCTACATACAAGTGTATGAGTGCATGTAAATACACGAATACCTAAAAGTGCCCTATCTATTCAGCAGATGCTTATGTCAAAGACTAATATTAACAACAGCATTGACAACAATATATAGTGGTGATAATAATATCTCTCACAATATCATAACGTATCTCTCACAATCTCTCCTCCTCCCTCTCTGCTGCCTTCTGTCCTCCTGCCCTGCCACCCACTCCTCTTGCCCTGCTCACCAAAGCTGCTCAAAGGCTCTGCTGATTCGCTGCTGCAGTGTGCGCTGGATCCCGTCAATCACCTCCACCTCTTTCTTAAGCTCCGCCTCCACGGGGTCGCTAACCAGCTCGCCTCCACGGCGACGCTCCCTGAGGGTCAGACATTCCGCCGCCACGTCGAGAGGGAGCGTCGTGGAGGCCAGCGTTCTCTCCAGCTCTTCTTTCATCTAAAAGAAGAGTGCATTGGCATTATCAGCACTGGCGTTCAACAAACAGTACCGGTCAAAAGTTTGGACACACCTGATTAAGATAATGGGAAACATGTACTCAAAGACATGTTGATCTAAGGATTTTACTTCTTAGACAAATATAAATAGTGAAGTTGATGTATGTATGAATTTTAAAAAGTATGAACTTTTTAAAAGTATTTTTTGGCTGCTTTGAAGAATCCAAAATATAAGATACTTTTGATTTGTTTTGTTTTTTGGTGACTGCATTTGTGTTATTTCATAGTTTTGATGTCTTTACTATTATTCTAAAATGTGGAAAATAGAAAATATAAAGAACAAAATTTGTGTCAAAAAATTTGACTGGTACTGTGCACCACAACACAAAATCACACAATTCTAACATGGGTCGCATGTCTTCTGAGGGGACAGGCATTACAGGAACCCCAAGGAGGGCACAACGGACAGAACAGGCCGCATTACCAGGGTGAGGGCTTCCATCTCTTTGTCCACTTCCTGCGCACAGGACGCCAGGTTCTCCTTCCAGCGTGTGACATCATATATTCTGTCTCTCAGCCTGCGACAGGTGTCACTCTTATCCCAGTAAGTCTGAGAGAGGGAGAGAGAGGGAGAGAGGCCTGAGTTTTGAAATCCCTGCTTTATTAATAAATGTATCCAGGGAAAATGGTCTTCAACTATGAAGTCTGGAAAATGTCAAATGCACCCCTCTTATAGACATTTTACATAAGAGAGGAAAAAATGTACATACACTCTTACATATTCACAGACACTTTCCCTTCAAACATGAAATACAGCTCATCATTTGCCACTAAGTTTCAAGGTTCAGCAAGTCATTTCTTATTACACAATGCACAAACTCAAAAAAAGGGGGAGAATGAGTCATAACCATCTCTTGCCCATCTCTTGTTAAAAGTGTACTATACAGAATGTAATGGCTATCAACCTTATGAATAGTTCTGGGATACTGAAGGAATAGGAAGGAATAGGAATGGAAGGAGGTTGTCATAGACACAGAAAAAAAATATTCTTTTCACATATCAGGATGTGACAGTAGTTTCACATCTTATTACAGCACAAGTTCCACACTGTGTCTCTTAACGCAGAGGCTACACCACAGAACATTATGGGTGGTCTCTGGCTTGCCTATTCGCACCTTAATATTAGTTTCATTGCGTAGAGCCTGGGCCTCCTGGCGAACCTCTTGAGAGATCATTTGCTTATTGATAGCAGTGTCGGACATCAACCTGTTACTGGTCTCCCAGTCAGACACGTTGTAGCGCTGTCCTGGCTTCACACTGAGGGTTGCCATCTTTGCCTGCTATTGACACTTCTGAAACAGGAAACCAGACACAATTAACTACCCACACCACACTTGGGGTCAGTTCCATTTAAGTTTAGTCATTTCAGGGAATGAACTGAAATTCAGCTCACAAATTGAATTTTAAATGATTTTTTTTTCAGTTAATGAATTACATTTAAATTCATTTCTGGAACTAAGTGAACTGAAATGGAATTAACCCAAACTCTGATCCACACATCGTTTGAAGCAGGTGGAGAGTGACATCATCAAGTAATGCAGTGTAAAGGAAACTAAAAATTTGTACGAGGTCACACATAGCTTCCATTTAGGCCTAACTGACCTCAGATTTAACTTTCTTTTACTATGATCACAACCCAGGATAATGTTGCGCTTATTTGCTTCGTACAAAGGGTGTACGTCGATTATTCCGATTTAAAAGCATGACCTATCATGCGAATAGTGGCGTTGGGCTATTTGTTACAGTGACTAAGTCAAGCAGAAATAGACCTATCCACGTCAAACATAAGGTTACCTCTCATGTTTGACGAATTGTTATTCCTCCACTGACATCATCAAGTAATGCAGAGTGAGCAGACTTTACCTAAATGGGACATCACTGTCCAACGAGTTCAGTGCTCGTTCTGATGAAAATCTACTTATCGACCCTCATACTCTCAAGGGAAAAATTCATTAATATGAATTCGTATCATCTTGTTATGCCCCTCATGGCAGAATAACAAGGACAGCTGGCTTCGTTTGTAATTAAATATTTGCATCTCACTGACACGCTGCTGTAACAATGTTGCTGTGGAGTTTTGCTGTGCTGTTGCTAACCTGCCAACTTAAAATGTGACATCATTATATGGTGAAGGGTTGGTCACAGTCTTACATCTGTAAGTGCACTCAGCTAACAGATCGCTATACTAAATTAGGATGCTAACGTTAGTTTACAAGTCCCGGACGTTAGCTAACGTTGCAAAACTTAAAACACATAGGAGTTTCGTCTTGCAGAATTAACAGACGTAAACTGCAGAAATGTCAGGCAACACGCTAATGATATATGGTTGAAATGCTTACCCCAAAATTTTGAATTCTCTTTGAACTGAGCCGTCTGCTTTGTTGGATCTGGCTCAGTTGTTCCCGTCCGATCAACTAACCAACTAGCCGGTTTCCAGGTAACGCAGACTGCCAATGGACACTGAATTAAAATGCCATAGCAACGTTCAACACATAGCTAGCTGCTAGTTGTATAATACAAAATCGCTGTTTACTGCTATTCCATAACTAAACATCAGTAGATAATAGGTATTAGGGCAACTGCGCTTTCCTTTAGTGAAAATACTTTTGAAACCAACCTTTAAATCAGCAAAGTGGAAATGACTTAGCTGTTTCTATGTATCGACGTCTGATTCCCTTTTCAGCATTATATTACATCTCTGGACTTGTCTTACCACGTATCTGATCCTTCAAAACCCTAAGTGTAATCTGATAGTCTATAGGCTACAGATAATGTAATCTAGATTCTATTGATCATAGCTAGCTGCGAACAGTTAGGTGATAAAAGGAAGAATTACAAACTGTCAAAAAGTCTAATGATAAATAAAATATGGCTACGAAAATGGTTTTGAGTATTGTGTAGACTGTGCAATAATAAAAGCAAGTAGTTACTATCAAATGTAAATAGGCAATCGGGCTCCCTGAATGTAATAAGTCTATGCACACCGTTCCCCATGTACATCAACAAGTTAAATCAAAATTGAACATGCAAGACTGTCAAGGTTTTGAAATAGGCAAAAAGTGAGATTACCTTAAGCAAACTTAATTAATAAAATAGACTTTGCTTTCGGAACGGGATCAGATTAGTCTGTTATGTTATATAAATACTGCCAATTGACAACTTCGGTTTACTTTAATGGGAATATCACTTATTTATAGTGATCCATCTACCTGATGTTTCGCTACAAATAATCCCCAAAGGCAGATAAATATCTAGCTGTCCTATATTCGTGGGGAGGGGGCGGTTAAACGTCTTGTGAATGTGTAGACTACGTTCATAACAGGCACTGCTGATAACCTGCTGTGCGCATGAGATTCCTGTGCAAGCCACCCTGCCGGACAGCCACCTCCAAAACGCATTGACTAACATGGGGACAGTGGTAACTTCTAATATCTGAACATGCCTTCTCTATCACGTACACTCGTCGTCGGATGTCGACGGGGCTTCTGGTTGGTGATATTCGTTTGCCTTTCGGACACCGCGCTGCCTCTCGGGGAAGCGAGCGCTCCCAGCTGCACTGACAACAGCCACGGTGACCCAAAACTGCCGCGAGGGACAGCGAACACAAGTTTCGAAACTAATCACACCAAAAGATCCTTCCCAGTCCTCCACTTCAATTACGAACATGTGAGAATACCTTTTGAGATCTCCCTATGGATCCTGCTGGCTTCGCTGATGAAATTAGGTAAATTTATGCATGTTGTATTATTTGTATCGTAAGGTAGTGAAAGAAACTGTGGTTATAGTGTGAAGGAAACTGTGGTCTTTTGCTTCCGAATGTCAAAATAAGATCCAAATTGGGTAAAATTATGCATTGCAAATGCTGTTTAAATACAGATGTATCGTTACCGTAATACATTCACCCCCAGCTGGAAATTTCTGCGCACCAACTTTCGAAAAAATCTGGGTGCAGGATGTGGAAAACTGCAGTTGATTTCACGTGAAAGCCAATGGTGTGGACTGTTTGGGTGCTATCAGTTGAGGCATCTGCAACGGTCCACCTCTGTCGTGACAAGCCACCCCTGCTGCAAGGGAGGATAAGACCAAGAGGACAGGGCGGGGACTGGGGTGCACCAACGCATTTCTAAAACCGTCTCATCTGTCATTAACCACGTGTCTCCCTTCCTCTGTTCCTATTTCAATATAAAAAAGTGACCTATAAATAAATGCCTCACCCTCTCTCTCCTCCACCCAACTCCCCATAATCAAAACTTGTGATAACAGATGCTGTACTGAGACTGGCAATAAATATTTTGGCTGTTCTTTCATACTGACAGGAAATATTCTGGCTCTTCATTTATGCAGGAGTCTTGACCAGCTCCTGATTCTCCCTTGTATTAAATATGGACATCCACTCTAAAAATCAATCATCATATGTAAAATGTCACCGTTGTAAGTCACTCGGATAAGAGCATCTGCTAAATAGCAGTGATATAATGTAAATCCTGTACAGGGCCTTTTATAGCATTGAGTACTAAGACCCTGTTGTCCCCCCCAGGATTCCACCTGGTGCCTGGGCTGTCCAGCGTGGTTCCCGAGTCCTGCCTGCTGATCGTGGTGGGGTTGCTCGTGGGAGGGCTCATCAGAGTTGGGGGGGAGAAGCCACCGGTGCTGGACTCCGACCTCTTCTTCCTCTGCCTCCTCCCGCCGATCATCCTGGATGCTGGTTACTTCCTGCCCACCCGGCCCTTCACCGAGAACATCGGCACCATACTCATGTTCGCCGTGGTGGGAACGTTCTGGAACGTCCTTTTCATGGGCGGAGTGTTGTACGCTGTATCCCAGGTGGGGGGGCCCTACCTGGGCAGCATGGACCTGGTCCCCTGCCTGATCTTTAGCTCTATCGTCTCTGCTGTTGACCCGGTGGCCGTGCTGGCTGTCTTTGAGGAGATCCACATAAACGAGCTGCTGCATGTGCTGGTGTTTGGAGAGTCTCTGCTCAACGATGCTGTCACTGTGGTGAGTGACGGGAACAAAAAAGAAGAAGAAAAAAACAAGGCACAGCATTGGTGTTTCTCATTTAAGATGTGTTATGTGGATGTAGGTTATGGTAAGAATGCTGTATATAGTTACAGTATAATGGTCAGATGCAGTGTGTGGTTAAATAGTTACAGCTGACAGTAAGAACATGGTGTTTGGTCAGAGTTTACCAATTAGGATGTAGTTGTGGTTACAGTTTATCATTTAGGATGAGAGGTTTGGTTGTAATGTACCATTTAGGATGTGGTAAGTAGATGTGATAGACCCTGTTGCCCATCTTATTATGGTGCCAATAGTGTTATTTTTCCTTTTTGCTTTCCGAATGGAATGTTAGAGCTATTGTGGCACCTGTTTTTAATGTGTGCCCCCCGCCCCTCACAGGTGCTGTACCACCTCTTTGAGGAGTACGTAGGTGTGGACTCGGTCAGCGTGTTGGACGTCTGCCTGGCTGTGCTCTGCTTCTTTGTGGTTTCGCTGGGCGGGGTCCTCGTGGGTGCCACCTACGGCATCCTCGCGGCTCTGACCTCCCGCTTCGCCTCAAACCTCCGCGTCATCGAGCCGCTCTTCGTCTTTGTGTACAGCTACATGGCGTACCTGTCCGCTGAGGTCTTCCACCTGTCTGGTATCATGAGGTGAGCACCAGCACCCTCCTGCTCCTCCGTCTACTCATCCATCCTTCTACCTTGTCCAAACCTCATCCTGACCTCATCTATCACCCCATCCCTACCTGGCCTTAATCTTACCCTAGCCTTGCCCCCCAGCCTTACCCCCGTCTCACCTGCAGCCTTGCTCTCAATATACCCTCAATCTTGCTTCGATCTTGCCCCCAACCTCACCCCTGCTTTTCCCCAACCTCAGTCTGACCTTACAGAAAATAAGGTGAGATGACACTTAAGCTATCTAGGCCTATACAGGAAGCCACCTGACACGTGTATCTGTGCCCAGCCTGATCGCATGTGGCGTGGTAATGCGCCCTTATGTGGAGGCCAACATATCCCACAAGTCTTACACCACCATCAAGTACTTCCTGAAGATGTGGAGCAGCGTGAGCGAGACGCTCATCTTCATTTTCCTCGGCGTGTCCACGGTTGCTGGTCCCCACTCCTGGAACTGGATATTCGTCACGGTCTCCATCCTCCTCTGCCTCATTGCCCGTGTGCTGGGTGAGTCTGCCAATCAAGGCCACTCATGCCAGGGAATAACACTCACACACCAGCCAGGGAATAATAATAGCAAATCATATAACATGATTCAGTTGTAATCCACAAAGTTAATAGTTATGTGTGTGTGTGTGTGTGTGTGTGTGTGTGCCTGCGTGTGTGTGTATGTGTGTGTGTGTGCCTGCGTGTGTGTGTATGTGTGTGTGTGTATTTGTGTGTGTGTGCATGCATGTGTGTGTGCATGTGTGCGTGTGCGCGTGTGTGTGCTTGCACACATTGCAGGTGTGGTTGGCCTGACCTACATCATCAACAAGTTCCGTGTCATCAACCTGACTGGAAAGGACCAATTCATCGTGGCCTTTGGTGGCTTACGAGGGGCAATAGCCTTCTCCCTGGGGTACCTGCTCAAAGAGGAGCACTTCCCCATGAGGAACTTGTTTCTGACTGCCATCATCACCATCATCTTCTTCACTGTCTTTGTACAGGTGAGAGTGGCCTGCCTATGGAGATAGGCAGTGTAAACAGTGATGAGTAGGTGGTAGTAACGTGCAGCTCTACTGATTTAGTGTGATGTAGCGGATCTAGTTTTTCACTTCAACTATGATTCACTTAACAACAGGTTCCCAAAATTCCTCTGGTCCACAGTCATGTGATGGTAAGTAACATATGAGTGTTATTATTTGTTGTGGTTGCAGGGCATGACCATCCGGCCGCTGGTGGAACTACTGGCTGTGAAGAGAAAACACGAGAGCAAGCACTCCATCAATGAGGAGGTCCACACACAGGTGACCACACACACACACACACACACACACACACACACACACACACTCACACACTTCATGGTTATTTCCACAGCAGAGTCAATGTGTCTCAGACCTGGTCCTCCCACCCCTATGGAGTGACATGATTTTGTAAAACAGCCACCAACACCTAAACATATTTTCCTTAGGTCCTGCATCATCTCCTGGCAGGCATTGAGGGTGTGTGTGGGCACTACGGACATCACCATTGGAGGGACAAGTATGCATCCCATTGGTCTAGCCAGGCCCTAACACAAATAAATCATATGAATTATATAAAGATTGACAGACTGACAACTACATATGAAATTCCAATGGAAAAGATGTGAAACACCACTTCCCCTCTCTGTCTGCAGGTTGCTCCGCTTCAATAAGCGCTACATGAAGCGCTGTCTCATCTCGGGCGAGCGCTCCAGAGAGCCGCAGCTTGTCGCTTTCTACAACAAGATGGAGCTGAGACAGGCCATGGAGCTGCTGGAGAGCGGGGCCGGTGCTGGGGCCGGTGCTGGGGCCGGTGCTGGGGCCGGTGCTGGGGCTGGTGCTGGGGCTGGGGCCGGTGCTGGGGCTGGTGCTGGTGCTGGGGCCGGTGCTGGGGCCGGTGCCGGGGCCGGTGCTGGGGCCGGGGCCAGGCTGCTCCCGTCTGTGCCCTCCACTGCATCCCTGCAGTATGTAATACCCCCTTCCCTCTGTTTCCCACACATGACACCAAGGCCCACTCCTGATACCTCTGATACCTCCACCTGTGTGTTCACACCCTCTTCCCTCAACATCTTCTCTTATTCAACCCCCCCTCCTTACATTCAACCCTGATATTCTTGCTATAGGGTCCCTTTGGTCGAACGTTATCTACTGACTGCAGCTTTAGTGTGGGGCATTGGTGTAGCATAGTGGTAAGAAGCAGGATTTGTAAATGAAAGGTTGCTGGTTCAATTCCCTGCTGGGGCACTGGTACTGGACCCTTGGTCAAGGTATTTAACCCATAATTGCCTCAGTATATATCCAGATGTATAAATAAACAACATGTAAAAATTTTAACCTATGGAAGTTACTCTGGATAAGAGCGTCTGCTACATTCCAGTAATGTAATGTAGTATAAAATGTCTCAGAGTAGTGTCTGAGTAGTGAAAATGTCTTAGAGTAGTGGTTTATGTTGTGCAAACGTTTCAGCTTTAGGCAGGCTCAACTCTGAAGATGCAATTTCGTCAGACTCTGTGTCTGACAGAGTAATTGTATCAGACACTGTGATTGTGACTTTATCAGAAACTGTGAGGTTTCCATGCTCCCAGACTGCATGTCCTGTGTTTTCTGTTCCTTAGGAGCTTTCAGTCCAGGGTTCCAGTAAGCAGCCGGGCAGTGCCCCAGATCTCCAAAGAGGTGGAAGCTGAGATCCGGGACATTCTGAGGGCCAACTTGCAGAAGACCCAGCAGAGGGTATGGCCATGGGAAGGGGAAGTGTGGGGTGGAGTGGAAGTGTTTTGCTGCACAGCTGAACAGAGTAGCTCCTACATTGCGCCCTTAGTGAGCCATGAGAGGGCGCCTGCAAACAACACTGGCAATTAGAGTCACCCCTGTAGTGGTTGAGAACGGAGTTTGCAGCCACAAGATTGTAGGTTGCATTGTCTCAAGAGGGACAATGCAATACCCACAGACAAGATACTTAACCTGAATTTCTTCAATAGGCACCTGGCTCTGATTGTGGAAAAGTATAGTGATATTGTAAACCATGCAAATTGACTTGGATGAGTGGGTGTTTATGCAAATAAAATTACATAATGTGTATTGTTTAAAACAGCCAGCCATAGTCACTACAATATGGTGGGGAAGCTCATATAACTTAGATGCATACACTTCTGTCCTCTTGTGCTGAAATTTGCTCTGGATAAGAGCATTTGCTAAATGCATGTAATGTAATTTAATGTAATGGAAGTACTGGGAAACAAAAGTAGCGCTTTCCACATTCACATTCCTCTCTGATACAATTGGTAATGAAGTGATCACAGACTTAAAGGTTAGGGTAAATCAGTCTCAATGGCTGGTTGGGTTATCAGAGACCAGAGAATGGTGACCCCTGAATGATAAGATGTGATTCTTTCCTGTTTTTTAGCTGCACTCCTACAGAAGGCACACTCTGGTGGGGGACCCCTTTGAGGACAACCTTCAGGAGAGGCTCCTTGAGAAGCAGAGAGCAGCGCTGGGGAGAAGGGTGAGAGTGGAGACCATGCATGCCCAGGACTGTCTTCCAGAGTGCCCCATGCACCCTTGCTATAGCAATGTGTTCACCTAAACTGACTTTACAGTGGTGCGGTTTACAGGCTGTGGGATAGGTCTGAAATATGAAGCAGGCTGCTCATTGCTGGGTGATATTTATCCCAAATCCTTTGGCCTTTCCTTGATGTGGTTTTTAAGGTTTATTAACTATTTTAAATTAACATTCTAAATGTTTTCTATAGCAGATAAAAACAGCTCTACTGCAGTGTGACCCATAAACCCCAGAGCTGCACCACCAGGAAATGCCATTATATAGCAGAGATAATTAATTATTTTGGGGGGAGCACTCAGAGATGACTCTTTGTGTGTGCAGATGAGTGTCTTCTTGACTGATCAACCACAGGACTCTCCCTCAAGGACCAGATCCAGACTGCCAGCAGGTGAGTAAAGATCACTGCAACCCCAATACCCCCTATTGACCTTTCACCTTCAATCCCTCACCCTCTTTGATGAAATGATGAGATTCCAGCTGTGATGATGTAATCACTGGTTTTCAGCAACAGGCTAAAGGGCTGAACGTGAGTAAAATATTATACCTGCCCTCCTTCTCCTCTCAGCCACCCAGGCCAAGCCCAGGATCCCTGCCATCCAGGAGCACCTGCCGTTTCCTTAGTCTCCGGTCTCCCCTGTCTAACCTCCATTCAGTCCTCCATACTTTTTGTATTTAGGTCATTTATATGAGTATTATGTTGCTGGGGTGCTTAAAATGTACACCTATATTTTGCTGAAAATTTCTGAAATTAAACGTCTCACCATTGCTTTTGTGTGTGCTTGTTTCTTGCATTTTAAAGTGTATTTGTCAAACAATATGAAGAGTATTATGAAACTCAGTCATCCAGAAAATTCCCAACTGTTCTGATGGATATTTCACAAAAATGTGAACTGTGAAGGTAGCCCTGAGTACTGAAAACTAACTACATCAAACAAATGATAAATCAAGCTTGCTGGGGAGTACTAGAGCTTTGTATTAGAAAAAGTGAAAAGGGAAACGCTGATTATCTAATGTTGCAGACCAAACAATGCAGGATATTTACATCTGTCAAGCTAGACAGTCTGCTAATTGCAGTGTTTCTCAATCCTGCTCCTGGAGGCTCACTGTCCTGCATATCTTCTATCTATCCTTGCTCCAAATACACCTGATTAGTGTGATTAACATGCTCTTGATTAAATCAGGTGTACTCAGCTAATCAAAAGCGCCACTGATGAGTTCAGTCAGGTAGGTATAGCAGGAAAAGATGGAAAACGTGCAGAACAGGGGACCCCCAGGAGTAGGATTGAGAATCAGCGTGCTAATGCATTCGTAATGACTCGAATTTTTGTAAATGAAGCAAACGAGGAAACATGGTTGGAGTTCAGAGTCCAGACCAATTTTAAGTGAACTCAGTCTGTCCCTACAGTAGGTGGCGCTATGCACCCCACAGTACATCAGTAGAAAAAGGGCGCGCAAGAGTCGGTACGTACTGAGTCTGCGCAAAGGTCCGCGCCGCCTGAAGAGTTGTTTGAGGCTTTCGCGGGTGGCGTAGCTTTTTGCAGTGAGCACGTTTGTTAGTTTTGGGGCAGCTTTTGTAATCATGGCCAGGTATTTGCGGCCTCCAAACACGTCTCTTTTCATCAGGAATATATCGGACGAGGTAAGGTAGGTAAGTAGCTGAAAGGCCGTATCTTTGATCTCTTGAATACTATCCAGACTCAGGGCCTTCCAAAGCTAATGTTAGCTGAATACATATAGGACTCTTCTGCGACCAGGCCCTGAAATGTTTAAATCGGAGTGGGTCGTTTAATTATTCTAGTTTTTTAGAAAATTGTTGTTTTGCTGACGGAAATTTGGTCTTGCTACTTATTCTACTAAGTAAACCCATGGTCTTCAAGTTCCTTTTTCCAAAGCAGCTAGATTGATCGTTTTCGACTAAACATCTTGTATGTTTGCTAAGCGGTGTCGTTAGCGTTAGTTAGCTAGCTGGCTATTTAACCCTCGATCCTGCATGCGTGGCAGTCCACTTGGGAAACTGAGTTGCAGGTATTGCATTCACCAAGTTATGAGGTAGTCTGTACCTATACGGCACCGTCACATGGACCCTTCTGGGGGTTTAACGAAGACCACGCTGGCTGCCTAGCGACCGTTGTGGTGTAACCGCTAGCCTTAGCTAACTAATGTTAACAGTTTGTTTGCACGGTGGTGAGCTGGTTAAAGTGATTATCTAGGACGCGTGTCCTGGTTATCTTAAGATGTCTTGAGAGCGGTTTTGTAATTTAGTCAGATCTTACTGCTGGTGGTATGCTATGACTCATTAACTGTTGTATAGACTTGTTCGTTTAAGTATGCTAATGTTAGGATTGTGTCGTCAAAATAACTATTGTCTGTAAATTAACTGGTTAGTTGTGCCAGGTAGCTGCTGCACGAGTCCGAAGTTGTTCGAACTCACTGGTTGTTCGGTAGCTAGTCATCTAGATAACCAGATTAACGAACTACTTCGATTAACTACTAAATAGCTAGCTATCCCTTGTACAGTCGACTGATTACCAAAAAAATTGCTGGGACTGATGGCTTAAGGAGCGTGACTTTATTTGGTCATGCAGTTTAGCCTAGTATCAAAGCCCTAAAATTAGCATCACCAAGTAAGTGAAACACGAGACGGTACACAGCTGGCACACAGTAACTTGCCATTTAGTTTTAGTTAATGTTTGTGAAACATTTTTCATCGATTTTCCATTTAGTAAAATTTAATTAATGTTGCCAAGTATCACAGTGACTGCGTTTATTTTCGGAGATTGAACTGCTATAGCTATATTAAGTTTAGCCACACACGAGATCAGGTGTTGGGACAGATCCAGTTAACGTAAGGCCATTGTAAACGTTTAAGGTCAGGTAAGTGAGTTTGAGTCGAAGTGTAGCTGCCGGTATGCTAGTTTATCGGTTGTTAGGATTTAACTATGTCTGTATGAGAGAATGCAGTTCATGTCCTTACCATAGATCAGGTTATTACTGTTCATGATGCCTGTAAGTTAAAGCAGACCCGGATAGGGTCCTCTCGACCAGTCCAGTAAAACTTGTATCATTTTGCGGTACTTCAGGCCGGAGGATTTGCGTCGTGAGTTTGGTCGTTACGGACCAATAGTAGATGTCTACATTCCAGTTGACTTCTATACTCGCCGAGCAAGAGGATTTGCATACATTCAATATCCTTTCTTGATAAATATGGAAACGCCATTCTCTTTGCATATTTTCTTGGTATGATTTCCATATGTCTCTAATGTGTTTTTATTGTTACATACATGAAATGTTATGTGCTTCTGTGGTCTCCTGTGTTCATGAATTTGTTGCTTAAAATAAATTTGATTGCACTGTAATTGGGAGGGTTGGTGGGTGGGTAGTCCAAAGAACTTAGAAATCATATAGCACAAATCATTACTTTTGTTATATATTTTTAAACGCACAAATTCTGTCTCCTAACCGAAATTCCTTCTGTTGTTGCTCCAGACAATATAAAGGTGCGCACTTGTGGAGCCCCTCACAGAGTAATACAGAGCTGTGTAGAGTAGATCCAAGATTATGTCAAGCCACAGAGACCGTAAGGATGTCAGGCGGCAAGAAACAGAGAGGGAAAGGGTGGAAATAAAGAGAATTTAAAGCTTGAAGAGGCAAAGCGGGAAAAGGCACCACATTGGGCGTCAAGGCTTGGATATTTCTGCAAAGGGGAGAGGAAAAGATTATGGGCCAGACGAGCGAGAAAGCCACGTTCCTCTACAAAGCCCTTAAAGAGCTTAAAGGTCAAGATGAAGGTCAAAGTCAAGCATGTTTAAGGTAACGAGTCTGATTCTGTATCCTGCCAAAGGTATTCACCCTCGACATTTACTCCTCAATCTTAGCCAGCCTACATCTGTTAACTCCTTAGGATAATCAGTTTGTGAACAGGTTCATAATGGTAACTGATCTAAAATTAATGAAGTGGCATGTGTCAACATTGATTTTCTCCATTAGAAGAATTCTTAGTTAACGTTTTCTAATGTAAGAGTGAAAGCACATCTAGAATATCATTTATCTTCAGAGGAGCCCACTATTTGGCTGCTTGCTGTGTCATATCTGGGCCTGTACTTCAGTTGTATGCAGTGTTCTGAGCGTGTGAGAGAAACGTTAGCGTGTGTGTGGGGCTGTGGGATCCCAGATAAAGCCTTGACTGCACAGCCATGTTTGAAGATGTGCGCGACGCTGAGGATGCCCTTCACAACCTGGACAGGAAGTGGGTGTGCGGCCGGCAGATCGAGATCCAGTTCGCCCAGGGAGACAGAAAGAGTAAGTCCTGTGTTCCTTTCACCGCTCAGGTTCTGCATCTGGGGAGCTGAGGCTTGTGTTTGTGGAGGGGTGTGACTCGGCTCTGATCTAATCACAGTTCGGTCTCTGGAATTGATTGTACCCCGGGATAGCGCTGCCCTGAATCACGCTTAACTGTGTGTTGCTCGCTCCCTCAGCGCCCAATCAGATGAAGATGAAGGAGCGGCGCTCGCCGCGCAGCTTCTCTCGCTACGACGACTACGAACGGGACGGGCGCCGCCGGCGCTCCCGCAGCCGCAGTTACGAGAGGCGCAGGTCTCGCAGCCCCTCCTACGAACGCCGGCCGCGCCGCTCCGAGAGCCCCAGAGAGTGAGTGAGAACCTTCTGCAACGTCCCACATGGCAGAACAGAAGGAGGATGAGGACTGGGTGCCTGTAACATTATGTTACATTCGTTTAGCAGACGCTCTTATCCAGAGCGGCTTTCAGCACAGCAGAACAGAAGTGAGGTTGAATGGGCAGCAGTGTCAGACCAGGCTAACACTCCAAAACCAGTGAGTGTGAGCAATAACACTATTCAAGCTCTACTACAGAATAATTTGTGCAACCTGACTAGACAAGGGAAGCCAAGTATACAACCATACATAAGTCAGTAGATCACATAATCCAAAACACATTGTGATGCTACATGTAAAATAAACAGCAAGTAATACAAGCATCAGGTGTTAGGTGGTGGGGATTTGAGAAATGAGTCTATTTCTGCATCTGGGGGCATGCTGTGACGGACCTTTTCATCCACTTATTCTACAGGCCCCGAGGACGGCCATACGGGAGACAGAGACGCAGCAGGAGCCGAGACAACGACAGGTACGTCCTGGGCTCGAGGGTGGGCCCTGTGGCAGCTTATCTTCTGGATGATTGTTGTGTGTTACTTCATCCTTTTTTTTTTTTCTTTTCAAACACTGACATGGTCTGATTACACTCCATGATAAATACACTAATGTATTATTGTAAAGCAGTATTGGAGATGAAGTGTGCCATGTTTGGTTCCTTCTGCTGTACTTGTAAGTTGCTTTGGATAAAGGCGTCTGCCAAATGAATAAATGCACAGCCCCAAAGGACATTTACATCTCCTCATCCCTCCCTGTTTGTCCCTGCAGGCACAGACCCCCCCAGCGGGAGCACCACAGGCCACACCCCGACCCCCCTTCCCACAGCCGCTCCAACTCCCCGTCGCCATCCCAGTCAAGATCACGCCCCACAGGCAAGAAGGAGTCCCGGGCCATGTCCCGCTCCCCCTCAAAGTCCCTGAGCCCGCCCGCCGAAGACTTCCACCCCGCCTCCAACTCCCGCGAGTCACACGACTCGCACCTTCGCTCGCCCTCGCGGTCACGATCGCGGTCCCTCTCTCGCTCCCGCTCCCGCTCAAGATCCTGGGCGGGGCGCAAGTCGGGGGGACACTAACTTCCTGAAGCCCCTTTTTGTTTCCAGGCATCTGCTGCTCTGTGTTCACTCTTTGGTTTTGCAGAGGAGATCGTTATGTAAAGCGTTCTGTAGTTTCACAGACAAGTTGGGGGGAAGTCGGTCTGGATTGCTCCTAGGTTAAGGCCATGGCTGTGCTGGGTTTAAATTTAGGCAGAGTTTTGGTGAATTTGTTTTATAATGTGTGAGGATGGGAAAATGGGGGTAAACTACTGTAAAATGAATTGGCTTCTGTTTACCCAGTATGGCCCATTGGCAGCATCTTTTTTTTTTTTTTTTTTTTCCCTCCCCAGTCAAGATGTCATTCAGTGGTGGCCTCAGTGTTTTGCATTTGTATTTGACATTTGGTTTTGTAAACGCTGTTCTGCTGATGGATGTGTCATCAACTCTGACTCCATCACAAGTATTAACTTAGCATTTCAAATGTGTCTCCCAACATTGAAGAGGCTAGACGGTTATTATTGGGATGGGATTTTTTTCAGTTGTATTGTGAAATCCCTTTAAAAAGTCTAATTTTAAATGTAACCCACAAGTTAGTTTGGTCTGATAGGGATATGTTAACAGTCTGGAAAGATGCACATCTCCTGTTGGCTGATGCGTGCAAGGATTTTTTTTTTCTTCCTCACGTAATGATACTGGATTGTTTTAAGGAGTTCTTGTTATAACAAGGTTGTCATGTCAGTTTAGAACCACTGTCTTTTTATTTTTTTGTAAAATGTATTGTTTAATGCTTCCATCCCAATGTGCTCCACTGATGTCCCCTTTTGTTTACTTCTGTATAAAGCCTCAATGAAAGCAATATTTGGACTAATTTCACAATGGCATTGACAGTAATAGGATACTTTTTTCAAAGACCATCAGATTTGTCATATCGTATTTTGCAAAACTTAAATTTCCCCTCTGTAAGACTATACTGTAACTTCATGTAGTGTTGTCACATTGGTGGTATTACCCATTTTATTTGCGGGGTGTCACCCATACTCCCCGGTACAAGGCAAGATTTTTGTATATTTCATTAAAGTTTGGAAGGGTTAGTTAAATGTTGAGTCTGAATCTTTCCTGAATGAAACAAGCTAAATTGTCATATTGCGTCACATTTCCAAACAGACTATGCATCTTCATGTGGAGGCAGGATTCAGCACACTGCAACCACGCCACATGACCTCATTCACATACCTCCATAGGTAAAGCGGACCACAGAAAAGCAGCAGTTTCAGGCTTGGTGATGTTGTGTAATTGGCTGTGGCAAAGACTAAAAAACACTTCTGTAATGGAACCACTGATGCCCAGTTTGATGCCTTGATGCAGGGTATAAACCACTGATTCTCAATCCTGCTCCTGGGGGCCCCTGCTCCGCATGTTTTCCATTTTTCCCTGCTCTACCTACCTGACTGAACTCATCCGGGGCACTTTTGATTAGCTGAGCGCACCTGATTTAATCAAGAGCATGTTAATCACACTAACCAGGTGTATTTGGAGCAAGGATAGATAGAAGATATGCAGGACAAGGGGGCTCCAGGTGTAGGATTGAGAAACACTGGTATAAAGGACATGGTTTGACCCAAATGCTAATTGGACACCTTTGTTGACTGCAGCAGAGCCAGATGAGGAAGGGGTTGCTGTTTCCACCACAAACTGAATTGTAATTCAGGCAATTGGTATACAGTTCAAGGGAGTGGAAAGGTTTTAATATAATGCATTAGAAGTCTTTGAAATGCTAAAACTTAAAATGCACATCAGAAATCCTACTTAAACCTTAGAATGCCTGTTTTTCCCTCAAATGTGGCTTTGCTAACAAAGTGTTTCTAGACACCAGTAACTTGCTAGCTAAAAGAATTCACACTCGGCCCTTGGCAAGCTAGTGATGTAATCATATATGGTATCAGTATACAATGCAGTTCAGTTTTTATTTTGTTGATGACTTCAGTGTGTGTGCTGTACAGTGACATATGGTGTCATTCACTCACATCTAGTGTTGACAAACCAAGTACTAACAGTTGTCTGGATTGCAACAGTGATCATCTGAGGAATAGTGAATACACTTGATGACCTCACAAAGGTGAGACACCTAGTGCTACTCAGAATTTGAACATTCATTGAACGTTTGGCAAACGTAGGATCTGGCTGCTGAACTAGCTGCTTGCTGAGGCTGAATCACCACTGATGTATGATGCACAAAAAACCCATGTGAGGATTAACAAAGCACAGTCCAGCTGATGGCAAAACTCAGCTCTCAGCATCTCAGTACCCATTATCCATTCACAAGCTGGCAACCTGTATGCATTTGTTGCAAATTGTGTCAATGCATTGCTCAGTGCTCTCAACACCACCGTTAATACAGAATGTTCACAATACAGTTACTGAGATACAGTTCACTCCAGTTATTTTAATTATGAACTTCAGATGGATACCATGGGCAATGACTGACAATGAGGGCATCAGAAATGACTGAACCAAGCATGCAGCACCTACCCCAGTGAGCCCAGAGAAGTTATTGAATAACTTTTTGACACTTCATTTGCACATGGCACCATAACATCAAACTCTGCACCTGCACATCCAACCACCAGCTTCATAGTGTGGCACTCATTATGAGCCAAATACACAAACTGGAATAGCAGCAGGGTAACTGACCCTTTGAGAACTTCATTCAGTGCCCTTGAGTATCAACACTGATTTTGACATCCTGTCTCATCCAGGGCAGTTTTCTGAGTATCAGCGGACAAAAAAATGGCAAAACAAACTTGTGCCATAAAACCTGAAGCATTAACATAAACATTTAGAAACGCAAGAGCTGCAGACACAATTTTCATTATTAGCCATCGCTGCCAATAGTAAGCGATGGTTATACAGGTACTGCAGGGTTGTTAACCTGCATTTATACAGGGTAACAAGACATGTATAGTAGACCACACAAGGCCATTCATATACCTGTACGAACTCACACCAAAACCTGTACTATGCTTTAATTTCATAGTATGACTATTAAGTGCGTTCCAGGTATTTAGCACCATCTTGTTGCTGTAAAGCTGTGCTAGAGTCAGAAATGTGTTTCTGCAGCTTGAGGAATCATGATTTCAATCAAAGCTGCACTCAATGCAGGTTAAAACACAGACTTAAGCAATTTGCATTTATTGTAGAAATGTGTTAAACATACACATAGCAGCTTTGCTTATGTACAAGTATACAAAATCCTCCATCTCAAACCACCTGACATTTACAGTGGGATTTGAAGGGCAGCTCTTTTTTATGGGCTGGGCTCCAGTAGTGTGCAGTGTGGAGTTTGTGGCAGTTCTTCTGTAGGGGCCACTAAACCCTGTACTCCACCCAGGCCCCATATTAGCTTGTACTCTCCTTTGAGAATACTAATGGAAACAGAGCCGCTGTAGCATTTAATGGTTGACTCCTTGTAAGTTTTTAGGCAGTGGACAGTGTGCATCCCTCTGATGGCTCGTCCAGAAACGGCTGAATTCTCTCCTGCATTGCCTTAGTGTCCTCTGTCAGTCTCTGCAGGGCAGGGAGGTTCACGCATTGGTGCACCATTTGTCTGAGCATATCCAGTTCCAAAAGTAATTCTGCCCTCTGCCTCATGATGGCGCCATCATTGTCTGGACACACTGCGCACTGAAAGAAACGGGAAATTATTTACAAGAATGATAAAGAACAGATTCTGTTTTGTCACACATTCTAGGCTAGCAATGTAAGGAGTGTAATGGCCGGCGTCCTTCATTGATCACGCATTCTGTGATGGCAAACATTTCTTATGAATGTTTTTACCTTAATATACCTTGTCTCTCTTTTGAATTGCCCAGCCACCAACTCTTTGACACACTCACTATGAAAACAAAGCATGTGCAGTTGCCCAACATTGTGCCATTTCCATTACTGTAGACAATGTCAATCATTTTTTCAAGGCATTGAAATCCTGATGAATGCTGTGAAATTTAAAGTGAAATCTGATTGGTTTAATATGTATACTTGTGCACAACTCTCTAGATACAGACACTTGCCTACCTGTTCTGTCAGTATTGCGTCTGCACAGTCATCTGGCTCGACTTGCTGTTCCTCGGTGTCAACATCTTTGTCCAGTTCCGCAATCTCTTCGCAGGCGATATTTGTGATGTGGTCTTGGCCCAGCTCTGTGATGTCATCGCGGCCTAGCTTGGTGATGCGGCGTCTCACTTTGGCCCTGTAGATGTGGTTCTTAATGTCTCGCAGCTTGGGGTAATATCCCCTGTCGAGCAAATTAGGGGCGGCGGTGTCTGACATCCTGGTGTTCACAAAGTGCCTCAGCTTTGCCTGTATCTCCAGGGCGTCGGTCATTCCCTCCCCCACCAGCTGGTCAATCCACTGGATTATCTGTGGGTGTACAGTCTGCGTCATTCCCGACAGGCCCCCCAAGGGGTGATTGCAGTGGGCCTTTTCGAGCGGCAGGTCAATGTAGAACCTGTTCTCGACCTTCACCTCCTTCCCATCGTTCAGGTCTTGCAGCAGTCTTTCTTTTAGCTGGATCTGTTGTATGCTGATGCACTTGTTCCTGGTTACGGCGTAGTCGGGGAACCTGCATACCTGCACAATGGAAATCTTCGCCTGACACCCCTTCTTCCTTGTGCCCCGACTGTTGAGCCGTTTCCTTTTAGCCACTGGTCCGCAAGCTGGTGTGTAATCGTGTTCCATGTCTTCTGATTTCTGAAGTCCAGGCACTGTGAGGCTCTCGTCCTTGTTGCACTTCTTTTCATGCTCCCTTTTGGGACCGAACTGGCATTCCAGAATTTTCCTGCCCCCGTGCATGAAGGGAACTCCATCCTCATTAAGGTTCGGACAGCTGGACTTGGTGAACTTGATTGACCGGGTGCTGAACTTCCCCTTCTCAGCCTTATTTGGTTCAAAGTTGAGAGGGGTTGACGTTCTCACGCTGAACGTTGTGGCGGTGACGCGTCTGTATATTTCCACTGCGTTGTGAACACTCGTCTCGTTGGTCACATAGCCATGAATGTAGTTTCCATCATTGTTAAATCCCTCCAGCAATGTTTCCAATTTATTGAGATTAATAGAAGATTCATCCATTCTGAGAAAAACAAAGGACATTGATACTCCATGCTTTTGCACACATACATCATAAATCTCTTGTGACTACCACACAATGTTTTTATAAACCATTTGCCTACATGTTGTAGTGCTTTGCTGTATTATCTATGGTATAAAATCTTTGCTGATATGTTTTTTTAACAGGCATTTTTTCCCAGCAAAGAGAGAAAACGCTGAAATCCACTTTAAGGTGTAACTGTCCTTTTTTGGACAAATATTTGATATAAAATATGTTTTACCTTGACTTTAAATAGTGCATTCCAATATTTACATGTGGTATGCATAGATAAAGCACACTCTGACCCACAAAGCAGAGAGAACCCAGTACAGGCTAAGTGAACGCAGTCTAACAATTAAGAAGGTAACTGCCGCTATAAACGGTCATGGTTTGCCTGTTGAGCAGAGGCTTTGTGGTCACGTTGAGACAGGTATGGTGAAGATACAGAGGCACCTTCTGATACATCGTAACGTTTCTCCGGAGAAACGATTACTTTTTAAAATACACCTTCCCTTTCGAAACCCTCAGTCAAACACACACAAAAAATCTTTCATTACTCCTGGGGGAAGGGCAGAGCACCACTGACTGCCCGATATGTGGACGAACGACAGTTTAAAGGACAGCGAGTATGACACGTGTATCAAACTGTACCTTGCTATAGCTATACCATCAAAGTATCAAATACATCACCAAACTGGCCAATCGATTAGCACAGAAATCTAGCTAAAACCCGCGGATAAAAGTACTACATGGGCACTTGGGATAGGACCCAGCTAAACGGATGTCGTCGTCCAATTTTCTGATCGATGGTACAAAGGTTTCTAAGGGACAAAGGTTTAATAAACTGATAACCGATGACGAAAGAGTTATGATGCTCTACAGCTAGGATGTTTCATTCCCTGCCATCAAAATAAAGAGTAGCCTACCACTTCTAATAAACTGTCGAGAAGATGCGAGTTTTACGTATTAGTCTTTAAATTCTTACCGGTTTCTGGAAGTTAATAATAAAAGAATTCTTCAGGCGTTTGTTTTACAGAACAAAATATTTTAAACACGAGACTTTACTTAATTCGTTTTTTCGGAAGGAAAGACGGAGGTTTCGTCTTCTTCACTGAATTTACAAGCCGCGCCACCCAACTTAAAGATGCATATCGCCACCTACTGTGCAGGAGTATGGATCAGAATATCGACCAAGCCCGTTCAGAAAACTGAACACCTATTTGTAAATTTCCCTGTGGCACTGTGCACATTATTGTCATTTAGCAGACGCTCTTATCCAGAGCAACACCCAAAAAAGCACACAGGTTAATCTGAAATCTCTGGACAGGAGGCATTCTTCTTCAGTTTCACAAGCTGAGAGTTACATACAGTGTGCACAGACAGAACACTGTTTCAGCCATGAGACCCCTCAAGACCTTTCCAGCAGGATGCTTCCCTACCAATTCTAACACATTCAGCTGTGAGTAAAGAGTTCTCATTCATGTCAGAAAGACTTCATTCCTCCTCTACTTTTCCTTAAAGTCTACTGGCAACACTGACTGCTGAGTTGCTGACTGTCTCTACCTTTCACCTCTCTGCCATTGCCAAGCTAAGCATTTGGCCTCCACTCTTTTGAGAGGTACCTTGATAACAGTTCTTTATAAAAAAAAAATAGACTGTTCAGCCAATAAATCTGCAGTTTCACCCCCCCACCCCCACCCCTCCACTCCCCATGTAAGGTGGAACCAAGAGGAAGGTCACATTAGCACACTACTCAAGAGGTCCTTATTTCAGATAATCCAATTTTAACAGGATAAGGGAAAATGTAAGCAAGATAGACAACAGAACCTTTAAATAAGAAGTGGTGAAAATCCATTACATATTTTGCATAGCTTAGCTTAAATGCAAATAAATATTCTCACCATGCAGTGCAGGCTCGGCACCCGGAGAAAATACAGAGGGGTGCAACTGCAATCCATGAGGGTGCACAAAAAGTCATTAATACTATGCAGACATCGGGATGTAAGGAGACAACTGGGGGTGCTGTAAGGTCCGTCTGGGGGTGCAATGCACCCCCATCGTACCGGGCCTGATGCAGTGTAATTTTTTTTTCAAAGGTTGATGAAAAATAATTTGAGTAAGCAGTATTCATTGCGGATAAATAAATCTCTACAAAGGAGTTTAAATCAGAAGCTGAAACTGTACTAAATACATTCAAAATACAGTTCAGTGAGAAAGAAGCATATGCCAGTATTTCAGCATCATTGTTAAAAAAAATGACAGCGGCCAAAAGGGAAACAAAGAGAGAGGCAAAATGGTTTAAAGGAAAAATAAATCCCAAGCACCTTTTTCAGTATTATAGTAGAAAAGTTGGAGTGCTGGGAAAATCTCTTATGACAAATACATCAGCAGGCCCTGGTGGCTCCCAGTAAGCCACTGTCTTGGTAAGGCACTTGTCTTGACTGCAGGCTGAGCCTTGTCATTTGCTGATGGTGACTGTGGATAGGGGTAGGTAGGCCGGCCAGGGTCCTCTTCTCTCCCTGCTCTGAGGCACCCTGCAAGCCATCAGATACCTGCGAGTTCCTCTGACGATGATAGTGGAGTGGTGCCTAACCACCATCTGGTGCCCAGTTTACTGTGGAACACTGTGGGGGCTGTAGTGTGAAAAACTGCCGTTGGCTGCATATTTATCTCGCTTCAGTGCTCTTGCATGACAGCAGAGCTTGTCGCAACTGAGATAAGCCTAATGTGCAGCTGGAGGTTACAAAAAAGATATTAAAAACAAATCGGCGACAAGATGTGCATTTGGAGGAATTCAACACCTTCCTAATTAAACCAGGAGAAGCAGGGATACCTTAGTGGCCTCACAAGTGTCCAAATCTTAAGACACATGGGAAGGTGATACACTCTCACCCTGTTGGGCTGAAAATCATCTTTAAGTCACACAGTATGCATGTCACAAACAAGTTCATTGAAGTGCTGCACTTGTCAACCGTACATTACAGGTTTGATTCACAAGTGGGCATTGCTGTAGAACCACTGGGGAGGGTACTTAATCTGTAATACTACAGTAAGTATTGAGCTGTATATAAAATGTACATTGTTAAGAGGTTATGATGAAATAAGCTGCAGAATTTGGCAAACAGAAAAGACTCTGCCTCATGTGTTATGTGTGTTACAGAATAACTCCATCATCCACGTGCATCTACATTTATTGATCTGACAAATTATGTAAGAGGATGGCCTAGCAATTTTAAAGTACAAAATGGAGTCCTGCAGCTAATGATGCATCAATCAGAGAACAGATACAGCTAGTGGGCTTGGCCACTTCTGCACTGTACTTGCACAATTAGCATGTGCAACAGGCCTGGAGCATTGATCTCCTGTAAATGGAACGAAAGATGCTGGGAGGAACAATTTAATTACATTCAGAGGTAGCCATCTGAGCGTGAAATCGGACATGACCGATTGACTAACGTGCAGAAGTAAACACATCGATCTGAAATGAGAGTATGGTTGCAGAAAATCCAGGGCAATCGTGTGAGTGTGAGTGAGTGCATGGGTTTTGACCAACTGCAAACATCAAATACAATGCGGTATTATGAAAAATACTCAGCCTCCGAACTCATTCAGAAAACCAGCCAGAAACAAGTGAATGATTCAATCAAAACCCCTGGTCAAGCAAGGCCATAGAGGAAGATGTAGACACTTTCAGAACCAATCCAGTCAGAACCACTTCCACTTCCAGCTAACTCACTCTGAGGCAGGATCATTCCATAATTATTTGGACGCACACATGCCCTCTGTCAGACATTGTACACCCTGGCAATGTATAAAGCCTTTTAACCAGTTTGGTACACTGCCACAGAGTGTTGTGTAGTAGTACAATTTACTGTAAAATAAATCGAACTTCAGACACGGTTGACAAGGAGTCCGGTTGTAGTGCTTTGATGAAAATGTAGCAGCTACATAAAATTAGACACAGCACCCAGTCCCTGTCAGCCTATAATTATTAAAAAAAACTCTTTAACGTTTCCAAAATCAAATGTTTCATAAGTGACATTGGGGCAGGACAATATGGTCCATGAACTGAATGCCCATTTGTCTATTTTTATCTCACTGTACAGTCTGTTGGATAATGAGAATGAATTGAACATTTCTGAGACATATATTTGAATATTGGCACTTTTGTGGTCACAATTCCCAGGTATAGGCATGCTTGACATAAAAAGTTTATCAACTTTGAGTTGGTTTTGTTCAGTTACTCTGCAATACACCACTCCATTATATGTTAATGTACAACATACTGAGAGAGGAGACATGAGCCTGTTTGCTTGACATTAAAATGTGTTTGATTAGCAGATGTTCTTGTCCAGGGGGAAATATGAATTATACAACTTACAGTTTTTTCATGCTATCCAATTATCTAGCTGGACATTTACAGAGGCCACTCGGGTTAAATACATTGCCAAAGGGCACAGCAGCAACAACTGAGCCAGGAACCATTGGATAATGAGCCCTGGTCCTTATCACTACATCACATTGCTGTCCATCCCATCCTTACCGTCTATCACCCTCTCCTGTGCCACCGGGCAAGGAGAAAGGGGGTCATCGGAGTTCGTCTGAAAAAATGAAACCTCAACACAGCATCCACCGATGGGGAGCAACGATTTTGAATATTTGTTGGGCCGTTTTTGCCTGCATGACCCTCGGGGGTTAAAAGCACCCATGGTCGGGTTCACAGTGCTGCAAGGTAAATAGCAATGAGCTGCACATTGATTTACACTAGCTGTCTATAAGCTCTCGCACAACACCACAAACCTTGTTATTTTGGTGGGAAAGCTCCAGTAGCGCTCTCGGGGAAGTATCCTTCCGAAGGAAGGTGCTGGTATTTGTCACCATCTGCCTGCGTGTGCAGTCCATTTCTGGAATTTGCAATGGTGCCCCTTGGATTAACTGTCCTCAAGAGGTGTCCTGATCTGAAATGTCTGTGTATGTACATTTTAGTTCTCAAATGAAAGGTAGGTTTGAGTGCTTATACTCTCATTTAATTCTAACCTTCTATCTTAAGTGATATAAGACATATTCTAGAATATTTGTATTATGCAAAATATCTCAAGAGCCAATACAAATACAGTGATTCTTGTATGCATGCAGCTAATAATTACAGAGATTTATTTATGTTATTTCCTCAACTGAGGAAATTTTATTTATCAGGTAATGCACTTAGAACATATACGTGCAAGACTGTTTAAAAAAAGTTTTAGTACTCAGCATGTTCTAGTCCTTTAGTCCTTATGTCAAAATTTGTTTTTTTTTTTAAGTAATACAAAAATAATGGCATATATACATGACTGACATAATCTTATAGAAATATAACTACTGACAGCCTATAGGATGTTCAGCCTAGCTTATCTGGCCTTAAGTTAAGAGATGTGGAACTACTCTCAGATATTTTTTACCAACTGAAGAGCATGTATACAGAAAATATTGTATGTATGAGAACAATGTGTACATGTGAGTGTTTGAAACCAGTCTATACGGCACTGTTTTCAAATGATCAGCATTTAAGCAGAACAGTGGTCTCCACAAACCAGTGGACCAGTGGAACAGTGGTCTCCATTTCATGATGAATTTATTATTTCAGTGATTTTTTTACAAGTTTTCAAACTGTGTGAAGAGAGCTGAACTTTGTGCTAATTTTCTAAATTTTCTCATTTCAGATATCCATTATTTACCATGCACTACAAACATCCTGCATTTTACATCAATAAATATGCAATACGACACACATATACACAGCTTATACGTGCAGCTCATGGCTTCACGCATATACAAAGTAGCTCATATATACATAGCCTACATATACACAACACACATTTACACACAGATCTCTGAAAGGCTACATGTGAGAAGAAGCTTCCAGTTTCCGATTGGTAAAAAGAAAGACTATTGCAGAAGATGCACATTGGTCCCAGAAACATACTTTTTGAATTACTTGAATGATGTATCTGTTAAAGTGATATCTTTGACTTTAAATTATTCCACCTTTAATTGGCAGGAATCTAGTACCCTTTTCCCACTAATGTGTCATACTATGAAATTTAGAAAAGGCCTCAGCTCGAATGTGTCACGATTATCCATTGGTCCTGCTTTGCAGGAACCAGCCATGATATTTCTCATCCTGTACTATTTTGTTCAGACTGAGACAGTGGGTGGAGTTAGCTGAAGGGCATACTCCTGTAGAAGGTGTGAGTTAATGACATCACATATGCTCATATGCACATCTTGTTCATAAATGTCTTCCTCTGATATAAAGATATATGATAACACAAAAGTAAACTTTCCTCAATAAAACAGTCAACATTTACTTGCTAAAGAGGTGCAGTTCAGCATGTAGCTGAATTTGTTTATCCATGTAATTCTTCTGCAGTCCTTTGCATGGATGTGTAGAAGCTGTGATGGTTCCAAGCCATCAATATTTTTATCATTGATATTGCCATTTTCTGGTGGAACATGCTGGGCAGAAATTACTGTTGCAACTTCCCTGAGTTGTAATTGCTCCCAGATCTTAGGTCCTACAGTGGAGACAGAGTTCTGATCAGAGAGGCTTTTTCCCTGCCCCCACTCACCTTCATATTACTTAATTATGCCATAGATAGTAATGGGCAAGGAGTATCTGTTGTTGAAATATATCTGCTGAAGTGATATATTTAACTTAAATTGTAATTGCTTATCACTAGATTTACATAACCACACCTTTTATTATCACATAAAACAGGAATCAAATACTACTTTTCCATTGGTGTACTGCACTGTGAAATTTAGAAAAGGTCATATATGCCTCTATTATCTGGCAGTCCTGCTAAACAGGAACCAAACATAACATTTCTTATCTGGTGCCATTTCACTGGGTCTGAGATTGTAGGCAGAGTTTGTGTTTCCAAAGCCTCCATGTTTAGATATGTTTAGATATGTTTAGTTTGATGTGTCACCAGTTTTCTGGTCATGAATGGTGTGCAGGTATTTTTGTGCCACCATTTCCCAAGGTGCTAAGTCCTAGGGTCAATGCTGAAGATACGTGTCATACTAAACAGCAAGTTCTTTAGGAGTTCCTGTTCAGCTTGAAGTTGCCAGAGAATGCCACAGCACCCTGGAAAAGGGCCCTGGATACAGGTTAATGTCATGGGAGGCCCTTTGTTATACTATTTAATATTTACAGGTGATCTGCCAGGTGAGAACCATCAACCATGTTCATGTGGAATCCCCCCAGGTTCCTAGACCCCACTTGGGGCTCCATGGAGCTGAAAATTTAACCTGAGAATGTTGCATTTCCTACAGTGGACAGAACATACCTGAAATGAAAGCTGTGTAACCAGGTCTACAGTACCAAGCAAATCTAAATATTTAAATGGTTGAAACCATTTTGCTACCCACACTCATTATTTTAACCCATTCTGCTTTCTCACTCCCTCATCCACTCTTTGCTAACCTTCCTCCTCTATCTCGTTTCCTCTGCCCCCCCATTGTCCCTTCTTGCTCGTCAGTGCCTGTGTGACAATGGGGGACTGGAACTTCCTGGGAGGGATCCTGGAGGAAGTGCACATCCACTCCACCATGGTGGGGAAGATCTGGCTCACCATCCTCTTCATCTTCCGCATGCTGGTGCTGGGCGTGGCGGCGGAGGACGTGTGGAACGACGAGCAGTCGCACTTCATCTGCAACACGGAGCAGCCTGGCTGCCGCAACGTCTGCTACGACCGCGCCTTCCCCATCTCGCTCATCCGCTACTGGGTGCTGCAGGTGATCTTCGTCTCCTCGCCCTCGCTGGTCTACATGGGCCACGCCCTCTACCAGCTGAGGGCGCTGGAGAAGGAGCGCCAGCGCAAGAAGGCGCAGCTGCGGCGGGAGCTGGAGGCGGTGGAGCTGGACCTGGCGGAGGCGCGGAGGAGGGTGGAGCGCGAGCTGCGCCAGCTGGAGCAGAGCAAGCTGAACAAGGCGCCGCTGCGGGGCTCCCTGCTGCGCACGTACGTGGCCCACATCCTGACCCGCTCCGCTGTGGAGGTAGGCTTCATGATGGGCCAGTACCTGCTGTACGGCTTCCACCTGGAGCCCCTCTACAAGTGCGAGCGAGAGCCCTGCCCCAACGCCGTGGACTGCTTCGTCTCCCGGCCCACGGAGAAGAGCATCTTCATGGTGTTCATGCAGTGCATCGCCGCCGTCTCCCTCTTCCTCAATATCCTGGAGATCCTGCACCTGGGGTACAAGAAGCTCAAGAAGGGCCTCCTGGACTACTACCCGCACCTAAGGGATGATCTGGACGACTACTATGTTAGCAGGTCCAAGAAAAACTCCATGGTGCAGCCGGGGTACGCTGGCCCCTCCATGGGCCGTAAAGCCACCATCCCAACCGCGCCCAGCGGCTACACCCTCCTGCTGGACAGACAAGGCAACGGCCCCACGTACCCCTTCCCCGACGTCTCCTCCACCTTCACGCCCATCCAGGCGGATCCGGTCGGCAAACCCGGGCCAGACAACCACAAGGAGGTTCCGCCCAGCCCCACCGAGCAGAACAACTCCAACAACACCAGCAACGAAACGCGGTCTCCGCCCGTCGAGAAGCAGGACGACCCCGAGGAGATTCCCCACTGTGAGCCCCGGGACCCCAGAGGCTCCATAAGCTCGGCCCTCCCGGCGGTCTCCTCCTCCTTCCCCACCCTGCTGGCCAGCACGGGCAGGCGGCCGCGGAGGGTCAGCGCCCCCTGGAACTGCTCCACGGTGGAGGAGAGCAACAGCTCCGACGGAGAGGGCTTTGGCGTGGGAGCCCTGAAAAGCCACCGTAGCTTTGCCGCGGGCCGCGTCCGCGCCGCCTCTAAGCCCGACCTCAAGAGGCCGAGCCGGTCCCAGAGCCCCGACTCGATGGGCGAGCTGAGCTCCGGGTCGGGACCCGGCCGCGACGCCGACAGCCCGCCGGCCTTCTCGCCCAACCGCCGAATGTCATTGGCAAGTAGCGGCAGCAGCAGGCGAGCCCCCAGCGACCTGCAGATCTGAGCGTTAGTGTGATCCCCTCATCACCTCATCATCCACAGCTCACGGGGCAGCAGGACTGGGCCTAACTGTAGGGGCATTTCCTGGCACACTGGGGCTGTTAACACCACCAAGCTGTCACAAATTTTATAGAGTTAATTACTACAGCATACACATCATAGTTTGGCATTGTGGAGGCTGTGGACACTACAGTCTATTCTGGCAATACACAATTGCTTCTCATCCTCTCTCACACGTGTCCTTTACTTGAGATTCACTGCTCTCACTGCAGTGGTAAACTATTTTATAACAATTTCAGAATCCTTGAAGGTTTACTTATTTTATAATGATCAGATAACATGTGATGGATGAAAACAGCCACAGGCCATGGTTTGCTTTTATGCAAAAATGTCAATCTTAACCCAAATTTTCAATATTTAGGTGATACAGCATGTCCAATTGACAAAATATAACTACTGGGGAGTTTACATTAAAATACATGCAATATTAGCTTTAACTAAAGCTTTAAGCATTGCTAAAATAAAAAAACTGAAAGATACAAACAGCAAGGTCCATAATGACAAAACAAAAGAAAGAGTAAAAGAATGAGGAAATAAAAGAAACGTAAAATCTTGTAAAACATAAAATGACAGATGAATAACCAGATTTCTCAGGGGAGATCTGAGCTCCCACCATGACATTTTTGTAAATGTAGATCTGACTGGCATTATTAATGATCTTTGCATTACAGAAGATTTTAATGTGTTGCTTTAGCCTTTCAAAAAGAATTAGTCTTTTTGGTGCTGTAGGTATATTTTGCACCCAAACACTGTTTTCCAGTCAAAATTATGATTATCCATAATTTTGGTGTTCTGTTGTGATTGCATCAAAGCACTCAGGATCAAAGCATGACATTTGAAAGGGTTTTAATCCAACAAAGTTTTTTTTTTCTCCATTTACATCCCTCTGCATACAACACTACACGTCAGAACAAAACCTCACTGTAACAACAAAACTGAAACAGTAGCAAACTAGACTGACTATGAAAGGCCAGCCCTTTTTAATACAACTTCTGAGGGCAGAACACCAGACCACAACATAAATACATTCAATTTGTTCTGTTTTCTTTCAGGTTACTGTGCTACAGATGTCCTCCATCCTGAAAAAACACTGAAGTAACAGGACTGAACACTGTGCTGTACAGAGTTTTATATACTGAATAGTTTTTTTTTTTTTTTTTTTACACTGAACACCATTGTCCCCATGTATTGTACATATGCATTTATAAGGCAGGAGGTGTATGTGACCTAAGGTATATACTTGTATATTTGGAAGATTCTGATTGGGTGTTTAATACTGTTTTTTATTTTCAAAATGTATATTTTATCAAATAAAAGCAACCGTGCTTAGAGTACGGTATTATCTATCTGTAAGCTACCTCAGCCATGCTGCTTGGTTTTTGGTACATTCAAAGGAACGTGTTTTACTGTGATCGACTGACATTATTGAGCAAATTCTTGATCATTGATTCATCACTGCATGACCTTACCGTCACATGGACAAACACGAGCTGTTCTGGAAAGCTGGTTAAACAAACCACACTGTCAGGAATCAAATCGATCAGGAGATCGCTACTGATATGCATTCATTTCAAACTGCACCATTTGTGGTGTTGTGTATTCACAAAACACAATCTGGAATGGAATGCATGATGAAGTCAGCATAACCTATAACTAATGTGAGATGTGCAGGAGAGGCAGTAGGCATTTTTGTGTGGGAATTGTCAGGAGACAGGTGAACACAACAGGACGTGAATCAAGATCAAAGGACTGATGGAGGAATTCCACAGTAAAAGAAAACTACAATGCCGAACAACTGAAGAAATGTCCCTTAAATGATCTAAGGCCTCAATAACAGAACGAGATTACAAAACATAATTACCTTCCTTTGAAAAATAGTACACTTCACTTTCGGCACAAAATATTGGAAGGAACCCAGATTATAGAAGATGTGTTTACCATAATTAACAGAAATTAACACATTCCTTACATTTACAGTGCTGTCCCGTTTTGACAGTGCTCTTTATCATAGCATATCAACTCTACTCAGTCACTCCATCATCTTGTGTGGATTCATACTGCAGAAGCTAGGGAAGGGTAGAGAGACAATTATTGTCTTTACCAGTCTTCAAGGCAAAAAAAAAATAAATAAAATCGTGTCAGTGCTTTAAAACGAGCTCTCACCCTATATTTGAGGTCTCTGTTTTCCTCCAGGAGGTGCTCATACTGTTGCTGCAGCTCCATCAGTTCCAGGCGGACCACCTCTGCCTCGGATGGTGCAGGGCCGGACAGCCCCAGGCGTTCCTTTATGAAGCTGACGTGAAGGCTGTTTTTCCTTTTTTCATGATAGTTTATTTCGTCTGGACAAATCTGACTATTCTAACATAACTACTTTTCCAACCTAAAAGTTTGCCGAGAACGTACTGTAGCATAAATAACCCTGGACGTTTTCGTAATAAAACGCGGAGGTAGTTTGCTGTACGGCCGCATGGGGGTGCGGTCTTGCTTTATAGTAAAACGTTTTATGTTCTATTCGGCGTTCACCGATACTTCTAAGTCTTTGATGGCGTTATAATATCAAAGCAATAGTCTGGAATTAAATTTTACCAGTTTTTCAAAGGATACTCCATAGCGTCGCTGGGCTTTTCCGTTTCTTCGTATAATGCTACCAACACTGTAAATAACGGATATACTGTAAAAACTACGTGCTGTTGAGAAAAATTAAGATACACGAACATGAAAAGTTAGGTGGTCCGTGTTTGTAGCATTTTCCGATGGTGGTCCTACCGCTTGTGAGACTTTCTAGGACACCAGTTTTTTCCAAGTACCTCCGGAACTGTTCTCTTTTGCTTTCTGGAGGCTGAAAACAAGGCGGCAGAGACCAACAGGTAACAGAATGTTTCTGTAGAAATCAAATTCTCCACAACACGACTCGCGTTACTGTACCAACGAGATAATGCATGCATACAAGTCAGATGCAGAGTGATGAACGACTGTTGCTGGTATCGATAACTTTGCACCTGTTTAACACAGACGAGCCAGGTGCAACTGCAAAATGACACAACTGAACATACCACTTTGCTATCTGTTTGCTAAGTAGTTAGCTAGTCCAAAACCTTTAATTGCAGACAAAGAGAAGTCAAAAGAAGCGCTACACGAGGAAGTTCCAAACTAAAAACTATTGCTGTGGACGAACTGCAAACTCTTCCAAATATTCCAAGCAAAACTTTCTACCGTTCCACTTACTCTAAAGTGCGCCATGCCTGTATACTAATCCCGTAGTGCCTCACTGAAATCAGCTGAACAGTTTCGAACTTAGCACGCCGACGGTTTTTGCCGACTCCTTTTGAGCCTGTACTGAGCCTGCGCAAAAAAACAGCAAAAACTGCAACCACGGGTAGCTGTAAACCAAAAGACATCATACTCGGTGTTTATGTTTTTATTCGGAATGCAATTTTTATTAGGCGTAATATGTCACTATATCCTAATATTAATAAAAATAAAATACCACTCCAACACAATTTATATGAACGTTTCCAAATGTAAGGCAGATTTCTCGTTCACATGCCATTGACGAGACAAAATCGGGTTATAGGTGGCTTTGACTCTCCAACATAAAGCGTGACTGTGTTGTGGTCAGAGAACTCCTGTTCGGATTGTCCACATCCTGATATATTTACTTAGGTAAACAAGGGAAATTAAAGTCATACATTATTAATGTCTATACTTCTTGACAGCCTTTTTGATGTGGTCATAGAGCATAGTGTTCAGATTACTGTCTGCCCTGTAACGTATTCCTGTATTGAGGTCCTTTTCATTTCCCCCTACTGTATCTCATCTTTGCTCCTTTGTTAACATTCTAACAATGGTACTGTAATGCATTATCTATACAGTGTCTCGATTTTGATAACTATGATCCCACCCCAACAACATTCAGCAATTTATTTTAGATGCCCTGTCTGTTACTTATCAAGAGTATCCTTGACATCTGACATCCGGGCTGTCCCTACCATTGCATTTCCCTACCATCAACCCAACGTAAACGTCATGTCTCCCTAGTCTCTAGTTTAAATACTGTTCGGCTTCTCTAAGCATACACTGGCCCAATGCATATGTGCCACTCTGGTTAAAGTGATAAAAGTAATTTGCAAACAATTATGTGCTGTAATCGCGTTCCCAAATGTGAACTCTTGTAACCCTGGTTATATTGTGCGGTCCGGTCGTCAAAATACACCCCAGTCCAGTGGTTAAGTCATGTGACTGCAAACATATGACACAAGATGAACCACCCTATCACAAGGTTTTTCAGAGTGATATAGTCTTGGACCAATCATCTGCCACACTGTCAGAAAATTGACCAATCGGAGAGGGGGGGGTGGGCTTAAACGCTACAGTGCGTTGCGAGAAACAGGAACACTAAAGATTTGAAGAGAAAAGGGAGTTTGCCATTGTAGCTGTATATCGTTCCACTTTTGTCATATATTAACTTGTAAACGTTTTTAACAGGCTGGATTTTGCGCTATTATGTGTATAATTTATTGTCTAGGAAGAAACTCACGCGTATTGCGAAATTAAGTCGTGCAAAGGGGGTCCGGGGATTGGGGAAACAGGCATCGCATCGGGTCAAAATGTCGAATCCGTTCGAGGAGCCCCTTTCCGACAGTTACAGAGTGGACTCTTTCCCGAAAGATTTCGGATATGGCGTGGAGGACAACGACATTGAGGAGAGCTCAGCACCTGCTGACAGTAAACCGAGAATACTGTTGATGGGATTACGACGAAGCGGCAAATCCTCAATACAAAAGGTAACGTTAGCTAACAGTTAGCCATCTGGCTAATCGTTAAGTCACGGTCAGCAAAGAAAGCCTTATAAAACAGCTAGCGTTACAGATACTACAGTTTACTACAGGTGCAGTGTGTGGCGAATGCTTGTGACATGATTATATCTAAGCGGTAGATTTCCAGATATCTGTAATCTGGCAGGAAGAACTGAGTAGCTGTTTGCACATTTTTAATGCGTGTGTAGTTTGTAACCACGGGCTAAGGGCTTTGCGGAACTCCCTCGAAATGAATACTTTGGAAGAATGTTTGTGTTAAAAGTGAGCCAAACAAGGATAGCATGACCTTATCAAGAGGGCAAGAAGACCGCGGTGATGCAAGGTTTACAAACCACTTCCTTTGCTAATGAGGTGCAGTGAGTCAGTGACAGAGAATGCAATATGTACCCCTTTTTCGTTCTGCGTATACTGTGCAAATACAAAGGAAACGAGTACAGTAATACGAAAGCCATGTATGTTTGACTAGCTTTTCTATAAGTGTATCTCCAACAAAATGAATCAGAAGTACAAACAAACCTTATTCGGCTCAGATGGAATAAAGTCTACTACATACACAGCGAACAAAACCGTATTTCCAAAGGAAAAACAAGTTTGATCAATTCCAGTTCGTATTAGAGGTTAGTTGCTGCATTCATTGGAAGCTGTCAAAAAAGGTGTTCTCTGCATCGCTGCCTAACCTGCTTCTTATGAAATATGAAATGGCTTAAATATGCACTGGAAGTGCTTTTTCCATGTCCGTAGCTGTCCCCCACGATTGAGAAACACATGTCATGCAAACACGCCGATCTTTATGGCACATGACCATTGGGATGATGTAAAGATCAGTGAATCTGCACACCATCTGTGTGTGAGACAGCAGACTGAGGGACGGGAAGCTGACGTCTTATCAGTGTGAAACTGTTTTCACATGGGTTTTTTGCAGGGTTTACTTCGCACAAAAGTCAATGATTTCCAAAGGGAGCTCTGTGTTGGGGCATGAACCATCTGCCATATCGCAGCTGGAGCTTGCTTTGATTTTGTGTGCTGGAAAATAGGTGTTGGATCTACATCTGAGCCTTCCCAAATTATCGTGCTTGTGTTAACCCGAAAAGACACACCAACCAGTCGGGATAGAGGACGGTGTCTGGCAGGATCTTAGTGGCCAGCTAACTTGAGTGATATTAAGTGTAACCCTTGTTTCATCCAGTGCTTTGTGCATTCACAAGCTCAAATACACCAATATGTGGACAGGCATGTGGGGCAGATTTTAATTCAGAACCCCTCTGACAGGTGGTGTTCCACAAGATGTCCCCGAATGAGACACTGTTTTTGGAGAGCACAAACAAGATCTACAAAGACGACGTCTCCAGCACTTCCTTCGTCAACTTCCAGATCTGGGACTTTCCTGGTCAGGTGGACTTCTTTGACCCCGCTTTCGACTATGAGATGATCTTCAGGGGCACCGGGGCACTGATATTTGTTATCGATGCACAGGTGAGCCAATGAGAGTGGGTTCTGTTGTGTTGAGGAAGAAAGCCCACAAAAATGGTTTCTTTGTAAAGCCTACAGTTTCTTCTCATCTGGCGGGACCTGACTTTTTGAATGTCCTGTTTGTGTGTGTGTGTGCGCGCGCGCGTGTGTGTGCGCGTGCGCGTGTGCAGGACGATTACGTGGAGGCACTGGGGAGACTCCATCTCACCGTATCGAGAGCCTATAGGGTTAACCCTGAGATCAACTTTGAGGTCTTCATCCACAAAGTGGACGGCCTCTCTGACGACCACAAGATCGAGACCCAGAGAGACATCCATCAGAGAGCCAATGACGACCTGGCTGATGCCAGCCTGGACAAGTTGCATCTCAGGTCAGTCCTACAGAAAGAACTGACCCCTGACCCCAGATCAGCCTTGAAGTATTCTTGAAGCAGGGCTGTGTTGCAGCAGATCATTCAGTCGTACTGAAGTTCTGACAAAAAAATGTCTGTCATAGAACAGTGTGCACAGTGTAAGATGGCGTGTAATGTCTTGCTCCCTGTTCTGTTCGCATGGGTATGCATGAGTGACTGTATAGATGTAAAATAATAAATGCCCTCTGTAATCTCTTTCAGTCTTTACCTGACGAGTATCTATGACCATTCAATATTCGAGGCCTTCAGTAAAGTTGTCCAGAAACTTCTCCCTCAGCTCCCCACTCTGGAGAACCTTCTGAACATCTTCATATCGGTGAGTAACGTCTCCTGCCAGTCAGCGTCTGTGATCCCGATAGTTTCTTACCACTGACGTGGGGGCGTGCTGTCTGCTTCTCATGGTGAAATCCACTGGGGCTGGTCAATATTTGGTTTGTCCTCCTCTGCAGAAACGCTCTGGGGTGGCAAGGATTGGCTCAGTTCAGTATGGAGTAGCATTTGCATCCACTGAGATACTGCAGGAGTGCAGTTTCTCAGGTCTCAGTTGCGCACAGTCTGCCTGCTTTCTGTTCAGCTTGCATGGCTGGAGAATGGATGTTCTCAATTTCTGCAGCCTTTTCTTTTGGTTCAAGTTTTAGAAGTACATTTGACATTGTCATGCTGTGAAAAAGCCCTCAACTCCTATCATTGGTACAGTTGAGATTTCTTTAATGTGAACGCACTGATTTTAAAAGTGAAAGTAACATTTTTCATTAGAAGTTGTGTGTTTTAGTTTTTTTTAATTAATGTCTGCAAGTAATGAATTGAGAACATCCTCATTTTCCACTTAAACATAGTCATTGTAGAGTTGTCACCAAGTTAATTTCACCAGAGTAATTGCTGTTCTTAAGAACATGTGGAATGTATGGATGAAGCCAGACCATTGTGTAACAAGTTAAACCAGTGTCTGAGATTGCTGATGGACAATTGTACAATTTCAAAGAAATTACGTATGTAAACCTGGCAGTTTCCTGGTCTGTTGTTTTCAAAAACACATTATTTTTATCTTTGGTGAAGTGTAGAGTTGCTCAGAGGGCATGGAGAATAATATATATTCATTTCAATGAAGCCGTGGGATGCAGTTGTTGTCCCCTTGGGAAATTAAGTCTCTCTTTTCAGATAATATTTTTATGCTCTATGACCCCTTAGGGAATCTAGAATAGTACTCCAGCCTCTGCTTTTCTAAGGGGCGCATTAGCCATTACTGTTGTGATTACAGTGTGTCTGTCACTGTGTGTGTCTTGGCAGAATTCAGGGATAGAGAAGGCCTTTCTGTTCGACGTGGTCAGTAAGATCTACATCGCCACAGACAGCTTGCCCGTGGACATGCAGTCGTATGAGCTGTGCTGCGACATGATCGACGTGGTCATCGACGTCTCCTGCATCTACGGGTGAGCTTGGGTCACTGTAACCTTTATAACAAACCGCCTTCATCCACACCTGCATTGTACACAAGTGTTGTTTTTAGTTTTAAGGAACAACATGATAATGTTGTGGACATGTCTGAAGCAAGCCCGGCTGCTGTTCCTGACTTTAATTGTCTGCATTACTTTAACACTGCAGTACAGTGGGTCTCATGGCACACCATTACATTACATTATTGATATTGAGCAGACGCTCTTATCTGGAGCAACTTACATATTTTACAATTATTAAATGTTATCCATTTATACAGCTGGATATTTACTGAGGCAATTCTGGGTTAAGGACCTTGCCCAAGGTTACAACAGCAGTGGCCCGGCAGGGAATCGAGCTGGCAACCTTTTAGTTACGAGTCCTGCTCCTTACCACTATGGCTTCACTGCGGCCTCAGTACAGTAAACCATTGTACACGCGTGAGCTGTTTCACCCTCTACGATTTCTTGAAATCATTATGTAAACCTCTCATGTCCACCACTTAGAAAATGTGGTGAATTGAAGCTCTCTTTCATGACATTTTTATTCCTGCCAGGTTTATGACATTGTAACTGTAGACATACAGTATATACAGCCAGGTGAATGCCTCTGGAAATTCCTCTTTTGATGCAGTTTCACAGTAATGTAATGAATATTACTGTGTGATCTTTGAGTTACCATTGACTCGTTATGCGTTTCGTTTCGGCCTTGTAGCGGCCTTTAAGCTGTAAAGGGCCTTTTTGTATGGTCTTGTTGTGGTCATTGAAATCTGTGATGAGGTATGACCGTGCGGTCATGTGTTCCAGGCTGAGGGAGGACGGCAGCGGCAGCGCCTACGATAAGGAGTCCTTGGCCATCATCAAACTCAACAACACCACTGTGCTCTACCTGAAGGAGGTGACCAAGTTCCTGGCACTGGTCTGCATCCTCAGGGAGGAAAGCTTCGAACGGAAAGGTGAGTTCAGAAGAGGAGGAGGAGGAGGAAGCGGCCAGTCCTGATTGGCTGATTGGTAAAGATTATAAATGCATTGTAGTTACACGGTCTGCTCAGTGCAGGACACAGCTATGTCCAAGAGGAGTGTCCTGACTCCTGGGTGGTGATTCCAGTTGTGAAAACAAAGGTCTGATAGTAGTCAACCTACACTGTTTTTTGTTTTTTTTTCTATTTTTATGGTCTCCAGGTTTGATAGACTACAATTTCCACTGCTTTCGCAAAGCCATCCAGGAAGTGTTTGAGGTGGGCGTGTCCACCCAGAGAATGGGCACCCCGCAGCTTGACATGCCCAGTCCGAAGGCTGCCGCTCTGAATGGGACCCCCAGGAACGCCGTGTAGCGTTTTCGGAGGAGGAGGGAGAGAGAGAGCGAGAGCGAGAGAGAGACTGCTGGGGGCTGTGCCCTGGGCCCCTCACAGGTGACAAAGAGCCCACGGAGCAGCTGAGAGCGGGACAGAGGACCTGTCCACCGTTTCCTGTGACTGAGAGATTCAGACAGGAAACCCAGAATGGAAAACATCACAAAATAAACAGAAACTGTCAGCCAGCAGGGGGCGCTGCAGTACTGTAACCGGCCCTCCCTCAGGACAAGAGTGTGTGTTGACACATTGTCAGGGGTGGGGAAACGCTGTACAAAACACAAACCCAGTCCAATATCATGAAACCCACTGCAATGCTCACACACGGCGCTGCTTCAGTTCAGCCAAAGGTTTTACCATTGTGTCATACACCTATGCACATTGATAGCAAGTCACAGAAATGCACTATTTTAGGACTGTGCTGTCTTAACTGCAAAGTGCTTTGGAGCGCTGAGTCGGTGTGAACATGTCGACAAGTTTGTAGTAACTGGGTCCAAAACTATGATCTGCATGGTGTAGGATGGTTTAAATGATTAATACCACTTTCCATTTAATTACCCCCCGAGCATTTACTTAAGTAAATTAGCTTGGTGATGCTGCCGCTCTTGTGCTACCAGATGAACTCTGCTTATGACAGTGTGACATGGAGACTCAGTGAGAGAGAGGGGCTGCATCCACAGGAAGCCAGCCTGTGTGTGTGTGTGTGTGTGTGTCTGTGTGTCAGGCAGAGTGAGGTGTGTGAGAGAGAGAGAGACAGTGTGAGTGCATGACTTGTGTGTGTGTGTGTGTGTGTGTGTGTGTGTGTGTGTGTGTGTGTGAGAGAGAGAGAGGTAGATTGTGTGAGTGCATGACTTGATGAATGTGTGTGTGTGTGGGAGGGAGAGGGAGAGAGCGCGCTTCATGTGTGTGTGTGCACTCCCATCCTGTAGGAGAACACAAGGTGTATACATGCATGTGATGGAGAGACTGAGGGATATTGGAACAGCCTTGTTCCAGCTTCACCTGAAACTTTTGGGGCTTCTCACCTTTGCATTTAGGACTGTGATTAACATTATTCTCCTAACCTAACCAATCTAATCTAACTTTCCAAGGAGGTATTTTCAGAGACAGCAGCTGGAAAACCTGCTGGTCCACAGCTCTCCTGGATCTCGAATGGATCTGGAATGACCAGGTCTGGTCACCGTGCTCATGAACATGGTCTTCAGTTCACCCACAGAACCTGAACAATTCTGCCTTATCTGTTCCTGATGACCATGATGCGTGAGTCAATAAAAGGGAAAATATCTGACTATTTGAACAGGAGATAACAGAAACACTGCCCCTTTCACTTGTTTTGTTTGAGAGTTGTGCTGAGTATTAAAGTTATTTTTGCATTGAAATATTTATTTTCCTCTGTGATTTGTTCTTGTGTTCTGTTTTTGACAAACTCAACACGTACAGCGGATTGAAGCACCAGGACATTTGCAGTCACCACTGACATCATCACTCCAGAGTAAATTTATAACCATGTTTCTAGGATGTGGGAGGGAAACCAACAGCGGACAAAAAAAGAGACCTGGTATTTTTGTGACTCCCCTCTAATCGTCTTGCATTAATGGAGCCCCTTGAGTCCACATTAACGCCACACATTCTTCTCATTACAGGAGACAAAAAGCAACCTTACCCCAGTTTTCCGAAAGCAATGTCACAGGATTAGAGAAAGGACTTTGTTTGAGGGAAATGCACAGCAACCCTCCACTCCCACTCTGCACAAACACACTCTGTTACTCTTTACAGCGTTATTTCCATCTGTGGCAGGGTGTGTCCCCTTTAACTCCCCAGAAAAATAATAAAAATATTCACCACCTCCTTCATTCCCATCCCCACCTCTGAATCTCATGCCATGCCTTGACTGCATGTTCTTGGTGCTGTGGCTCTCTGTGTTTTGCCAGTACTGCAGCTTTTGAGTGCTCAGTTATTGATCTGCCTCACATGCACTGTTGCGTATGGAGAGAATGGGTCTGGTCTGGAGAAACACAGCTGTGGCGCATTTGAAAGCTATCATTAAATTCCACAGGTAACATTGTGCTGGCTGCATGTGATTTTGTACGTAAAAAATGAATGGTTGTATGTCAGAAGTACGTTTTTGCACAACAGATTGTGGGGAGAGGTTGTTGAGTGCAAAACAAAGCCAGATTTTTTTCCCATAATTTCATCATTAAAGACAATTGCACATGGAAAATTTGAGACATAAAACTCATGCCACATGAAAATGGAAGTATTTGCCTTCGCACGTGAACATCTTGTAAAAGGTTATTACTTCACCGAACTGGATGTCGTAAGGGCAAACGAACTTGATGCTCAAGCTCTTGAATACAAGCGCATGCAGCGAGAAGAGCTGTTTCGATGAGTACCCCCTTTATCGTTTGGGTTTGAGGACTTTATCCCTCTAATGTCAGATGCAACAGACAAGCAACATTCTTTTAATTGTCATATAAGAAGTCGCCGAGGCCATGAAATGCCGCTGAGCGTCATTCCCGATTATGAATAATTACGGCTGTGATCTACAGTCCGTGAGAAAAGACAACGCCACTGTCTAGTCGAGGAGGCACCATCCCAGGTGCTGTAACACGTTGTCTGCATAACCATCCATCTCATAGGACATCTCCCATATACTCACAGTCATCCTCAAACTTTAGGAAAAGGAGTGTTGGCATGTTGCAACTCTACGCTGGAACTTATCGTGTCAGCGTCGAGAGAGGAGAGAGCGAGAGAACAGGGCGGGACCTCATGACTCGAGAATTTACGAGTGGTGTCACGCACAGGGTAGTATGTCACTATTAGTCATTTTTTGCGGGTTACAGAAAGAGATATAACACATTTGCGTTTCGATACTTCACATTTGGAGTAACGATTCGACTGCGACGCGCTCAGGTTTGGAGGTATTGTGTGAGAAGGGCTGCATTTCTCGGGTCAGGACAGTGCAGGAGGATTGAGTGTCGGACGTTCCTGTGGGTAAGAACGTATTCGTACTTTACATGTTAGTTTTAAGGTCACGACATTTTAGTATTTCTTTGTGTCTTTAGCCTACTGTTAAAAACCTTCTTTGAGCTGGCAGACGAAGCCGTGGACACTTCCAAGAGTGTTTCAAAAGCATTTAAAAACGTGACATAAAACTCTGATTTTTACCCTCGGGAATGCGTGTCTGGGCATTGCAAATCATGTTTCAATGGAAAGCAGAAACTTAGCTGTAATGCAAAAGATTTTATTGTGTCGCTATGTTGTGTAGCAGGTCTGATTGCGGATGTCAAACCCGTAGAGCGCTTTCAAATGTGCCCATCAGACGTTCTGATGTGTCACCCAGGTGTGTGAAGTGCGTTCCTTCGTCTGGTTTCACATCCCCAGGCGCAAGGACCACATTATGGGAGGGGCATTTTAATTGCGATAGAGACTTTTGAAGAAGTTTTGTCACACGCTGTACAGATAGCGTTACATAATACGGATGTGCTAGCGCATGTAATTTGCTAAGTTTCGTGATTTGCAGAATACATTATTCGCCTTTCCTATAACCACTGCATGTGATACAGAGCAATCTCTGCTAACATTACCACAAAAAATTACTCCTCATTTATCAGTACTCACTCTTACTAGCAAGAGGAGCAACGACATAAATTGCACACTAACGTGCGGCTCTATCAGCTGACACTTCAACAAAAAATGAATTCTATTCAGTCGTCACGCCACGATAGTTAGCCAGTGTTCTTGACCAATACACAGGAAAGCTTTGTTGAAATGAACAGACCACTTCCCTCTCCACATATCACAAGTTTCTGGGTGCGCACCTGATTAACGATGTAGCTCGCCAGCTACTAGGACCCTATAGATACATACATTTTAACAGAAGTCTAGCATGCCGTGAGTTAGATTAAGTACAGTGACATCTTTTTTTTATTTTACAAATTGTCTAATAAACAAATTCCCATTGTTACATCAGGCAGGGCATGGGTGGGTATAAAGACTGCTCAGGGCAATCTAAGATGCACATTTTCAGCATTCTGAGCGCAAATGGAGGGCCACTCAAATTCTAAACGAACATGTGAAACTGCTAAAACAGCCTATAACAGCTGACCTTAAGGTCAGGGGTCCTTCCACATTTGGCTGATAATGAGAACTTGAGCAGGGGGTGTGTCTTCACCTATACTCCACTGATACTTCACCTGGGGCAGAAGAGCAGCAAAAAGAGACTTATGGAGTGATCAGATGACAAGAGCAGCATCAGAGACTTATGGAGTAAAGGATAAGTCATTTTTTTCAGTTTCAATGGTACACCTCCAGCGCCCTCATGTAAACACACCCTGATCACACCATTACAACATAAAAAGCACAGACTAATCACCCTCACGGACAATGAGTGAGTTTGGCAAGCCTTTCAGCAAAACACATGGAGAGTGTTAAGTTCTGCCTGCAGTAGAGACCCAAAATTATGGGTACTGAGACACGCTGTTCCGATCGTGTAAACATTTGCACGGTGTTATACATCATGTTATATTCTTGCTTTTCTTTGGAAAAGTTGGGTTTCGGGCAAATAGAACTGAGGAATCAAACCACACCATCAGAATGAGGAAAGATTTGTCTCTCGTTATTACCTGAAGTGTTGTGAATGAAGTCACAGATATTATCACTCTCCACAATAAAGTCTTCAAGTTCCTGCCCATTTGCACACAATTGCATATAGCTCAAACAGCACTAGGAAGACTTTTTTTTATTTAAATGTAGGGAAGATTTCATCCTGTGAATAGCAAAAGACAGAAATGGATATTTGTTTTAATATATTTTTTTATTTCACTCCTTTTAGAACTAAAGGGGGAGGAGACAGTGGTTGCTTTGCCATGTGGTGGTTTGACCACAGTCACATTCTCTGAGTGGCGCATTTTTGGCAAGGATGCAGTTAGCACAATCACTGGAGCTGTGCCAAGCATTTGCATGATAGAAACCAAGAGGTTCTCACTAAAGGCGGGGCCTGCAGGTGGGGCGGAGTCCAGTTTTTCTGTCTATAATCAATCTGGAGTCAGACTGTTTTAGGCCTGAATATGTTTGCTGACCATCGTACATCTGAGGGTGTTCACTGACTGGTTTAGATCTGCATGTGTTCCCTTGCTATTTCAGATCTGAGGGTGTTCACTAACCCTTTGAGATTCATGTGCCTTCCCTGACCTTTTCAGAACTGAGGGTGTTTACTGGGTGTTTACTGTTTAGGTTTGCATGCATTCCCTGACCATTTTGGGTCTGAGGGTGTTCACTGCCCATTTCAGACCTGTGTGTTTAGAGTACCCCCTCCCAGCCCAACAGCCCTCACATTACTGAACATGCTGTTTTTGGAGGCAGAATCCTGCACAGCTGCATTGTGGGAAATGAGATCATGTTTCCCGCATCTGTGCCCCAGGTGAAGTGCATTGTATCGCTCAGTTTCTGTTGTTGAGCCAAAGGCTCAATCACATCACTGTTTCTCTCTGTTTCTCCTGTGTTCAGAGAGATTATTGATTACTGTTCAGAGTATTACCTGGTTACATGGACAGAGGGCTGGATTACCATGAAACAAAGCTATATGTCCGAATTTGCAATACTGAGTATGCTTAAAGGCTGTCAACAGGAAGCATAACAGGATTACTTGGCCTATCTTTAAAATATGTTCATCTGAAGTAGTTGCTAGTGAAATGTACAGAACAGTGTGTGTGTGTGTGTGTGTGTGTGTGTGTGTGTGTGCGCGCGTGTGTGTGTGTGTGTGTGCGTGTGTGTGTGAACAAGCAGTGTGTGTGTAGTTTTAGGGGGAGAAGGATGTGTGAACAAGCAGCACAGTAAATTCCTCTTGTTAGTTTTATGTGGGGGATCTTGTTTTTCTGATGCACCAATCACACTTTCTAAACTCTCACTTTCTCTTTTAATCAGTAGACAGATTGCTGTGTGTGACAGCAGAGTAAACATACAAGAGTCCTGATCATGACTAGGATATCTTTGTTGAGAGTTTGTGGTATGGGGGAGGGTTAGTTGTTTCAGAACCCATATGTTAGGAGAGACAGTTTGAAGTCCTTCCCAGTCCTCTTGCATGGCTGGTCTCTTTATACAGAGTTTTCTCCAGATATGAGAGGGAAGTTTCATTTGTTCTTGAGAAAAACATAAAATGGCTCAATATCCCAATTAGCCTCCTGGTATTTATTTAGCAAAGTATGATGTTATCAGTTTATGTGAAAAAAAGCCAGATGGATAGTGTTTGTCTTAGAAACTGCTGGGCTGGACAATGGGTCAGATGTTGGCATGACAACCATGGTTAGCACGTGCACGTGGATAATTGCTCTCAGGTGTGGCTGGAAAAGCAGACTGGGTCCTCTGTAATTTCTGTTGGTGCTTACAATGGGGGCAGTCCTTTCTGCAAGGCGGGACCCTCTTCTGCCCTTTGGACCAGGCGAGAAGTCCTGGAGGCTTTCATGAGCCTGGTTACACATTAAGGTCTGACAGTGGTGTGTCACAGACTGCGCGTGACTGAGCCAAATACACCAACACACAGCGGCTACAGTCTACTGAGTTTTCAGTGTTTTCGGGCTGACACAGAGCTTCCACTAGCATATTGAGGGTTTGACTCTGGGACACGGAGGGAGTGTAACTGAGACCCCTGAAAGGATCCTGTAATGGCAGTTGCCGAAGGGTTCGCTGCAATTACGGCTGACAGTCGAAATTGCGCTGCGGGATCTTGTGACTGGGCTGTCTGTAGTGCTGCTGTGATGTCACCACAGCCGAGACTCAATGCACTATTGAGTTAGGCGCTGCCCGCTAGTCGTGAGGTTTGGTTGTCTCCATGGAAACCCAGACTTCATGGACGATTAGTTTTCACTTATTTTTATGCCCACTCCCTTCGCTGTTTCCCACATGGTGGACCTCTGAAGGGTGAAGCTGTTGTATTCTGCTTGTGGCAGGCATGTTGCAAGTAGCATTTTCTGCCTGAACCCAAAACATCTGGTCCAAGGCTACGCACACAATAGACTGTTGCCTGTTGGGTGTTATTAATAGATACTGTGATGGCTAAAAATGGACACAATAGCTGAGGCTCTTGCCAAGGTCCGCAGAGGGTGGAGCCTGGAATGAAAACTATTGTCTTGGTGCGGTCATTTTGAGAACAATAATGGGTTTCTTAACGTGTTAGAGGTTGGGAGGAAATCCAGTCGATTTCCCAAGTTTGTGATAAATGGGCAGAAGGGGGAGAACCAGACTTCCCCTGCAGGATGGACATCTGCATTCTGCATCCATCCCGAAGCTTTCGTTTGTCTTCACACCGGTGACCCTCAGCCTTGGTGATTGACCTCTGACCCCGGTGGCTCTGTCTTTGATGTGGATGTGTTGTTTTCAAAGTGGACTCTGTCAGTTAATTGCATGTGCGTTGGAATGGGAAAGGAAAGGAAGCAGTAGCTCTCGCACCTGCCACAGTTATCACGGGACTGTGCTGGGCTTATCCTTTGTCCTTGAGATAACATGTCTTCGTCTCCACCACAGATATGAAAACAATCTGTTAAAACTGAGTAAGACAGTCAAGACAGGGCGTAGCGGAGAGGGGACTTGTATGTCAAACTGTGGCCCTGTGCAGTTTTGTCCAGTGGAGATGATCCTAGAGAACAAAAAACATAGTAAACATGCCATTCTATTACATTATTGTCATTTAGCAGATGACACTGCAGATCCAAAGCTTACAATTTTATCCATTTATACACCTAGGTTTTTACTGAGGCAATTGTGGGTAAAGTACCTTGCTCAAGGGTACCACTGTAGTGCCCTGGGGGATTTGAACCAGCAACTTTTTGGTTACAAGCCCTGCTCCTTACCGCTGAGCCACACTGATGTCCACCAGGTTTCCCAGGTTAATTTATTGGCTTTCTCTCCTCCATGGTCAAAAAACAAGTCTCATCTCTGTGGTGTAAGTTGCACAGATTTGAATCCGGGGGGTGTTGTGAATGTGGTTGTGTTCTGTTTTTACAGGGCAGGACAACATGAGTGAGCAGTTTGACTGTGCCAGCTGTAAGCAGTCCCTGTATGGACACAGGTACATCCAGACAGAAGACAGTCCCCACTGCATCCCCTGCTACAACAAGCTTTTCACCCACACCTGCGCAGAGTGCAAGGAGATTATCGAACACAACGCCCGGGTGAGCAGAGAAAGAGAGAGAGAGAACGAGGGCGTGTGTGCATGTATGTGACTGCATGAGAGAGAGAGAGAGAGAGAGAGAGAGAGAGAGAGAGAGAGAGAGAGAGAGAGTGGAGACTGTGTGTTTCTGTGTGTGGAAGAAAGAGTTTGTGTGTGTGTGTGTGTGTGTGTGTGTGTGTGTGTGTGTGTGTGTGTCTGTCTGTGTCTGGTCTCTGGTACTGAGATTCAGTTAAACTGGAAAAACACCCGATGGTTCTGTGCTCCTATTGTTTGTTTGGAAAGCATCTTTTTTTGCTGAATACTTCAGACAACCTAAATTCCCTTGTGATGTCTGAAGTAAACAGAGTACTCTTAATAGAGGAATGCAGAAACACCCAGCCAAAGAGAACAGGCTCTTCTGTGGAACACAAGCTCCGAAAATGTTCCATTAAAACAGTGGTTAATGCATCACTGACCCCCCTCCAGGAGAAACAGGCAGTAATTAAAATTCCTGTTTGCCTTGGTCTTCCACCCCCTGACCTAAGTAATGAACATTACATTACTGCAAACACCCCCTCCCGAAACGCACACTCACGTTGATTCCTTACAGCTTATTTCATTGTACGATGCAAAAAAAACACAACCCAGATGTATTCTTCTGCACTCGGTACAAGAAACAAATGTGTCAAACAGCCAGACAATTTCTATATTCATTACAGCTGAGAAAGAGGTGTATCCAATGACTCAGATAAGGCATTAATCCTGACCCCTGTGGGTTAAAGGATAACAGTCTTTACTGATGGGTGGAGACTACCATTCTACTGGTGTGCTGGTTCTCCCAGTATGGCGACTGTAAGGAGTATGTACAATCAAATCAAAACGTTAAGAGCTTATTACGACCCAACCACAGCACCGGCTCTGTACGATCAAAACATTAATATCTTATTTTGACACCACCCCAACACCTCTTTGCCCTGTCCTTACCCCTTTACCCTCTCTCCCGCCCTGACTCCGCCCCCTCTCCAGGAGCTGTCCTATGAGGACCGGCACTATCACGACCACTGCTTCCGCTGCTTCCGCTGCGAGCGCTCCCTGGCCGGCGAGCCCTTCACCTGCCACAAAGAGGCGCTGCTGTGCCATGACTGCTTCTGCAACGAGTACTCCTCCCAGTGCGTGGCCTGTGACAAGACCATTTTGCCAGGTACTGTCCCTGCTCTGTCCCCACACACCGCTGGGCTCTTTAGTCTACGAGAGACGCGTCTTTAGCAGTTGTACAGAAAGGGCGGTAGTGTGAAATATCGGTTAAGGAGCAGGACTCGTAACTGAAAGGCTGCTGATTTGATTCCCCGCTGGGGCACTGCTGCTGTACCCTTAGGCAAGGTGCTTAACCCCCAATTGCCTCAGTAAATATTCAGCTGTATAAATGGATACCATTCTAAAAGAGCATCTGATAAATGCCAATAATGTAATGAATGAGCATTGATGGCAAAGTCTACTAAAGAAGAATATAACCTGTTTTTCTATTAGATTACCATGGTGGTCAGTTAGTGACTGTAATTCTGTAGGTCTCTCCTGGTCCCCTCTGGTTTACACATTAAATATATTAACTAATGGGGAATCTCAGTTGGTGTTTATGTTGCAGGTTTATAATTACACACATGCTATAAGCGTTCCTTCCCAGTGCACACAGTGCGGCATGCATTAACCCACTGTTCTCGTGGCCCCGCCCCTGTCCCCGCCTCTCCGTGCCAGGCTCCAGGAAGCTGGAGTATGGAGGAAGCACCTGGCACGAGGACTGCTTTGTCTGCCACAGCTGCGAGCAGCCCATCGGCTCCAAGGCCTTTGTCCCGGACCAGGATGGGTACTACTGTTCACCCTGCTATGAGGACAAGTTCGCCCCGCGGTGCAGCCGCTGCAAAAAGGTGAGCTGCGAGCGCCGCCTTCAGAAGGGCATTGTGGGAATTTCCAGTCAGCGCGAAACACACCAGATTATTCTGATGACTTCTGGTTTAAATGCCACATGAATTCCAGCGGCCTGTTTCCTGTTCGTTTTTGATGGGAAGGTACCGTGTGTTAATACCGCATTGTTAGTGATGGGATGGGCGGAATTCATTACGGTCTGGCTCTGCAGGAAATACAGGATGTGCAGAATCTCACGGGCCATCAACATTTCAGCATTTCTGAATAGTTCATTATTGAAACCCCGAACGCACCATTGTATGAACTTTGATAATGGGTCCCTATCCGTAAATAAGGTTTTCCATGACACAAAACGCATGAAAATAGTAGCGTTTCTGCTGACCCCCTCCCTCTTTCCCTCTCAGGTGTTGGTGACGGGGGGTGTGACCTACCGGGAGGAAGCCTGGCATAAGGAGTGTTTTGTTTGCACCGGCTGTGGGGTCCAGCTGGCGGGACAGCAGTTCACCTCCCAGGAGGACAGCCCCTACTGCGTCCAGTGCTTCAGCAAGCTCTATGCCCGCAAGTGTGAGGGCTGCAGCGAGCCAATCACCGGTAGGCATCACAGTCACCTGATCATCATTCAGCAATGATGTCACAGTTAACCTCTTCCAGTTTCAGTGGAAAAAATGCAGGCAGTCTAGTCAGCATGAGTGGGGATAACTTGGACATGGAAGTAAAATATCAGACAAAAATTGGTGCTGCAAACAGTGGAATAAAACTGATCTGAACAACGCATTGTAATACTTAGTTGTAATACTTAGTCCACTTAAATCTGTAGATAGCTGATCTCCAATCAATGGAAGTAGTAGTTTCCAGTACATTGTTAGCAGTTGGTGTGGCACCTGCTTTGAACTGATGGGAAAATGCCTTGTACCAAATTTGTTTTAGGAGAGAATATCCTACAAACTTTTTTTTATTAATATCATTGTTTAACTGAATCATGTTTAACTGAAACTCTAATCAAGGACAACAGTAGCTTTCAAAAAAACAATTACAGCTGGATATCTTACTGAAGCAAGTCAGGTAGCGACTGCCTTGTGTACTATACTGCTGCCTTGACAGACATTTTAACGCTGAGAAGTCAATATAGAGAAGATTTTTATCTAGACATAGACTTATGAAGTATTAGATATAAGATGTACGATATATGTGATATAAGATATATACGTTTACCCCTACAGAGCCCATCGAACATGCCCTGTTACAGTGTCCTCATTGCTCTCTCTCCCTCTCCTCCTTCAGGTTTTGGGGAGGGAAAGTTTGTTTCCTACGGTGAACGCCATTGGCACCATGCCTGTTTCTCCTGCTCCCGCTGTTCCCTGTCTCTGGTGGGCGTCGGCTTCTTCACCGAGAAGGACCAGATTCTTTGCCGTGATTGCAGCACCCGCACATAGACCACACCCACTCCCCCTAAACTGCTTGAAAACCAATGGTCTCTTTCTTATTGTCTACCCGTCCTCTCCACCTTTCCATTGCTGTTTTTTTGACACTTGTCATTTATTATCAGTTATTATGTCACATTTGTAAAATGATGTATGCTGATTGGACATCCGAGATCTCCATTTCAGAGAGGGCATGACAGGATTTCCAAAACAAGCAATAAAAAGAAAATTCTCACCAAAAAGGCTTACTGTAATGGTTTGTTTTAAATGGCATCAATAAATTGAATGAGAAACAGTGTCCATTTTATCATGTGTGCACTGACATCTGGTCTTGCGTTGCCATCTGAGTTCATGAAATTTCATATAATGTGTTATTGTTATTCTTAAATCAATAACTCTCATTAAAAAAAAAACTTGCACAGGACATAAAGATTTACACATGCAAAATCTGTGTCAAGCTTTCTGTAACATATCTGTAAATTGCACCTTTCAGCATAACCCTGAGGCTCTGTCAACTCAAATGAGTCACAGTCTGAAATTCACCTGGTTCCTCCCACAGTCTCCCACATCCATGTGATAGAACGGGCCACATCACTGAGGAAACATTGGTGAAATGTTGTGAAAAGTTCACTGAAAATGAACCAGCCAGCTTGTGCTGATTGTTGCTGTATCTAACCCGCTTAATGCAGTGGGGAAAGTGAGGTGAAGCACAGGACCGGAATATGGACCCTGCGCTGGAGTCTGGAGTCTGGACTGGACTACAGTCAGACACCATGAGGTACAGCAGTGATGAACCACTGGGGAGGTTTTCCTCATTTTCAAAAATCTCCCCCTTGCCATTTTCTCATCATACATGGAAGGAATTTTCCCACCGAAAAAGAGATAATGGCCCTCACCACATTTCCCTACAGTTCACTACAACAGCAGAGAAAAGAACTCAATGCCCTCAAACAGAGGGGTGGGTGGGGGATGGAGGGGGAAGGGGAAGCACAGAGACATACAGGGGGAGAGGCAGAGAGGAGGGGGGGAAGGAGGAGAGACAAACGAGGCTTGTTGGATTCCAGATGTCCTGCGCCACTCTTCCCATGAGCACCCACAAGAGGAATGTCACAGAGAGATGACAACACATCTCATCGGAGAGCAAACACCGGTTCGGACACACTCACACGCACATAAATACAGGCGCGCGGTTATTAACGATCAGCCACCCTCAGCTTTGACAGGTTACTTTATTTTCATTCTCTCGCTGAGGGTGCATCCATCAACCGCTGAGTAATAAACTCAGACTCAATCATCTGACACCGAGACGTGGTTATATTAAACTATACATCTACATGTCATCGCTCAGCAGAATGGTCCTCTGGCGGAACATATGCATGTCACATCGTTAACAAAAAAAAAAGCAAAGACTGTTTGGAGAAAACCTGATTGTCACACATTTCAAAAAGAAAAATAGGAAAATGAAAGAGTGATGAATCATGGCCAATGGTATGAGAGGAAGATAAGAGAGCATTTTTCCAGAACATTCCAAATCAGACGTGGCACTAAAATTGCACGGCGGAGAACAACATATAGCCGCGGAATGTGTCTCAAGGCTTTGCTTGTAATTCCACAGGAGTCGGGAGTCTGTCAGCGTTTGGTCGAGCCCGGACGTCTCAGCTCAGACCTTGTATGGCTTGAGCTATAGTTTAACCCTGTAGTGCACGGCAGGGGCAGTCATGTAAGTGTTCACACACATAAATCCTTCGTTTCACTGTTCTGAACCTCAGAGACCCTGTCAGTGCCCCTTATGGCCATGTTGTTGAACACTGAGAGACGAGGGTGAGAAAGAGCATGCAGTCCTTACTACCACCAGAGATCACCAAGCACTTCAGTTCCACACTGTGCAGACAGAGGAACGTTGTAGGAACATTCTCAGAGCATCAGTGTCTCTGACAGTTCCCTCTGCAGTGCTCCTTTGTTTACCTGGGGAGTTTCAGTTTCCTTTATGCTATAGATCAGGCATTTTCCTGTGGAAATGTGTATGTATTTAGCTTTTGTTGTCCCATAGCACAAAATCTTGACTGCTTCAGACATGGAAATATATATATAATGAAGAAGAGGGGGTGAAGGATTTAGACAGTGCACATGAAATCATGTAAAGAGAACACTGCAGTCCTCAGAGGTCAAAGTTCAACTGCCTGGAACATTCAGTGAAGTCGGTGGTTTATGTAATATTGAGCCACCAATGACCCCACCTTTTTTTCTTTTCAAACCTTCTGATGGTTTTAGTGAAAGGCCAGGTTTATGTACTCTTTTCCCATCTAGCAATGCACTCTAGATCATCCATCATTTAAATGTGTGATTGTGTGTGACTCCAATGTGACTGGCCATGTCAACACACAACTACAGGCAGAAAACATTGAAGATGGACTATTATCTTAGAAAAGTCTAGAAATAGTTCTCTTCTTTCACAAACCACACAGTCACAAGATGTAAAGGAAATGCCTAGTGATTCTCTCTGACCAATCAGGTTGGGCCTCTGGCCCTGACAGACTTTCCACCAGCAGCCAAGAGTTCCTTTGGGGAGCAAAGGCTAAACTTCTAGAATTTTCCAGAGGAGAATCGCATGAGGTGGGAGTGACTGGAAATGTCTATTTCTGTAATGTTTTACTTCGTCACCCCTTATTAGAACTGTGTATGCAGTGTGGCCGGTTGTCTGGTGTGAGACTTTGTTGTGGGAGTCCAACTTAAAGGTTCTTTGATGACGTTTGTACAGCTATTGTTTGCCTCTCATCACGCTATTGATCAAGATGGAGAAGCAAAATTGTGTGATTTTGTGTGTGGTCTTATGTAAGTTTGCAACAGAAATGGAGCCTGTGTACGTGATTATGGCATTGTGGCAATTTTCAGCTTATCAGAACAGAACCTCAAAGCTCTACAGGAAGGAACTCTTTCTCAGCAGGGTGCTGAGACATGCTACTGGAAGGGCTGTTTTTTCCCCAAATGATTTTTTATCGTGCAATGCATGCCCTCTAGTGGTCAACCTTAATATTGCATGGTAACAAACTCCTGTGCACAAATCAAGTATCAGTAATGCGTGCATTCATAACACGGATTTACAATTTTCTCAGTATATGTATTCTATTAAGTTTTACCTTCCACAACCTCCTACCTCCTAATATGGCCATCTGATCATCCTCCGCTTGAAATACAGGCTAAATATGCCCCTCCCTCTCCATTTAAGCAACAACGGAGTCAGTGTTCTAGTGCAAAAATGGTTACTGTGCTTCACCCAGGTGGGTGCTACAGACAGACAGGGATTGAGGTGAGTCACACCTATTCACTGTACAGCAGACCTTCGAGATCCATGAAAGGCACTATATAAATACAATCCATTATCTGAACCTTAATAAACAATGCATAGCTAATGTTAGTTTCTGAAGCCTGAAACACACTGATAAAACAATGAAAAATACTGATAAAATAAATTCAGTAAATTCCTGAAAGACACTTAATTTAAAAAATACAATAAAAAACAGTTAAGCATTCTGGGAAAAAAAAGAATTGCTATATTCTTATTTAATTATACAAAGTAAGCAAATACACACATTTAAAGAACACATTGTATATTCATAGGAGTCTTCGTCAAATACATGTATGTGTAAAGTGAGAATATTAAAAATTATACTATATCCAGAACTGTATATTTAAGAAAAATCATTTTAACTTCCAGCAGAGGGTGCTGTGTAGCTTGAGCGCTGGTTGCAGTGACGTTGTGATTGTTGCCCAACGGTGCGTTTCTTTTTTCCCACTCCCTAAGACCGTCTCACGCCTGTCATGGTAACGCACGTAAATAAAAGAAATAATGGCAGACACTGACGCCAAACTTGGGTGAGAAACTTTCCATACTCTTTTCTAGTGTTGTCTTGTAACTTTAAATGAATTATTAACAGAATGTAAGCAATGATTATGCTGATTTAGCATTTGCCACATATGGAAGTTTTAAACCAACTGTCAGGAAAAGTGTTTTTGCCAGGTTGCAAGGACAGGAAATCTATCTACATAAAATATACACAAAGGTCACACACAAATATATCACTGACTGTCTTACTGACACAACACAACTGTAACAGTCAAGTGTAAAAGCCTTCTTGTCAAAGTTAGTACCACTGTAGATACTAAGTTTAGCTGCAACAATCCCAATACCAAATAAATTCCAGTCATACCTCCTTATTAATAGCTGAGATTTTAATGAATTGCGAACATTTGAATTTTTTCTTTTATTTTCTCTGTCTCACATGTACAATAGCGTCAGACCCTACTCTCCAGACTTTGCCAAGAAAAGGATAAGGAACTTTACAACAGGAAAACTCTACAGAGGTATGAACAAGAGTGAGTGTTGCTGACATAAGCGAAACACCTGACACCTGATTCCTCTGCATGTGACAGAAATGTTGGCTTTCCACATTTTCAATCAGAGTGGTTGCAGAGTACCTTCATTTTCTCTGTATCACATTTACTTTCCTTCAGGCTCCAGGCCTCCCTGGAAAACGTCATCCATCCCCACAAAATACCGCACAGAGGTCATACGAAATGAGGAGAGGAGAGGGTTCTCTACTCAAGCCAGGAGGTTCTGCTCAGGGGACAGTCTGGTAAAAATAAACTAACAAACAAAAATAAATAAATCAGTCAGTCAGTCAGTAATTCAGTCTCTTTCTTTTTCATTTTTAAGCGTCACCAAACAGATGAGGACATGCGTAAAAAATCTGAATTGATTATTGTCATACGAACAATACTAATGAGAACAGCCACTTACTGGGCATGAAAACAAACACATTCATAATTCTGCTTCACATTGTCTCACCACTTAAAAGTGTAGGTCTATGCAGGAGCTGTGTTCTCTGTTTCAGAATGAGAACCCTGGACCAGGTGCTTATGTGTCCCACTCTTCTGCTGACATCACCAGTCCCTCCTTCTCAAAGAGAGGTACCGGGGGACTTGCCTCTAAGGTCAGGTGCTGGAGTGCTCTGCTTTTATTTGGGCCTGGTGAGATGTGATGCACTTCTTAGGGATTTGAGCTTGTGCACAGAAGTTCCCAATTTGGTTCCCAGCTGTGGCACTGCAGTTCAAACCTTTGAGCAAGGTACATTAACTGAATCGTCTGAGTGAACACATGTTGTTGGATGAATAGATAATATGTAAAAGTGGAAGCTCTACAAAGGGAATATGATAAGGGCATCTGTTTAGGAGTAATATCTTTACCAAGTCTCTTCCCTCCTCCCGCAGGCTGTCCGATCCCCACCCCTGTCCTGGTGGCACACCCCGCACCCAACGCCTACAGCCTGCCGTCCTCTCTGCTTCAGAAGCACAGCTTCAGCCGGGCCGGAACCAGCGCCTTCCACCCCCCCATCGCCGTGGCAACGGACAGCTTCAAGAACAAAACCCCCGCCCCCAACCACTACCAGGTGCCTACACTTCTGCCTGTCAAGCGTGGAGATAGTTGCACTCGTTTCTCATTTACTTTGTGACATTTCCTGTTCATGTTGTAACACTTCCAGCTGGTTCAGTAGGTGTCTTTCACTGGAGCTGTGAACACCTCCTGACAGCGTTGTTCCACTCCCTGTTGGTGTTTTGATATTTCCTGTTGGTGATCTAGGTTGATTTCATCGGGGTTGAGAAAAACACTGCGGTTTCTGCACAGTCCGTATTTCTGTCTAGAACAGGAAGAAGTGCCCCACCTCCTGGCACCTCTGGAGGGCCCTCGCCATGTAAGAGCCTCCTTCACACAACTTTATTTAGTGCTTAATACACCATGAGGAACACTGTGGGAGTCTTTCTGTACACATGTATTCCATACCCTTCTACCCACACATCTCCGTTAATACCTTTACCTGCAATATTCATCCAGTTGATCACTTTTGCATACACACAGTTTGCTACACATGCGTTGCCTGTTGCGAAACCCATGTCCTTTTTTCAGGTCACTACAGAGTGTCCGACAGCATAACCAGGCCAGCTCCCCGGGTGCCCTTCTCCTGCTTTAAGTCGAGGTCCACCCGCACCCTGTCATTGGTGAAGAGCCAGGTCCCGGGTCCCGGTGCCTACAGCCCCCACAAAGCCCCAGAGCCCCCCAGGAGGACTATCCTTCCGTGAGCTGATCTTTCAAAAGGGGGAGACCAGCAGGGACCCCTGCTCACCCTGCTCCTATGGGCCAGTCCTCAGACAGGCCCAGTCATACGGCACAAAGATAGATATATTCATGTCCAGCCCTAAAAAAACTCAAGGTTGAAATGTGAAACCGAAAATATATGGCCCATAAAAAATAAAAATAAAAAATGAACAAAAATTGACAAGACCCTGCACAACTAGAGCAGGACCAGCTGACAGGATGAGTAGTGGGAAATTTAGGCAATTCCAGGCCTGAAGATAATTTAATTTAATTTAATAATGGCATCACGTTTAAACAGTAGTTATGCAGGAATGTCTGACATTTAAAGTATGTGATGTTGTGACATACAAAATTTGGCAGATTTAACTTTGCATCCAAAGAAGGATTCAATATCTAGACCTGATAATGAACTTTTAGGATAGCTCATTTTGAAGCAGTTTTGTTTGTTTATAAGGGTGAGATTTGACTAACACCCTTCTACTTTGTTTGTGTGTCCTCTCTGGTCCAGGAGGGGCCATTACCTGAGTATATCTGCTCCTGCCATACCACTCCCAAAGACCCCGCCCCTTCCAGGACCCGGCCAATACAACATCTCCAACTATGAGGCCCCGCCCAAACAGCACATGTCTAGTGCTGTGTTCGTGTCTGGGACAAGTAGATGGATCAGAGTGGTTCCAGGACAAGATTTACCAGGCCCAGGTGAAGAAGCAGTGGTTATTTGTAGACTAAATTGATCAGTTTATCCTGTGTGATGATAATCGTTGATCTAAGAAATGGCTTTGCCTCTGCAGGTTTCTATGACCCAGAGAAGTCACAGCAGCGGTCCTTCCTGTACAATCACTCCAACAGATGGGTCCCAGCCTGAGGCCTGGATGACCCAGCACATGGCTGTTATCTGTGTGTGTGTGTGTGTGTGTGTGTGTGTGTTCGTCTGTGCGTATTTATGAGTATTTCTTGATGTGGCTATCCTTTCATAATGCCTTCATGATGAGAAAGCTGTTAAGAGCCGATTAAATTACCCGCAGAAGTTTTATGGGAAACAATATCCCTACCTTCACTGGCAGATTGTGGGTTTTTATAATAAATATGAAGTGTGTGCACCCTGTTCTTCATCTTACATGCTCCAACAGCTGAGGGAGTGAGGAGGGGTGGGGCCTGAACTCAGAACATTTTGGAGCATTTTTGGAACATTTTGGCCAGGAACGATATCAGAAGAGACCTTAAACAAAAATACAGTCAGGCAGCCGTATTCCTCACTCATTGACTCACTCACTCTCACTAGATTTTAGTCTAGTCATACCTTGTGTGCCTACATTTATTGGGTGATAAAATACGGGACCCCAACCAAATGCTTGGGGGTTCAAAACAATGTTATGTTAACCTTATTTTATTTTATTTGGGATACACTTTTATCTGGAGGGACATATTAAACAGACTGCTAAAACCTGGAGCTCTGTGTGATCTTGGCCTCAAATGCAAAATGTGTGACTTTTGTGCAAAAACCCTTTCACTTCCCCTAAGTTATTCATGCGAGTTAAACACACCTGTCCTGGGGAGGCAGGGTACTCATGAGATCTCAGAAATGGCTTCCTCAAATGTAACTTGCCCAGGAAAGCATGCACATTGCAAAAAGGATTTAACTCCCTTGCTTGAACAGCTGCGGATGTGTTAAAACTTCAGTTTCCAAAATTGTCCCATAGAGAGCCACATTTGTTTGAATTTTACAGTTCTCATTTCAAGCTAATACTATTTTGTGGCTTGATAAAGAGGAGATTATCCTTTAAATTCAGTTTCAGCTGCTCTGTGCCTTTTTCAGACATGCATTTCTTCTGTGCGTGCAAATAGTCTTGTTTCATAATTCACTCTACAGTCCATTACTTCCCTTATTTGGATCTATGTGGGTTAATGAAGCTTGTGGGTACAACACTGCCCCACACTGGAGCATGATGTAAATACAATTTCTAAAAGTGGAGTTTAAATTAAATGCTACCCTTCTTTCATCACTCTTCATATGATTGTCAAAATCATTCTTGTCTGTGTTTGCTCTTACTGTTGCTATATTACGTTTAACTCTGCCCTTGCGTCTCCTCTTTGGTTGATATTGTTTATTAATCTCTATGATTTTTTTGAAATCCCGGGACACGAGGCACCTCTTGGTCGTCACAGCACCACAAAAGGTTCCTTCATGGCTGTGTTCTCTGTCTGCGAGATATAAAGGGCTGATCTGTGTATGAAACAGCCCCTGGAGCTCCGTCAGTACAGGTCTCTGTTTCCGCCTCGTCTTGTGACTTATTTACTTTGTTTATATGAACTAAAGATGCACTCTGTGAGTTTTGGCGAGTGTATTATGCAAAGAAGGTTTATAGACTACAGTCTGTAATCCTCCATGGGTATACTCTCATGAACAACACGAAATAAAGAACGAACAAAAATCTTGGAATAACACTGTCAAAAATAACTTGAGTATATTATTGATGAAAGCAATACTGATAGTATCTTTGGTCCTGTGTGTGCCTGTGCAAGCATGTGTGTGTGTGCATGTATTTATCCATGACTGTGTGTGCATGAATGCATCTATGCCTGTGTGCGCGTGCATGTATCTGTGCCTGTGTGCACGTGCATGTGTGTGTCCATGCCTGTGTGTGCGTGCATGTGCGCGTGCGTGCGTGCATCCGTGCCTTTGTGCGTGCATGTGTGTTTTTAAAATGGAAGAGTTTTCCCTATTTGCACAGCTGATTCATGTGTGAGAGAGCACATTGTGCACTGATTCCCGCTGCAGATATAAAATATTTATCTTTTCACACAGGAGAATTTGCTTGCAATCGTCCTGCTTCTCCTTTCTCTGAATGTGACTGAGATTATTTAAAGAACTGCAAAAGTCTGTTCTGTCAGAGCTGGCATGAAATCTAAATGTAATGCTATGACCAGGCGATGTTATTTTTTCCTCAGGATTATCTGCTTTTAAACAGTCTCTCCAACAAGGCACCAGCTGCGTGTTGTAATACACAAGGGCAAGTAATTTTTACAATAACATTATAATGAAATGATATATTTATGTAATGCCATCTGTTGCACTTGAACCCCATTATACTCAGATATTCAGTTCATTTTTGAACACTTGGGCTCTCTCGCTTGGGTGGACACGTTTCAGCTTCTCACACATACCAGTAATTATGTGCTCTCCCCATTTTTCTCTTGACCCTCTTGTTCAACCTGATTCCAGGGGAGGAGATTGGGAATTGTACATGAGGTGGTTCTGATAACAAAGACATTTTTGGGGGAATGATTCTAACAGAGATGAAAGGACAGATGACAGGGAAACAGTGAGAGACAGAGAAAAGTAGGAACAGGTTGGGTCTGAGAGAAACAGTGATGCTTCCTAATTAGTGAGTCTCTCACGGGTAAAGAGACGTCTGTAACATTTTTATATCTGTGTTTTTGCGTGTGTTTGGGTAAGTAGGTCATGCATGTCTTAACTCCTACAAATAGGGCCCATTTTAGATCATTTTTATTTGTTACATGACAGGACATCAGCAGGAAAAAAAGAAAAGAATGTTGCCATCACAGCCATGCTGACCTTCCTCATAAAACAGTGTACATAATACATAATACAGACTTCAACAGGAATTTGGCAGTTTATGGTGATGTTCTAATTAAATTTAAGGAATGAGAAAAAAAATTCTATGCTCTGTCATCCTCAACTCGAGGTGCTACCAAAAATTCAAAATGGCAGAATACAAAGAAGTACATTTGTTTGAGCAAAGGCCAAACTATTTCTCATCAATTGCATCAAACAGAAGTTTTAATTCGACATTAAAAGAGTATTGATGTTTCAGCCCTCCTTCTCAGAGATGAACACAGTCTTCAAAGGGCATACACCAGTTTTAAGGGTGCGCTTTAATTAAACTCAGTGAAAATGTGGAGCCCTACATATTACAATTAACAACAAGGGGTGGAAACAGCAAAACACAACCTAATATAATAGATACTATTATATCATATGAAAGTGAAATTAACTTATGAAGGTATATACTTAAATGTGAGACTTACTTGTCCTTAATTTACATTTACATTTACATTTATTCATTTGGCAGACGCTTTTATCCAAAGCGACGTACAAAAGTGCAAATAGTGAGCAAACAACAGGCACAAGAGCAAGATGTGTAAAGGTCATATAATGCAAATAGTGCTGAAGCTGAGCGCAAGGTCAGTGACGCGAGCCAACTAATCTGAACTAGGATTGCATCTCAAATACAATTACAGAAAGAAAAATGGAGTACCGCTATACTACCTAGACAAGTGAGCAAGGTAGTGAGCAAGGTTAATTCATGTATTATGCTTAGTTGTTTGTGAGTAATCAGCCAATCAGTTGATAAATACATTGGTTTTACATATTACAGCACTCTTATCAAAGAGATTGTCCAAGAGTGCTTCACAGATAGCATTTTAGCCTGCATCCCTGCTACAGCCACAGTGGAATGCAGTGGATCTGTCAGCAGATCAGCTTGACACTTAATACATTATTTATCTGAATCTGATGTCAAAAGCACAGTGTTGGGATGGGAGTGGGAGAGGGGGTCAGGCTGGGCTATTTTTAAACCGTCCCTTTAAAATATGAATGTCTCACACACAGGCCCAGATCTCAAATGGAGCAGGGAGCAATATTCTAACATTCTGCACTGTTTCTTTTCATCACAATCCCCTGCTTCAGTGATGAAATGAGTCAGATGTCACAACTTTCATTGTGTTTTCTTTTTCTATCACTCTTCTGCCTGTCATTTAACCTGGATCATTCAAATTAATACAGCATAATAATACCATTGCTAATAATGTTGACCGCTAGTTAACAGCTATTGTGTATTACATATTACACATCATCATGGTCTTCCACGTGTTTCAGTCAATATCTAGCTATATAAACCAATAACCATAAATATGTAAGTGATCTAAGTCACTCAATAATTAATATGTAACAGGGCCTAAGGCAAAGGACTGTCCAAGTTCTGTCAGCCCTATTATGCAGTTGTCTGGCAATGCAGATGTGGACAGAGTGTATCAGCCTTCACCAGCAGCCATACTGCCCTGAGGCCCCTTCATCTGAGGCTAAGAGGGGCTGGGCTTGGCTAGCACTTGGATGAGAGACCTGCTGCAACCCCAGATTGCTGGTGGATATTATGGTTGTTGGACCATGATCTTTCCTCCAAGCCAAATCATTGCAGTGCCCCAGAACAGTGATGGAGGCACTGTGCCACAGAAAGTTGCCATCCTTTGGATGAGGCATTTCACAAGTTCCAACAGAGGCTGTTCCAACTTGTTGTGGTCATTTAAAGATCCTGTGTAAGGAGCAGGGTTATTAACCTTAGTGTCCAGGTCAAATCCCCAAACTGGCTGCCTATATTCTGCCACCTAATCATCCCTAAACAATTGATTGGCTCCTTAATCCCTTCCATTCCCTTGATTCACAAGGTCGTGGCTGATTAATGCTGGTCTAAATAAACGAAAATAAGACGGTCATTTCACCACAGACGGACAATCTGAGGCTTTTGTGTTTAAAACTGCCGTGAACGGTGCATAAGTTTTATGTTTTTTGCTCCGCTTAATTCTGTAAGTGGAGTGGAAAAACGGGGTCATCGCTTTCCCCCCTGGAAACTCGCTGGAATCGTACCTGGTATGAACCCCCTCCCTCCCCATCGTTGTGGTACAGTCTGCACTGCGGTCCAAGAAGAGATTGTCCAGGACAATAGTTCAGACCATCAGCCGCACGGTGTCTGTAGAGGAGGCTCCTTGCAGCTGAATCCTCAGAGGTTTCCGAAGTTTTGCTGACACAAGTCTTGCAGAATCAGGAGCTGGCAGCTTCCCTACATAATAGGCACAATTAACATGCATACGTTCTAATTATTTTATTTAAAGAAAGCCTCTTTGTAGACACGATATTCATTTATCTTTCCCGTTACCTTTCAGCTTATTTGACCAGAGACAGATATTTTTCATGTGAATTGACTGCATCGGGTGTCACTGTGACTCCTATCTGTGGATCTGTTGAAGGAATGAATACGACGAAGTGCGTAACGGAATGAACAATATGGAATGCAACGATCTTGAGACAAATTTCAAGGAAAATGCACCGCCGAAAGGAAAATGTAAGTTATTTTAAGGAGCACATATCAAGCCAACTAATTTGTTGAACGAGTTGTTCAAACGGGTACCTGTTCACATAAGGGCAATTTCAATCACGTCCTTGATTCCATGATCGCGTGCTTGGCAATCTGTGAATATCTGTATTGGTAAAAGCGTTAAATTATTTTTTTTCTGGCTCTTAGTTATAATTGGATTGTAAGCCACAAATAATTATAGCGAGATTTTAACACAGCCAGTGACATTAATTGCCTGATGTTGGAACGTATGTCTTAAAACATACAAACGAGAATATCGGAATGTATTTCAGATCTGTGGACCAACTGATTTGTAAATGAATCTACAAATGCACATTTTGCCGTCCTTTTATGCATTACTAACACGAAACTGAACAATTTGTACAGCAGTAGATCGATGAGGTATGATTGGGTTTTCCCTCTCGTCTTTCTAAATGATAAGATCGAGAATACGCATATGTGCTGCCCAAACCATCATGGTTGGGATAAACGGCTCATTTTTATTCACGGCGACACTCTCCGCGATCTCACTGGAGTAGAAAAAAAAGCATTCCGGGCTGGAAAAGCTTGGTGTTGCTTTTCCCTTTTGATGGTTTTGTAACGAGTTCTGCAGCAAACGTGATACCCCTGGGCCGGAGTCAAGACAGGTACGTGGGAATGATTTAATGCACCTTGGCTTCAGCCGCTCTCTCCTGTCCTCTCGGTCAACAGTTTGAAAATGGAGGCTGTAATGAGGACGCAGCGTATGATCAAATCCTCAAACACCCACATCGCGCCTGATTATATTGCATTTTGCTTTTTCACGTGGATTAGACTTTCCCCCTGTCATAACGAGACGGCCCGGTAAACCTTAGTAATCTAAATTAACAGCACGTGCCTGCTTCTCTGATTCCATCATTTATTGTGGAAAAAAAATACTTCATTTATTATTGAGAAGCAGGGATTGAATCGTAACATCGCGGTGTTCGTCTAAAACCTTATTACACACGACAATGGCAATGACATTAACAAGAGAAGAACTGCACCACGAACGCCGATCACTTCTGCATATATTTTTTAACCTCTGTCACCTTCAGTGTCAGGAAAGCGCCAATCATAAAATAGGCTTTCTGTAATATTTAAGAGGTCATTTTCATTTTCGGCAGGAGAAAATATTTATTTTCCTGTGAAATTATATCTCAGGCTCCTCTGGGCTGCCTGTAAACATATGTCCAGGTGTTTTTTAAACTGTGTAAATGCTTATATAAACATTTTCACAAAAAATACTACTCAGGATATAATTTAGCGTTTGTGGTTTAAACTGTGAGCTATGTGAAAGAAGAACTGGTATGAGGGGCACTGGAAGTTGTGTTTACTGTATGGCAGATGGCAGTAGCTATGCTCGTACAGTTCCTATGAAGCCCCTTATAGGTGACCACTCCTGTTTTTTTCTTTTACTGGCTTCACACATGCTCTGTTCTGATTCTCATGTTCCTGCTGAGTTATCAGAACTAGGTGCATTCCAACCTGAAATTCTAGAATTCTCACCATTTCAAAGAGTGCTGTAATCCCTATTCACTGCGATGTACACGCAGTGCATATAGAAGCACTGCATATGAATCATGCTTCACTGAATGTAGCTCGCGGATCAGGCAGTGACCACACAACCCCACCACACTGAACATGCTGTTGTGTTTACTCATAGTGATACTGCTACCATCATTATCATCATCATCATCATCATCATCACCGTCATCATTGTCATCATCATCATCGTCATCACCACCACCTCCATCTTAAAAATCATCACTATCATTCACAGGAGGCAGCAGTATTCTGAGTGTTTGTCTCAATAGCATGTGTGTCGTTTTTGTCTCAACGGTGTTTCATTGGCTGGTGTTTGGCTGGCTGCTGATTGGGTAGTTGGTGTTTGGCTCATTAGTGCCCAGTCCATGTCCTCTAGGAAGTTCACGTACACCTCTGTGAAACAGCCCGTCCTTTGCATTGGGTGGACCAAGACACTGTTCTATGCCTTCAATTCAAAGTTCATTTGCCTGTTTTTCTCAGTTTCTCAGTGATGTAAATGTGAAACGCAATACAGACCTGTTTCTCTGCATGACATGTGAAGCCAGGTGTCATCCTCACTCAGCCAGCCCTGATCGTGCAGCATCATGTGTTTCCTGTGTCACTGCAGGGTGCAAAACCAGCACTCTCCGTGGCAGCATAGGGACAGTATGTGATTTAACACATCTGTGTCTTTCCCTTATATTTTCACTACACTGAATCAAAGTTTAATATATTTCTGAATAGCCTCAAATGTAGAATGCGATTCCTCTCTCTCTTGTAAATATTTATACGATAAAACAAGGATGTGAGAGCATTTCTTTGTTGCAGCTGAGGCTTTATGTAACTCAGAACTTGCGGATCTCCTGAGAGCAGTTATTTTCCCGTGTCTTTGTTTGAAGAAGGCAGGTCCAGAGAGACTGGTTTTGTTATAACAGGCCTCCACCACTGGAATGTTCCCGTTTCTCTGAACAGTGCAGTTTGCCTGCAGAAAAGTTCTCTTAATCTCTCTGCCAGGGAACAGACAAGTAAGAAAAGAAGCGTATTATTTAATTATATCATGGTAGTCGTATTGCAGTTATAAGGCATTTATATTGCATTCATTCTTTTCATTTAATATCTATACACACTTTTTCAAGATATTCTATGGGTAGGCAGAACGAAGGAGAGATTGCTGAGACTGCTCCAGCTGAAGAACTGAGGAACATGCCAAGAAACCTGACAGATTTCTGGGGGATCATTGGGCTATGCAATTCACTCACTCACACACCCACTAAGTCACTTGCTCACTCATTCACTCATGCATGCATGTACACATGCACTCACTCACTCACTAACTCACTCACTTGCTCAGGACCTGTTGCAGTTTCTCACAGGCTGAAGATGTGTGATATAGGTCAGCAGGCTACATTCACTATGGTCTTATTCTCTGCTTATAATGCTACATAGTAGAGCCGTTGTAACAATATAGGAATCTTGTTCAACTTATGAAAAAGGGGAGCTGCTATATTAATCAACTTCAATACCACAGACTTCAAAATAGGTCATTTATTGAATAATTAGAGGGAAAGACAAAGAATTGCCATTACAGTAATCTCTCAATTTATCTCTACCAGGCTTGCAGTTGTAATTAGCTGTGTATTTATGCCAGTTCATGACTAATTACAAGTATAATTAGGCACAGTTTGTAACACCCTGGATGTATAATTGGTTTTATTGCACAGAACAGCCCCTTGTAGTCCCTCAGGCAGGGTGCTGGAGCATGCACCTGTCCCTTTATTTCATTTGTGCACATGCATGTAGTGTAGGATTGATGTCTGTCACTCATTTAAATTATTTTTGTCCCTATGACACTGGCTGCTTCCACTGTAGACCGCTGCATAATAAACAAGCGGTGAGGTATTTCACATCACACGCAGAGATGTGTATGTTGTCCATATTATGCCCTGGTAATTTTTTCTGTGCATAAAATTGCTTATTACTGAGGATCATTGTGTTTCTGGTTCACTGTTATGAGATACCCTCACAGGTCGACAGCAAAGTTGCACCATCTCAGATCTGTCTATGCATCCAGTAACTGGAATATGTGTGAGTGCTGGGTCCATCAGCCTATATGTACCACCTGAAACTGAAAATATTGGCAATAACCCCCTCTCAGAATATGCATCTAGCGTATAGCAGACTGAAGCAGTCCAGGATTATTACCATTAAATAGGGTGATGTATTGAAGTATATTATTCAGTCCTGTTTTGCAGTCTTTGATGAGTCATGAGAGGATGGTGAACTTTTGCCTACAAGAATGAAAGACAGACAACAAGGTAACAAAGGCTTTTAGAACTGAGCTGTTTGTTTGTATTTCTGACACACAGTGTGTTCAGCTATGTGTAGTCTGTGCACCTTTCAAGAAAATGTCAAGCAGCTACTTGACAGTAAGGGTTTGATGTTCTTTGGCAGTTTTGTTATCAGAGCATTCTGCAGTAAAGCTGAAGGCTCAGAAACTGATCCCTGAGGATCAGATACAGGTACAGTATATGCTCAATCTTACCACCAGCTGTCAGAATTAAGCTTAGGAAAAATAAAATACATGACACATACCTTACTAATCGATAGTAAGTTTCTTGTACTGAAGTGATGGAGAGCTTGGGACATTATTGTGACTGTTGACCGTTTGAAACAGAAATAAATAACAGACTTGTTGGCTTTATAGAATTGTTGAAAACAGTGTGCTTGCTAGAAGTGTATTTGTCTGAATGGTTAAACCCTAAGTTTCACAGTAGGGTTTGCACAGGCCTGCAGCAAACCCTACTGTGGAATAACACATAGCACCCCCATCCCTAAACATTAAGCTTGCCAGTTAGCTAACTATCTAAACAAGCATCGTGAGATTAAAGATCACTGATTAAAGATTGCTAGGAACAATGTTTTGAATTGGATGGACAAGAACTGTTTGAGAGCTAATTGCACCCTGTTGATATGTTAATAGCAACAGTAACAATTCATGATCCACAATATAATCTACCCCCCCGCCCCCTCCTACCCCCACGGAGTATACTCTGTCCTTGCAGGTTATCTGTATAGTGTTGCCCCTGTGTTTTTTCCCTGGGTTACTTGTGTTAGGCCTGTCTGTGTACAGTTCATTCTAGCAATGCAACACAGAGTGAGTGTTTGCCATGATAAAAAGCAGAAAATAAAAAGATATATATTATTAACTAATTATGATCATTGCTTACAGCATTTTATTTCTGTTATTATTTTTGTTGGGTTACTTGATTGCTTTTAACCTTCTTAATCTATATTTTCAAGAAAATGTAGTGATTACAATTATGACAATGATAGCAATGACAATAATGATGATGATGATGATGATGATGATGATGATGATGATGACCTCCTTTTCTTTCCTGCACCCATCTCCTCTGCCTCCCCTCTCTCAGCATGGTTGCTTTAAATGCTGTTTTTCCTCAGAGGGAAAAGTAAATCAATCATTCATGATGCTGAGAGCCTAACTCTCTTAGCATTCATACCATTAACCCCGTTAACCACGATACAGGATCTCACGGAAGCAATTGTGTAGACCCTTTCGATGGATGACTTATTTCCCATTCAACTGGGAATCCTCATCACTCCCATTGAATTGCATGGGTATTTGGTGAAAGGACCCCGCTGTGGAATAACAGAGAGAACCTCTGCTCATTATGGTCGGCAGAGGCATCCACTGCTACAGAGCTGATCTTTGCTTCTTGGGGCCAGTGGAGTTGTCCACCATTACAGGCAGTGGTAGGCTACCGGACTCTCTGGTGGCTGAGGATATATATGGATAAGGCGTAGACTGCACCCTACATTTCACCAGAAGCCATTTGTCACAGTTTTTCCATTTATACAGCTAGATCTTTACTGACACAATTCAGTTTAATTACTTCACTTAAAGGGTACTAAAGTGGTGCCCCATCTGCGCCTATTACTTGCACCATTATAGTTACAACCCCATGTCCCGAGGGGCTTGAATACATTGCCACTTCTAATGGTTAATCAGGGTGTAACCTTGCTGGCAGTCTTGCCTGCACACAGCTGTAAGGTTGAGCGGTCCATTAACTCCTGGTTCTGTTGGGTTTATCAGGCCATTAACTCCTGGTTCTGTTGGGTTTATTAGGCCATTAACTCCTGGTTCTGTTGGGTTTGTTGGCAGCTACAGCTGTTGGGTTCTGGTGGGTTTATCAGTAACTACAGCTGTTGGGCTCTGTCAGGACTATTGATAGCAGTGGCTGTTGGGTTCTGTTGGGTTTACCATTAACTGCGGCTGTTGGGTTCTGTGGGATTTATGATCAGAAATGGTCACTTACTGGGGATGCAGTCTGGTAAGTGAGGAGAATTGGTTCCATGAGCCTGTGGGTTGGGTTAGGACCTATGTGAAGTGGAGGGATAGTATCAGGTTAGTACAGTGAAAGGTTGTAGCTTAAATTGATCTTTCAGGAAACAATTAAGGGCCAGGCCTGTGTGCCTTTTGAGCCATGGGAGCTTTATAAGTGTTTTGCTGTGACTCACTGTGTTTGGACGAATCAGAAACACTGAAGGGGAATGCTTGACTGGTGACACTGAATGGGACTGTGTTCTTGTTTCTATCACACTCTTAGTGTGAGAGTTTCAGAGAGTGAGGTGTGAACAGTCCACACTGATGATGTTCAGACACCAGCCTCGGACCCCCAGAGCTGCACACAGACAGCAACATTGATCACATATTCTGGTGCAAAGATATAGCTCTGTGGTGTTTCACTGCTTTCCCCCTCTCACCTGCTCTTTCTCTTGTCCTTCCTCTGTCTCTCTCAGCTCTACCCTCCACTCTGGAAGTCAGACCCAAAGAAGAAAAAGAGGCGCAGCACTTCCTGAAAGTAGACTCCTCACCCACACCAGACTCCTCCCCCACAACAGACTCCACCCTCAAAGCAGACTCCTCCTCCAGACCAGACTCCTCCCCCACGACAGACTCCACTCTGAAAGCAGAATCATCCTTCAAACCAGACTCCTCCCCTACAACAGACTCCACCCTCAAAGAAGACTCCGCCTCCAAACCAGACTCGTCCTTGAAAAAAAAGGGTCCTTTAGCTCCTGCTGGCAGGAGTGGCAGCCTCCAGCACAGAAAAGGTAGCCTTGCTTCTTTTGCCCTCAGTCATTCAGACTGGCTCAGTGAAAACAAACATCATCTTTCAGAGTGTTAGTAATAATAGAGACAACTTCCTCCAATGCTCGAGTGTGAATTTGAATTGCTCAACTAAAGACATCAGAACAGTTAGTTTTTTGTGCAACACTTTGTGAAGACAGAAGGTAAGTATTCACCCCTGGGTGAATTTGAGATGTGTTTATTTCAGAGGCCCTCAGACATTCAGTGATAGATGGCCAGCTGTCATATTATCATAGTCTGACTGAGTGGGACTGTACATGTGTGTCCATATTTGAGTGTTGAGTGGTAACCAATGGAAATGGAAGGAATGGGTTAGAGTGAAAGATTATACAGGTTAACATGGAATGAGGTGACAAAGCAGTTCAGTATTCATATGTGCTTATACATTTTGCCAATTAGCAAACACTATTAGAGCAACTCACAAAGAAACATTTAGATGGTATTGGATAGAGGATTTGTCAGACTAATTGGGTATTCATTCTGTAAACAAAAGCTTTCTCCAGTTGGACACTGTGTTGATGATTGGAAGTGTTTCTGCAGTGTGTTGGGAAGAGCCGGTGTTTTCAAATGGACTCTGAGGTGCATTTGTTGAGACGTGACTGCTGAGAATGAGAGGAGAAACATCTGTATGTACACAGCTGTGTGCTGCTCCAATACTAGGCTATGACCTCTGACCTGATACGTTCTCTGATTACAGATGAACTGAAGCCAGAGGAGAGACAGAGGCTGGCGAAGGAGAGGAGGGAGGAAAGAGCCAGATACCTTGGTAAGCTGAACAGAGAGCTTGGTTTTAATTTTCTGAATGGGGCCCTCTTGTGGTGGGGTCATAGAATGCAAAGCTGAATCACCTCTCCAATTTCCAATGTCTCTCAGCGGTGTCATTTACAAAATAATCTGTCAAATAAAGTATTTTCAAGCACCATGGCACTGAGGTGAACTGTTTTATATTATCATTTACTCAGTAGGAAACCATGTATCCAGCAGTTATCTGTTGCATTTGCATCCAGTGAAAGTGCCTGGAGGTAGAGACCTTGTTTTTCTTAATGTCTGTAAGCCTACCACTGTCTGTAATGGTGGCCAACTCCGCTGGCCCTGTCAAGTCAGCCCTGACCTCTCTGACTTGCCTCGTGCTACACCCTGCTGGTGTGCAGGGGGAGGGGCTTCCTCTGAATGATTGACAGTCCCTCTCCGTTTCTCTTTCACTCCAGAGCAGCGTAGCCAGCAGCAAGGTAAGACACACTGTCAGTGTGGATAGTGTGGGTAGTGACTGTGTTTCATTTCTGCACCTTATGACTGTGATGTCGTACCGTAATTTTCCTTCCTCTGAGTTTGAAACAGTTGCCTCCATTTTTTGCCTTTCATGTTTTTTGTTTTTTGGAGCTGCATGCTTTTCTCAGTTCCTGCACAGTGTCTGAGTTTTTTAAGAGGAGCAGTCAGAATTACAGGCCAAGTTCCATGGCAGGATTGGGGGTGAGGTGTGTGTTTGAGTGGAAGTAATCTGGGAATGGGAACCACAGGCTTAATGACCTCAGAAATACACAAGAATTTTACCATTACTATGATGGGAAGGCTGTGATAGATTGAGGTAATTTATGAGTATGTCACAACCTATGCTTGTAACTCTCACTTGTAAGTTGCTTTGGATAAAAGCGTCTTCCAAATGAATGAATGTAAATGTAAATAAATGTATGCTAGCTACTCAGTTATCTCAGAGTACTGTATTGTGATGTCATCATTGTGTGACGAGCAGTTCTGATTGCTGTCACATTCTCTCATGGTATATTGAGTAATGTCATCAATATGTGACCAGCAGCATCTGTAGTGACACGGACAGTTTGGATACAAAGAGCACAGAAGATCAGGTATCATTAAACCTGGATGTCATGCAGTATTCCCATTTAAATATCTCAAACACATTTGGGAACCGTGTATTGCGTGGGATAGTGATCAGTGGAATCATAGTTTAATGATAATGGTTTTTAGTTTGGGTGATGTTCCAGTTCCACCTCAACATAATGTCCACCCTGAATGTGACCTCCGATACTCTCTGGTGCCCTCCAAGGTGTAGACTATTAGTAACCCCTCCTGCTGCTCATTCACACCCCTTTTTTCTGCTGTAGAGCTAAGTACAAGCTGGGACTGCCACTACAGAAAACAACCAGATATGGATTGAGGAAATATTGAGTCCTACTTTTTTCCACAAAAAATTATCTTTGGAATGTAGACGAAGTCCAAGCAATCATTTGGATCTGAGCAGAGGCCAGCACTCAGAGGAAGGTCATGTGCTATGGCTCAGGTTTTAGGAAATTCAGTGGAAAAGCAATCCATCTGTACTGGGTTAGACAACCTCCACTCCAGCCTTTCATGCCTTGCTTCCAGCTCTACACTGGAAAAAGGGTTTCAGATGAAACGCAGTGAAGTGCTGTGTGTTTTCATCCATGCCTTATTTTGCAGCAGGCAGTGTGTGTTTTCTCCTTTCTTTATTTATGCTTTGGCCCACACACCAAACAGCATGTGATACAGGCCCCTCCCATTGTCCCGTCTCCATGCAAGATATCTCTGTTAGCAAGTTCTGCATGTTGGGTTTGTGCTGGATAATAAAGTTAATAGTTGAAAAGACCATTTATTTCCATTGTTTAGTTTGTGGTCTCTAATCACATCTGTATGTGTAAGAGTGTGAGGGTGGGTTGTCACAGAAATACAGGAGACACTTTGCCAAGAAGCAAAGCTTTTATAAAGTGGCCTAATCCCACTAAATGGCATTCTGTTCTCCCTGTCTGGTGAGGATGTTTCCTGTTTTATAAAACAGCAGAGAATCCCAGGTTAAAGTTTTGGTTATGTGAGCTCATCCGGGGGGTGCTTTGCTTGAGGCTCTGAGACTTGTTCGCCTCCAGTGGACAGGGCTGAGCAGAGTCAGAGCTGTCATCTCCTTGGAGAGACAGGAAGCACGTCCAGGTGACATGACCCCCTGACCCCTGACCCCTGACCCCTGTCCCGTCCAGCGGCGAAGAGGGCGCAGTGGCTGGAGAAGGAGCGGCGTGCTCGGCAGCAGAGGGAGAGGCAGCTGGAGGAGCGCCGGAGGAAGCTGGAGGAGCAGAGACTGCGGGCGGAGAGGAGGCGCCCTCCTGCAGGAGAAGGAGAGGCAGAGGCTGGAGAAGAACAAGGTGGGGGCCTTGGGAGGCGACCACGGAGTTTAGGGGTCTGGGAGTAGAGCCTTAACAGTTGTGCTGCACTCTGATTTTGTTTCTATGGTAACTTTTCTTCATTAGTCTGTGGTTTGTTGGCCTCATGTTCTTTAATGACCCCACCCTGTGTGATATCCCTCTCTGCTACCCACAGATCTGAAAGGCCCTTGACACCCCCCAGAGAAAAAACAGCTTTTCACATGTTGCTCTAAATAAGAAGCATTAAAGAAGCAATGTGCTCATCTTATCCTCTGTGCGGCTGCCACATCACTTCCTGTGAAGGGGTTCACGTCCACCAGGATGTGTCAGTTTGTGCAGTTCTTGTTCGAAAGAGCATTTTGCAGTGCGTCAAACCAGATCACAGACCCTGCACTTGTCTGTAATACCCACTTCTTCTTGTTGCTCAGCCATTTAAACCCACAGCTGGTAATATGTAACAGTATAAATGATTTTTAAATCCAGTCCTCTCATTCTGCTGCCTGTAGGAGCGTTACGATGCCGCGATCAGGAGATCGGCCAAGAAGACGTGGGCCGAGATCCGGCAGCTCAGGTGGTCTTGGGCTGGGGGCCTGAACCAGACGTCCGGCAGAGAGAGTGAGTACACCAGGTGCAGGGGCCCCACAGAACCACACAGCAGCATTCAGAACAAGCACAGCACTGCACAGCACCTCACAGAACCACACAGAACCACGCAGAATGGCACAGCACCATAAAACACTATATGGGACCACACGGAATCACACAGAACCATACAGAATCACACAGCACCCAGTAGACCCACAGAGAGTGGCATTCCCAGCTGATTGGTCCCTCAGGATTGACTGACAGCGAGTGTACCAGGCCGGCCAATGAGAATGAGTGTGCGCGGTGTCTCCATGGCAACACACATTTCTGCTTTGAGGGCTCCGGGTGACCCTGCCGGGGGGGGGGGGCTGCCGGGTGAGAGAGCGCCCAGGACGACGGCCACTTTCACGCCCCGGGCCTTCGCGTCGGACTTGTGAGCAGTGTGTTTGTACAGTGTGTTTTCTCTGGTGCAGGTCGGTGCTCGACCTCGACGGTCACGTCACCAAAGCGCGCGGACTCTCTATATACCAAGCGTCTGTCCAAGTCCTCAGCCTCCCTCTGGAGCTCCCCCTGCGGAAGTAAGCAAGTGTCCGGAGTACCTGGTCTTAACACAGACCTCACCCCCCGCCTGCGCCCAACATCACCCGGCCACGCCCCCCACCCCTTGTACTACCACTCTCTTCATCGTGGTTTTATCCCCCCCCCACTCCCCCCCACCTACATTTTGATCAGTCCTGACATCTATATCTCATATTTTGTTCTGAATATGTCCAGAAGTCCTGTCACCTCACATGTCCCTCCACTCTAATCTCCTGTGCTCATTGAGCTGGTGGTGTTTTGATGAGTAAATAGTTAAAATGAACATGTGGTCCATGCTCTGTGGTCCATGCCAGTGACTTTCTGTCAGAGATGGAAAACCAAGGTGGATTATGGGTAATTTATTACAGGGGTGGAATGTAATAAACACTAATCAGGGTTAGGTGAAGGGAGAGTAACAAACAATGAAAAAGGTCACAAAATTGTTATTAAAAGCACAGCAACCACTCTCAGCTGGAACGTCGTGGACCAACATGGACTGATGTGGGTTGATGTGGGCTGAAGTGGGCCAGGTGAATCCGGGATGCAAGATGGAACTGAGTCTACGATCCATAAAGCGGCTTCTGGCTCGACACCCTGTCACCTCACAGAGTTTGGGGGGGGGGCACGTCTGTCTGTCTGTCTGCGCTGTGAATCAATGCACTGACTATGTACATTTTATCGTCATGGAAACCTGTGACCTTCATGCACCTGGTGGAATGTGGAATGGAGTGAATGTTCCCTGTTTGTGATGACTCATCTGTCAGCTGAAGCGCCATTTGGAGTGCGTCCGTTTCAGTAATCACTAACATTATCACTAACATTACAGGCTGTATTTCTCAAGAGCCCTGCCCACCACTGAACATGTGGGTGGGGCTGTACGCATGTCCAGTTACAGCTCAGGGTGGGGCTGGCAAGTCAATGTCAGTCCAGCCTGAGTTCAGCTGTATTCTGTGATTATATTGAGGAGGAGAACTCAGGTTTTTGCACAGAGTATATATATTCTGAATCCATTTTCTGAAATACCTAACTGTAGCTATTGAATGAAATGGGGTGAACACCTCCGGGTTCCTCTTTGTGTTCACATTTAAGCAGGAAACCTGAGGAGCTCTGGAGGGAGAGGGTTTTGTGGTAAAAGTGTATGTGTGTGTATGTGTGTGTGATGACCAGGTGTGATGAACAGTGATTGGGTGTGGTTTTCAGGGGTGCGTGGGCAATGGTGAGTGAGCAGTTTTGGTTTTTGAGGGAGGAGGTGTTGATGGTGAATGAGTATGTGTGCAAATGGAGAACGGGTTTGGTATTGGAGTGTGTGCTGATGTTGATTGAGTGGTTGTGGTTGTTGTGAGGTGTGTGTGGATATGGTGAATGATTTGATGTGATTGGCGGGGGATATGATTACTGTAATTCAGTGGATATCCAGTGTGGATATTCTAATGAGTGGGTATGGCTTACACAGGGTATGGAGTATGAGAAGGGGGGTATGGTTTGGAGGCAGCACGTCAGGTGCTGATGGAGCCCTTTTGTGTTAGCCCGCAGCCTGCAGCTGAGTGCCAGGGAGAGCAGAATCGTGGAGCGGCTGATGACCCCCACTCTGTCTTTCCTGGCCCGGAGTCGCAGTACCACCCTGCTGAGCAGCACCAAGGACAGCCGTGAGTGGCCGATACTGCCCCCTGCCCCATCCACTGTGTGTGTGTGTGTGTGTGTGTGTGTGTGTGTGTGTGTGTGTGTGTGTGTGTTTGTGTTTGTGACATACCCTCCATCCTGTGTGTGGATTTGGTATATCCTCCATCTTGTGAGTGTTTGTGGTACAAACGCCCCCTCTAACCTGTTTCCTGTTTCTGAGAGTGTGCAGTACAGCTAACCGCTCCTCACTTTGAGAGAGTGTGTGTTACAAACTCTGCACTGTGTTTTGTTTAGTGTAACATCTGATTGTGCCCATGTCTGCTCCTCTGCGCCCCCTACAGATTCCTGCCTGCGGGTGACCTCTGCCAGCCCCCTGGCAGCCTGTGCCCACAACTGCGCCGGGCGGCGGAGGGTGTCTGCCAGCACGCCCGACATCACCCAGCGCCAACGGAGGCACGACGCTATCCCGGTCAGTCCCACCCACTTCTTGCAGTGAATTGTGGGAGCTGTTACCCACACTCTGCTGCCAGTGTGCTGAGTAATGTCCTGCCCTTACTTATGTTTCTCACAGGTGGAGAAAAAGGAAAAGGAAAAGAAAGACAAGGAGAGAGAGAACGAGAGAGAGAAAGCCCTGGCGAAGGAGAAGGAGCTGAGACAGAGACAGCCTCTGAGGCAGAGAGCAGAACTCAGGTATGAACCCCTGCTTCTCCTGGGGCGCCCACCATCACAAAGACAGTAAAACACATTTCTCTCTCTGCTGTCCTGGCCTATAACCGAAGGTTTCCCTGTCCGATTTAATATAAAACCATGCTTGCACAACCATGTGGGAGTATTCAGTCGTGATGTATGTTAAGAATGTTTAAATGTGATGTTGGGTGGCAGAGTGTTGAGTTGCGATGTTGGATGTTGTAGCATTCAGGAACGATGGATGTTGGGGTGTGGCGTTGCAGTGTTCAGTTTTGATGGATATTGCCGTGTTTAGGTGTGATGCTGGCATCCTAGCTTGTGGATGTTTGAGAGTTGGGGTTTTCTCATCAGGAGACAAGAGGGTGCTCAATGTGTTTATTCCAACAGCTCTTCAGGGAGTGTAAACCAGCTCACGTCACCCATCACCCCCCGGAGCAGGCCCTCCTCCCCCAGCACGGCAGTCTCCCCCACTGGCCCCAAGACACGCCCCAAGAGGGCCAAGACTCCCGCCAGGGTGCAGCCTCAAAATGGCCTTCAAGTCCCTGCGGAGACAGTGTCACCACAGCAAGTCAACCATGAGGAGACAACGGGTGAGTATGGTAGCCATGGCCCAGGGCTGGTGTTCACTCCAGTGTTCTCTCTGGGTCTCCTGCCCCTGGAGTTACTATGGCAACGCTTTGTGCTGAATATGTGCTCGTTCAATCATGTGCACAGACTGATGTGGCCTTACAAAGTTAGTCAATCACACTAGAGTCCTCGTGTGTCCTGCAGAGTGCATCTGTGTGCTCAGTCACATATTTAACAGTTAACAGTGTTCCTGCCCCCTGTCCTCCCCAGGCTCCATGAACATTCCCTCCATTGTTGTGTGCCCTGATGTCACCACACCCCCTTCGGTGATCACCCCAGCCTCGCCAGCTGCCCCCTCTCCTCCGGGACCCGCCCCGGCCTCGGTTCCCAGGCCCACGGCCGGTACCACCGATCCGGAGCAGGCGGCCCGGAGCCTGGCGGAGAAACGTCGGCAGGTCCGCGAGGAGCGCGAAAGAGAGGAGCAGGAGAGGCGTGAGCAGGAGGAAAGAGACCGGTCAGCTCCACTATGTGTGTGTGTGTGCGTGTGTGTATGTGTGTTAATGAATGTATTTGTGTGTTTGTGTGTTTGTCCATACATGCTTGAGTATGTATGCGTCCTGCCATGTGTCTTTGTGTGTTTTTGTGCGTGTTAGTGAATGAGTGTGTATTTGCATACTTTTGCAGGATTAGTAAATGAGTGTGTGCGTGTGTGTCTGCTTTTGCAAGTGTGTGTTGCTGATCTGATGGAGCACACTGACTGCACAGGGTTTTGCGTGAGGAGCGTAAGGCGTGGGAGGTGGAGGAGAGGAGGTGCAGAGAGGAGGCAGCTCGGCAAGCAGCGGAGCAGCAGCAGATTGCAGTCCAGCAGCAGGAGAAGGAGGCGCAGGAGGAGAGCATCCGGCTGCAGAGAATGGTGAGCGCATGAGTGTGATCCATGGGGTGGCTGGGTAATGTAGTCTCCCAAAAATGACTTTATCCCTGGCTCTGGGCTCCCTCCAAGTGTGCAACAACTGACAACAACATCATATAGCACAGCTAGTAGTCCAAACGGACTACAGTCCTAACTCTGAGCTCACTTGGAGTGCTGAACAATTGAAAACACTTGTGGTGTGCAGGTGGGCGCTTATGGGTAATGTAGTTCTTCCTATGTGTATCAGAAGGAGGAGGAGGCGGCCAAAGCACGGGAGGAAGCTGAGCGGCACCGGCAGGAGAGGAACAGGCACTTCCAGAAGGAAGAAGAGGAGCGCCAGGAGAGGAAGAAGGTGTGAATAAAGACTCAGTGGACTGTTGGCATTCCTTATCACACCAAAATCTGTAACCTGGCCCTTAGCAGAGATGGATACTTTACTGCTGTTCATCCAGTCTAATACTGCATATCTCTTTGTGCCTTTTCAAAAATATAAACCCAATTTTGATATATTAATGAGTTTTCTGAATTCTCGTCATCACTCTCTACTTTAGAGCTCAAGGGAGAGAGAGTGTGAGCAGAGGGGGAGAGTAAGATTTAGGATACAGAAGAAGACTGATATACAGAACTGAATCTGAATAAAACCATAACCAGAAAACTGGTGCACCCTATGGGTGTTTGTAAGTAGACTGGACTGGACTCAGTTAAATGATAATACAGTTCCCTGACCCAAAGTCTCCTGCTTATTTATACATAATCAAGAGCCATCTTCAGAGCACAAAGGAAAAAAATCATTTTAAAAGTGTAAGCACAGCAGTGGTGACAACTAATAACATGTATCACAATTACTAGAACTGTTTAAGTGTAACTGAGCTAATGATAACGTTTAAATTATCCAGTGGTCATCCATAGAACTCCTGTTTATGTCGTACTGTTTGATTCCCAGTCCAACACCAGTCTGAAGAGGAGACAGAAGGGGGGGGACTGACTGAAGTCTTTCTTTGAATTGCAGCGCCTTGAGGAGATTATGAAGAGAACACGCAAGCCGGAGGGAGGGGAAAAGGTCAGCACACGTTCCAATCTGCACTTTTCCCCCCGGTGAAACCCTTCTCCCAGTGTAGAGGCTTTTCCCTGTACTCTCCAGGTATGAGATATGCTTCCCCGTATGCTTCCAGATTTGGAGAGTTAATCCCATGCTCCTCTTTCACTACAGAATGATGCCAAGTGTCCATCTGCACCTCTGGTCGATGGCAAAGATACCCAGAGGGATGTGGGGAACAGTCAGAGTAAGTAGAGTGGTGCACTCACCCCTGCTGTTTCCCCTGTGTCCTGCTCTGTAGTGAATGGAGGAACCAAGGAACAGAGCCGTAAATACTGTTTAATTCAGAAGACATTACACTGTCAGCACCGATAATGAATATTATTTAATGCAAAATTATAATATATTGTCAGTGCTGACAGTGAATACCCTTTAAATTCTGTTTAGTTCTAGGTTATATCAGATTGTTAGAACTGACAGTGAATACTGTTTAGTTATTATCACTTCTCACTGCCAGTACTAACAATAAATAATGTTTAGCAGTTACATCAGACTATGAGTACTGATAGTAAGTAATGTTTAGCTCCAGTTTCACCATATTTTCTGCTGTTGGAGGCAGACTTGGTTTGGTTGCATATATGTGATCTACTTGTCTTTGAGCTCTAGAAATGAGAAAAGGTGTCTGTGATGTCCTTTAAACATATATAAGCTAATACATATGTTTTACGATACAGTACATGAAACTTCAGTAACTCAAATCTCATACACTGCTCTTTGCTGAAAATGAGGTCTCTGTTCCACATGAACATGGTCAAAGCAAGCATGTCCATAGCAATTGATTGAAATCACATGATCACTCTGTTAACAGAATCCATTTGATGACAAGTATGTAGTACAACAGCAAACTGAAATAATATACAGTTTGGAATGTTTTTAGATAAAGATGGCTTTTAATATACTTCAATGTTGTTTTCTCAGCACCGACGGACAACAAACAGACCCCAGGTACAACACAGTCTAACAAACAGGCAGAGAGTGTCCAATCACCAGACGCCTTGATAGAAAGGTAAACAGGTATAGCATGCTTTCTTCCTGATTGGGTATAGAAGGTCAAAATATGCTCAGGAGGTTGAAAACATCCCTTGAAGGGATGCATACAAGCTGTTCATATAGACTCCCATGATATGTGACATCATTTTTGGGGTTGTTCTTGGTCTTGGATAAGTTACAGTTACACCAGACACAAATATCAAACAGATGCACATATCAAACATTGCAAGTCCACTATACTGCTCTCACTGTCTTTTATGTGTAGGGTTGCATGTGGCTCTCTCTAGCTGGGAGGGGAATTAGATATGGACTTTGGCAGAAATCATGTGAAATCTGACCTCTGTATCATGTGTGTCCTCTCAGTCCTGTGATGAATGGGGTCTATATTGCCAACCACCACAATGGCCTGTCTGACCTTGAGGAGATCGTCCAGATGACCAATCACAACAGCAGCAGCAGCAGTAGCCAGAGGCAGGAGGCCAAGACCATGAGTGGAATTCCCATTGACTCCATTCCATCCTTCGAGAATGGGGAGTCCTTCCTGATTAAAACGGGCTCACTGCAGGCCTAGCATGTCACAGGTACCACAGCCCTCCCACACAGGTCATGTCATGCTTCTGTAGATTATGTCATAGCTTGTGAAGATGATGTCAGAGTCACCAAGATGATGTCAGAGCTGTGAGGACACTATCAGAGCTACAGTACATTCCAAAGAGGCTCACCCATAATTTCTATCCTCTCATGCCTAAGGCATAAATAAGTGTTATAATGATGGTGTATCAGTTTGTGAGGGTGGTGTAGAAGGCAGCTGTTGTTATACCTTTGAGAGAAGGTTGCTTCTGTAAATATCCAGCTGTATAAATGGATAATATGCAGACTGTAAACTAAGTAGTTACCTTTATTTTGATGAGTGCCTATGTAGCCATTTGTGTTAATTTCATTATGTATGTAGGACACAAGTTTAATTACGGCCTTAATTATTAATTATTTAATTATTGGCTGTAACAAGTAAATGATGTTTCTGTAGGGCTACAATGTACAAAAATATGCATCCCCTACTTATAACATTAAGCTTATGGCAAAAGTGTGTTCAGTTTGCATTGCTTAAACTTACTTGAATTTTCAAGGAACTTTTCTCTGACGTAAATTGGCCTGTACCTAGTGTTCACTTAACTTACATGAATAATCTCTACTGCCAGTCTCACAACACTACTGGCAGTACATATATGAGTGATCAGTACCCACATAAATAGTCTGTACTTGTGAATATTCAGTATGGATATGAATTGTCAGTACTGACTTTTATCCATTCGCCTTGCCCGGCAGAGGTCCTCTGTGCCTCGAAATATTGGAGGAACAGCCTTACACACCAGCAGAGGAGCAGACTCATCCCACAACCCCACACAGCTGAAAGATGGAACTGTGCCAGATGCTCTTTCACATCCTACAGAACGAACTCTCATGGCAGAAAATTACTCTGCCGAAGAAAACTATGGAAAGGAAGAAGAAAATATTCTTTGTGTCTTTCACCAGGTTTCGTGGTGCAGAACTGTTACAGTTTATTGAAGCGTTTTATTTTGCACCTTAAAAGAATGACAGCATAATCCATTGTAGAGAACCAGAAAACCTATTTGAGATAATATATCATTTTCATTTATATCAGTATTATTATTACTGGACTTGTTAGTGACTATGAGCTGGCCAGGATGGTGCATTGGTTATGTTATTGTGAGCAACTGATGTTATTCTAATGGAAGATATGAATAAGAAGTCATGAATAATGTAAATGACTGTTACTGTGTCAAATGTTAAAGGAGATGTTGGCTGTAGAATAAACGTCTCTCTGAAAGGGAGTTCAGTGCATGTGCACTCTCAGTGTGAACTCTCTCTGTCTTTGTGTTAGCTCTGTGTACAGTATGTGCATTCTTTTGATGCGTGAGCTCAGTATATGCTGTCTTTCTGTGTCTGCTCTGAGTATGTGAATTCTCACAGTGTATATTCTCTCAGTGGGTGAACCCTTTCAGTGTGCATTCTGTCAGTGTGTGTGAGCTGTCTCAGTGTGCATTCTGTCAGTGTGTGAGCTCACTCACTTCCTGAGTTCTCTTAGTGTGTGAGCTGTCTCAGTGCTTCAATTCTCTGAGAACCTGCCCTGGTGCAACTGTGTGACAAAAGAACATGGGTGACACAAATCTACAGATGTCCTTGAACACTCTGAGTCTGGACTGGTCCCTCTCAGTCCTCTGGGCCCCTGTGGACCAGTGCTGGTTTTCATGTTGACTTGGAATCTTTTCTTTTTTTTCTATGAGGGGACATGCACATTGATTGGTGAGGATCCTAGGCATATGATAAAATTCAGCTGTCTGACTACAGGCCCCAGTATGAGAACAATATGATGTGGAGCAAATGTTGTGTCTTTTCAAGGACCAAAGACATACATTTGTAATGATCTTGCATGGTATGAGATGCATTACACTGAGACTGCCCTGTGTTGAAATGTAGTTGGATTTTGATTGATTTCATTTAGGAAAAATCCTTTTTGCCTCTGCTCCATGCAGGGTGGAAGGTTGTAAACAAAAAGGCAACCAGCAAACTAACCTCCTCCACAGAACTGGGTGTACAAGATGCTCTCCCGCTGAACTCTGGAACTCAGGAATTTACATGCATCCCATTAAACCACAACTGGGGAGGAGGGAGGGGGTGACAAAATGTGGTGAAGATCCTTTATTTAGGTCATAAGGTCATAGCAGCTGTTTATCCACATCACCCAGCATCCATGCTGACAGTATAATTGAAAGCGGTTTATTCTAACTCATAATTTGGCTTTGGCTGTCACAGTCCACACAAATTATACTTTTTCAGTTGTTGTTTCACGATCATGTGGAAAAGGAGGGAAGCAAAGGACCACAGGACTTGCAAAAATAGAACCCCTTCACTGTGCTCAGATGCATGTATTAGAGCTTCATTTGGGTATCAGTAGCAATGATTTTAAAGTATATTTAAATTTTCAAATTACAATTAAAACAATGTTATTTTTTTTCTTCCGTTAATTGCCAGTTCTAGGATTATATGGATGCCGATAGTCAGACTTCACAGACAAATGTGGCTACTGTGAAAATTTACAGCTAACACAGGGCGGACTTTATTTCCTTCCAATGAACAACAAAAATGTAATAAATAAATTAATAAATAAATAGAGCTGAAGCGGTAATGTGGTATTAAAAATGTCGATAATTAGTATTTCAAACATTTATTTCGGATTATTATCAAAATAAACAATGTAAGAAAATTAACTTCACAAAGCTTGCAATCACATTTTTGTGAATGGGAAAAAAAGCTCCTTACTCGCTTTCATGCGCAAACTGTTTGAAACTGTAGGATCCATGTCTCAGAATTTTTTATATAATATAGACCATGCCCATACATACGACAAGCGAGCAGTGTTTGCATTGTCATTAACCTAGGTAACTCCCCTTACCTATGGTGGAAACCCATCGTGCTAGGACTTCCTGCTCACCTTAAAATTGCAAAGGTATGCCCTAGCACGCTAGTTGCACAGAATCTGTGAGGCATTTCACAGTCTGCTCTGGTCAAGATGCAACAAGTCTTAAAATGAGCAAAGTTTGGTTTAATAGTCATTCCAAGTTTTGTGAAATTAAGTGAATATCGAATATTAAGCTAACTGTACGTGAAATGCCCATTGCACACATACCTTTATTAGTTGAGAATTATGAAGGCAAGCCATTCGTTTTAACAATAGCCTTTCATCGGAATACAATCTATGGACGTGGGTAAATGCATTTCAGATTATGGTCATTACATACGTACAAACCGGAACATAATATGATATATTTTAAAGGAAATAATGGCCCGCATGAACGCCTCATTTCTCCTTTAAGGCAAAGGAGGCGGGAACAAAAATCTAGAAGGAAACGCTTACCGACAGCACAGGCGAGCCTGTATTATACTGTACCAGCAAGCTGCAAGTAAGTACGCATTGCTGTCCGTTCACTAACCCTTCAACAAAATCGCACGATTTACGCCTCAGATTTTTTGTTGTAGGGGATAAAATCTAACTTATATGTTACTGCATGACATATTCCAACAGATGGTATTTGTTAACAGCAATGATAACTAAAATCTATGAAACCAATTCGCGTCGCGGTGTGTTTGGGTAGTTAATCTACAGAGACGGGAAGCATGCTTGGCCACCAGGTTGTTAGCTGGTAGCATTGTTGCCCACTGTCTGATTGTCAACTAACGTTAACTAGCTAGCCGTTGTGTATAGCTTTTGAATCACCAAGCTAGTTGGCAAGATAATAGTATTTGTTTTCGAAATTTGGTGATCGAGTCGCTTTCTAGACAGACAACCAGATGAATGGAACTTGTTGCCTTGCTTTCAAGCTAACACTATATGCGCTATGCTTGTGTGGTCACGAGTTATCTAACTATGTGGAATACGCTGGCTACCGTGGGCAATCATACATTTGCAGAATATAAAGTTATGGAAATCAGTGAAAACGTGTCGCTACCGAGCAAGATAAAGCCAGTTGGTAGCTATACTACGCATGAACTGAATGTGTTTGCTGTAGCATATGGCAAGCCGTTTTAAGATTTAATCCTCCTAAATTAGACTACGTTAGCTACCGATCGACTCAGTTGTAAATATAGAAGTTCAACTCATATATATATATATATATATATATATATATATATATATATATATATATATATATAGACACCAGTGCGATTGAACTGTTGCATTTTAGTTTTTAGAATCAGTGAGAACAAAATTTCAACCAGCGATGTATTATAACGTGTTATAAACAGATTGCGACATATCAAAGGTGGATTCTTACTGTCAAATCGAATTTCGTAAGAATGAAATTGGTTGTTAAAAGTAAACTAGAGGAGGAGCATTGGTCTGATGTGAGCTTGTTAACAATAACAGGTTGTACATGCATTGCATACACTATTAGTCCCTTTAAAAAAATGTTTATATGCAGTATTACTCTCCCTGTAATAGTCAGTAATAACGATGTGTGAGACCAGCAGTAGTCGCTGTGTTAGCCACAGATTAAAAGCCTTCATAGATAGCTATCTTATAAACACCATCTTTAAGTTCCTGCTAAGTTTGTGTACCAGGAGGAACACAAAAAGTCAAAGTTTTAGGAGAGGCTCTATTTATTTGTAAACACAATGGTGGTGTAAGGATACGGGAGTACTGATACCAACCAGGAAGTACCTGAGTGGCTAATATTGAGGTTACTTCTGCTTTAAGCAAATAAACAGGTTTTGTCATGGTGTGTCTTTGCAATTGACCACAGTATGAGCCTTTTGTCTCTGCAATTGACCACAGTATGAGCCTTCTACAGCAGCTCATCAACAGAGCGTAAAGATCATCGAACCTGACCTTTGTGCTTGTCTTCGTCTGTGATAGCTGTGTGCATGTTGCACATTTTTGGCTGGCCAGCATCTCAGCAGCCACATCCTGTTATCTGAGCTGATGCTCAACAGATACACCACTTTCACTTCCTCTTCTGAGCAGACACTACTGGCACGTAGCTGAGTTGGAGAGAACAGAGAAAAGAAGCAGGTTTTATTCACTTCTGTTCTTACATGTATTTCAACATTTCAACATTTTCATGCCAGTTGTTAAACAGTGATCTCATTGCCTTACTTCAGTCTGCCCAATTAATCATTTAAACACAGACAATGTGGCAGTAAATTTACATGGTTACCAGCAACACAAATGGTGTCTCTTTGCCTGAAGGGGTGGCAGAATATTGACTTGACTGTGGTAACATTTTAACCTGCTGTAGCATATATAAAGTAGTGTAAAGCAGAAAAGAGACAAGTTGTTTGCTAGAGAAGCATATGAAATAAACACTTCAATAATTAGTAGGAAGTAGCATTTAAACGTCACATATGGAGTTTAGTGAAAGAAAGTCCGGTGTTCTAAATTTTGTGGTTAAATTTACTTGTTGTTATTTGGATTGTCTGTGCTGTGTGAAAACTAGCCCAGATACATTTCTGTCAGCATTGACAGAATTAGTAAGAACTGACAAGTATTGTTTAGCCCTCTGTGTTAGACTGGGAAATAGTTTTGTTTTTTTTTTCTCAGAATTCATCCAGACATTCCTTTGCTGTTTTCTGTTATGTCCAGTTTGTGTTTGGCCATTTTTGACTTACAGTCCTCGTCAAAACCGGGAATAGAGAGTAATACGAGGGTTTCCTCATCCAAACAGCAAATTTGTTTTGCGTTCCAGAATCCCGACAGACCTAAGGAATTTGTGAGCCAGATGACCGAAATGCATTTTCTTCTTTGTTTGATCAGGATTGTATATTTATGCAAGTCTGCGGTGGATAGTAGATACATCATGCACAGCTAATTAGCTGAAGGGATATAAAAATGCAAGATCTGATTTTTCATAAAAATATTTGTGCAGATGAATGCATCTGGTAAATTATAAAAGACGTCCTATTGCAACTCCAGGCTTTTTTACCCCCAGAATCATTTGAGTTTTTTTTAGGATTGTCAAATAGTCTCAAACATTCATTTTTTTCTGTTTTTGTGACTTTCTGTTATAGTATATTGTTATCTTTTATGCATGGTTTAGTAAAACAATGCAAGCTATGCAACATATATTACATATTGTTGCACTTCTCACTCAGAGAAATACTGCTTGATGTTGTTTTTGTGTCCATGTTTTTTGTCCTCCTCCCTTACCCATAACTGCTTCAATATATTGTTTGAACAGTTGATATACTCATATAATATCATATCATAGCCAGTAATTGCATACTTGTTTGTGTGTCTGATTTCTCAAAGATTGCTGCGATTGGAGGGCCTACAGGGACCTCTGTAGGATAATGATTGAAATACAAGTTTAAAGCCCCACAAGTCATATGATCCAGAAAAACTCAGGTTGCTAAAATAAGGTGTGAAGATTGTAGTGCAGTCTATCTGTCCTGGTTAGTTAATTTGGGGTTACTGTTGCCACAGGCCTTAATCTGTGATCTGTTCTTGCTTAGGTGCTGGGTACTAAAGTGCAAAAGAGCATTGATTTTGGCACAGCTGGCAAAACTGAATGCTTCTTTTCACTGGGTGACTCGTTGGAGGCTAGTAATTCGGTGTTGAGGAAGAGTAGGAATGACTAGTATAATGAAACCATCACTAGGCAGATTCAGAGAGGTTAGAGGTGCTGCGAAAGGGCTCCTCCATCTTCATCTTTCTGTTGTGTCCTGTTTATTGCCTCTTCAGCTTGAGCTGATGGTGAGCTGTGATATTTCCCACACACGTGACAGTCACTGGGACTGGAGTGAGAATGAGGTGTGGGAGATGTTTTTGGGACACTGTCCTAGGTCCCTTTCTGAGCTGTTCTGTGCAAACTGACGATGAAGGCCACTGTGGCCCTCTTCCCTCCCAGCTGCACACAGATTGACAGTTTGTGGACTACACTCTGATTGTGTCAATACAGTTTCGGTGCAGCTGTTGTCTTTCGGGAATGTGGGAGTGGTGATGTATTTGTCTGTTAGTGGCGGAAGTTTAGTGTTCTGATGATAGTCACTCAATGGGTGAATACTGAGAAAAAGGATCTTTAGCTGGAGTGAGAAAATTCCAAGTGTTTCTGAGGTTTCCAGGCCATTACAATGCATGGTGTTTTAGTCCAGCAGTCTGTTTGAAAAGAACAGATATGTGAAGTGAAAGTGTATCCAGACAGACTCAGTGTTGTAAATGCGTCTTTCATTTTGAGCTGCGCAACGTGATTGGATGGGTCACCTGCTTGATTCCTTTGAGCTGTGTGATTATACTGCAGACATATTAACATTGCTCATGTTTTTTTTTTTCCTGACAGGGAGGTCTGAAGGCACATCTAACTGCAGAGATGTCTAAGGACCCAAAATCTCCTTCCCGGTCTCGGTCCAGATCAGAGTCCAGATCCCGGTCCCGTTCCCTCTCCAGATCACGCTCACAGAGCCGCTCAAGATCACGGTCCAAGAAACAGCGCTACAGGTACCAATCCTGTAGCTCTTTCTGTCTCTTCTGCTTCTCCTTCCCCCTGTGTTGTCTGCTGTCTCTCTCTCTCTCACTCTCCCTCTTTTACAAATCAGTATTCCTGGCATGAAGTTTTCCAGAATTTTTTTTGCTGTCATTATTATTGATTGCTGTTAAATTATTTCTTCTTGTTTGTTTTTGGTTTGGATCAGAGACAACTGGTTTCTGTGTGAATTTTCCCAGTCTCAGTACCAATGGGCTGAGATAGATGTATGGGGAGATCTGTTTGCTCCTCTCTGTCCCTCCCTGCTGCTCACTTTGTGCCCCCAATCTCTTCCCCCCAGCTCCAGGTCTCGGTCCCGCTCCAAGTCCCACAGTAGGGATAGGGCCTACCCCAGAGAGTACCAGAATAACCGTGGTTTCCGCGGTTACAACCGAGGATTCCGAAGACCGTACTACTACCACGGGCGTGGCCGGGGCTTTTACCCGTGGGGGCGCTACCAGCGCGGAGGAGGCGGCTACGGTGGGTACAGACCCTACTACTGGCACCGCGGACCTCAGGAACAGTACGAGCACCGCCCGCAAAGCCCCAAAAGGTGGCGCTCGCGCTCTCGCTCCCGCTCCCGGAGCGGTTCCCGGGACTCCTCGGCCAGGTCGCGCCGCTCCTCTTCCACCACCTCCTCCCGCTCCGTCTCTCCGCAGCGCCGCGATAACCCCGCCAGGCTGAGCTCCAAAGCGGTGGAGGAGGCGCAGGCGGGCGGGGGAGGGGACGGGAAGCCAGGAGGAGGCGAGGTGGGAGTCACCGACAAGCCCTACAGTGGTTGGCAGGGCCTGGCTGACAATCCTAAGCAGGCCGGTCACCAGCTGCGCTCTGCCGTCGTCGTCACACAGGGCACGCAGGCGGGCCCTCACGCTGGCTCCGGCTTCAGAAAACCCAGCCCCTCCTTCGCCGTGGCCTCCGACAACAGCGCCACCTCCTGGAAAAGTATGGGCACTGCCTTGACCAGTAAGCCCTCCCCTCCTTTAGGCTCCACCCCTGCTTCCTCTGGGTTTGGTGTGTTCTCAAAGGAGGACGTCAGAACAGGAAGCAGAAGCACCATCTCTTCAGAGTTTCAAAAGTACGTGGGGCTGTACTTGTTTTTCAGTGGGGCTGTACTTGTTTTTCAGTGGGGCTGTACTTGTTTTTTTCACATTTCTCTAACATTTTTCAACCATTTGTGTATATATTTGGTTATAATTATTTGTTTCAATTTGTTTAGTCTGTGCACAGCCTCAGAGATCCTTGGAAGAATAATATTTACAGTGGGAACCATTTGCCTTTTAATTAAGAAATACCAAAGCAGGCTCATTATATCTCTGCTGTGAGTTAAAGGACGTTGTTTGCTACTCCAGATTATTTAGGAGGTGTCCGAGTAAATGCAGAAGTAAGTATATCTTTATTTGAATTATAGTCTGTCATCATATCTGTTGTTTGCATAACAGGTATAATTATTTTTGTATGTACTGTGCATGGTTTTGTGTAGTCTTCATTAGCATCCAGAATTCATTCTTCTGTAATACCTAAACTGTGATGGGTTTACAGATGCTGCTTTTAATTAGTAATGGCCTTCCTCCCTTCAGTGTGGGGGTGGGATAACAGTAACCTGAAACTCCAGAAAGCACTCCTGGGAGTTGTAGTTGTTGCCTGGCCCCTTTAGACCAAGTGAGGCCCAGGTCAAAAATTAAGCTGCTGGTGGGCATGGTGAAACAAAGCCCCAGATAAGAGCTGAACACGTGCAGCAGCTTCTTCAAAAGGTAACTGCACTTTCCCAGGGAAGAACTCAGGAGAGCATTAGAGCAGTGTGGTTCTAGAGGACTCTCTGCCAGCATGCAATTGAAGATGCTTTCTTCCCTTGTGACGGAGCAGGTTCTTGGAAGAGCACAGAGACAAGCGGCAGGTGTCCGAGCGGCAGACTGGCACGGACCAGGAGCCGATCGCCGCCGGAGAGGAAGCGGGGAACAACACGGCCAGAGGCCCCGCCCGCCAGAAGGGGCCCCTGTTCCTGTACAGCGATGAGGAGGAGGAGACGGGCACCGCACCCCATAGACAGAGGGGGGCTGAGGCAAAACACAAGGGTAAAACCTCCCTCTCTGCCCGCGACCTTTACGGCCAGTGGGAGGAGCCGGCAGGCCGCAGGGGGGCGGGGAGCGAGGGCGACCCTGAGGGCGTAGAGGAGGAGCTGTGCCGCGCCCGTAGGCAGGGCGACACCTCCAGGCTGAGCAGGGTCTGTCCCCCACATAAGTCTTTGCGTGGGTCCAGCCCTGTCCTCCCCTCGGGCTGGGACAGGGGCATGAAGGAGGCCTCGCCACCTCCCAGGAACTCTGGAAAGAAGGGGGTGGAGTTTGACCTCTGCAAGAATGCTTTCTGCAGTGACCCGGGAAGGTAACTAATTTTAATTGTATGGACAAAGCTGTTTGTGTGACAGGTAATGAGCGTTTTCCTTGCCTGCGTAGAACAGTAGTACTTTCATGAAGGCGATTAGGCAGATATTTTTAAAGAACTGAATAAAAAAAAAATAGTAATACATTTGTCAGAAAGTGGCATCTCTCCCTTCCGGCAGCTTCTCAGGGCTTTTGGTGAAAGAGCGTTTGGTCTCTCGGGATCTGGTGGATCCTGTCAGAAAGGACGAGGAGTTCCGCACCATCTTCCAGCACCTCCAGATCCCGCAGCTCTGCTGGAGCTCCAATGAGATGTTCGACCAGCACATCGTCGGCATCGTGCACCAGATAAAAGGTCAGCCGCTCCACGGCTTCTGCTGCGCCGACCTCACTGAGGAAACCCCGCCTTATCTGTCACCGCCAGCAGGGCGGGGTGAAGCCAGAAGTTTATGAGACGGCAGTGAAAGTTATTTCCTCTCATCACACAGGAATATAATTATAATATTGCTTAGTAAGTAGTACTTGTAATTATGTTGAATGTGCCGGTATTGGATCACAAAGCTAACTTACCCCAGCGGTATGTGGACTGTGTAATGGGTGTTTATTTTCATCAGACAGGCATTTGGTTCCCCCAGTTCAGACTAACAAATAAAACAGCTTTTTTTACTGCTTGGGTTCTCTCTGAAGCTCCATTTTATGCATGTAATGTGATGCTTTTCTGGTGTGTGACCACTGGACTGCTCTCTCTCCCCAGCAAAACACTTCCAGTCCTCAGGGTTAACGTTAAATGAACGTTTCGCTATGTACCAACGGAGAGCTGCTGAGAAGGACCTGAGGCCCAGAAAAAGCCCAGAGATCCACAGGTGATTTTTATCCCCAGATTTAACACTACTTTTGTGGGCAGAGCTTAAGATGCGAGATTTCACCTGATTGGTGTTGAGAGAAGCTTTAATACTGTGGCTAACTACACAGGGTTGAATGTGTGATGAACAGTTTGGGAGTTGAAGTCCAGCAATTGCCAGCCACTTCAGCTTGGTCTGTTCTCATGTTTTTATTTTGCAGGAGAATTGATGTATCTCCCAGTGCATTTATGAAGCACTCTTTCCTGTTTGAGGAGATGGAAAACTCCAGGACAAGTGGCTACAAGGTGACTGAACATTTTGAAATAGGAAGTGTTGAGGAAAGAAGCAAAAAGGCCCCCTGTTTGGCTGCTCTCTCTGCCTCTCTCTTGAAGGAAGTGCTTAAGCCTAAAACTAATGAGCTACGATCTGTTTGATTGCTGTTATTGTACCCCCCACATGCGTGATATGGTTATATGTGGGTACTGGTCCATCAAAGACCATTGTGTCAAAACATGCGGTCATAAGTGGAAGAGACCTTTGACCCTGTGTCCAAGCCTGTCAAAGGAACCTAAGCATTACTATCGTAAGTATTTTCTTCTTGCAAATACGAATTATGAAAACTAAACTAAATGCTCTAGCATAAAGGAAGCTTGGTGCATGACGTGTGTTCCCAGTTATTGTTTTGATCTTTTTTTGTCCCCAATTTTGGCCTGCTTTTCAATTGCAGCTATTGTTTTTATGTAGCATCACAAAGTCCACACTGGAGCTGCCATGTAGCTTAGCCTGAATTTCCTTTCTTCTTGCGTCCTTACATTATTGGTTATTTGCCATATGTATTCTTAGTAGCAAATATAATTGTATTCGATATGAAATGATTTCTCATTTCATACAATCAGTATTTCTCAATAATTGATTTCTAAGATAGAACAACCACAACAGAGACATACTCACAACTTGAATCCAGTGAGAGGAGTCCTGGTACAAGGAAGCACATCGTCTTTGCTATTAAATATCAGAGTGTCAAGTGAAGGAGACAATTTAGTAACATCCAGTGGAGGGAGGTCAAATCTGTTTTCATCCACAAGTTCCATCTGTGTCCTTCTTTGTGAGACGTCAAATATCAATCCCTTGCTCTTCCCTGAATTGTTCAGATGTGTTAATCTTAGTATCATAAATCAAGCTTCCTATTTACCACACCCTTTCACTGTATAGTTTAAAAGAGCCTTCTTGATTTCTGTTTCTTTGTGCTAACTGTGAAATGACAGATTAATACCAAGCAGCATTAATCCACAGCCTGCCCTAATTTATGTGTTTAATCAGGATCAGGTTAAAATAATGAAGGATTATTCAATGGATCTGCAACCTGACAAGGAGAGGCGTAAAAAACACTCTAACAAGGAGCGTGATCACAGATGGGCTGGCGGGAGAGAGTCTGGGGATTCCCGGGGATCCAGCCAGGAGAGATCTACAGAGAAACCGTCCAAACGCCACAAGAAGTCCAAGTGCGTGTTAGTTACATTACATTATTGGCAATTTGCAGAGGCTTTTATCCAGAGTGCCTTACATAGGTTACAATTTTTTACATGTTACCCATTTATACAGCTGGATATTTACTGAGGCAGTTCTGGGTTAAGTACCTTGCCCAAGGGTACAATAGCAGTGCCCTAGCAGGGAATCAACCCAGCAACCTTTTGGAGTCCTGCTCCTTTACACTATGCTACACTGCCACTGAGGTTCACTTGGTCACCTTATTGTACAGTGTTGCACGTCCCCTTTATTGAAGATAAAGCATTGAAGATGCAAGCAGGAGCTGGACATGTTTAAGATGTTAAATGGGAGTCTCGACTGAGGCGATTCTGTTATGATGCTTCATAAACAATGCGGAAACCTGTTGAGTTGCGGTCTCCCTGTGGGACTGTCACTCAAGTGTCTTTGGAAAAGGTGCACTTTTACTGAAAGCCTGAAAACTATGAAAACAGTGCAAAAAAGAAGTTTAAGTGTAATGTAAGAACATCAGCATCTTAACATGAAAGGGAAACTCCGGCATCACACCAATGATGTGCAGTGTTTTTCAGCATTTTCTTATGCATGATAAGACATGGCATCCCCCAGATTTGGACCTCTGGTTTTCCTGATAAATACAGATGGCTTGGTCAAGAACACACTTATTCAGTCTTGCCTCAAACGTTACTGGCGATGTAACAGGAAACGGGGGCTGTCCCCTCTTCCTTCTTACCCTGTAGGAAGAGCAAGAAGAAACGTGAGCGGTCACGGTCGTCCTCCACCTCGTCCCTACGCAGAGAGGGGGACTATCCCAGTGAGGAGCCCCCGGAGAAGGCCTTCCCCAAGGCCCCTTGGGGACCGAGGGACCATGGGGACCCTATGGAGAGAGGCCAGCCTCGAGGGGGCTTTGTAAGTCCATTCAGTGTCTGTGGCTTTGACACTTATCCCTCTAAAATGTAAATTGTGGTATCAATGTCATGACCACACCTTTGCCAACAGAGCCCTCCTCCCAGCTAGATGGTTTCCACCTGCATTCACATCCTTAAGTTTTGCAGTGTTGATTGGGTGCTGAAAATGTCTTTTCAGTTTTCTGTATTGATGTTAACACCAGCTTAGTCTCATTTTCACAAGATGTCTTCCCACTTCTCTTGAACTGATAGTTACAGGTAAACCTTATGTTTTAAAATGTGTCTTTTCTTATTCAGTGGCATGGACTATTCTCATAGTTTCAGACTGTTCTCAGAGTTTTTTCTGTTGGGATTTCAGATAAGTGGAGGGCAGGGGTGGAGCAGGGCAAACCATATAGGAAACAACAGCGGCAGCATCAACCCCAGCACAGAGATCCCGGTGCGCCCCCCGGAAGATGAGTGGGAACAAGAAGATGGGCCCAAGAGCAAGAAGTATTACATGGTAGGTGTAGCTTTGTTTACTTCCATTCTGAGGGCATTCGTGCTTAATGTATGCAAGCAGCATGCTAAGACGCACATCTGAAACAATACACAATAGAGAGGCTTTGTGAGAGACTGAATAGTATGAATAGTAATATTCATGTGGCAGAATATTAGCATCCAAAACATTTTTTCCTCCCATGATATTAACAAATGTATATGTCCAGAAACCAGTACTTTTCAGATTTAAATACTTTGAGATTGATGTTTGCCTGTCTGTCTGTTTCTGCAGCATGAAGAGAGAAAGGGGGAGCAGTGGCCAGACAGTCGTGGTCACGGCAGGGGAAAGTTCCTATACTGCGGCAGGAGCCCCAAGTGGTCCCATGACAAGTTCCAAGGCAAGGCAGAGGAGGGGGAGCTATCCGAGTCAGAGCAGGACCCCCAGGAGGGAGATAAGAAGGGGGCTTTCTCCTCAAAGCAGTAGCCTCCACTGCCCCCAGCTCTCCAATCTCCAAACCACCACCAGCTTAACATGTTATTTTCTTTAGAGCCACTGTGAACTACATAAAGAAAAGAAAAGTGGTCAGAAATTATATGCTATTTGAGTTTTCAGTGGTTTTTTGAGAGGTTACTTTGTTTCCAGTGGACTTTTCAGGTGTGCAGGATGGGCTTCAGGTGGTGGGTGTGGCAGTAGGGCAGATAGGTGGGACAGGAGGAGGAGCGCTGGGTTGAAAACAAAACAAAAGCACATGCACCCAAAAAAAAAAACCAAAGACACACCCACACTGACAAACGGGATTACAGAAACAATACAAGCAGGGCCTCACATGGAAGGACTGACACTTTGGGAGTCTGTTCCTGTAACATGTTCCCTTGTCCATTTTTTTATGAAAATTGTGCTTGTCTTTGAAGGACATTTTGAGAGATACATACTTACGTACATGTACTTGCATGTAGCATATTTGGTATCATCATATGATAGGCCAGTAACCCTGATCTTGGGTGGTGGCCTAAGCTCCGTATATTAGGCTCTTGTGGGAGGGGCCGCCTACAGAATTCTGCATCTGCAGTGACCCTACAACACAATCATTCACATTCTGACTGTAACTGAGGTACGGTTTCCCCCTGTATGTGGTTATTTTGTAGACTGGATTATGTGCGAGGTCTTTTTTTCCTCTCTCAGATGGAGCTTTGTTCAGGGTTTTGCATAAGCTTGTGTTAGCTGCACACTCCTTTTCTCATGAACACTGTAAGTGGGGGGTGGCACTGCAAATTAGGCTTTCAACCGCCCAGGTTTCTTCTGTGTTTTACTGCATTTTAATGTGCTGGATGAATGTTTTTTATTTCCAGATTAAACTTTTTCCTGACTAAATGTGTCATTTATTGTTAAAGGAGCATCGTGGTATTACTGTGATGTTGGTTTGAGATGTTAAAGAGAAAGACCTGACCACACCTATAAGCCTCTAGTGTCCTTATGTATCACTCAGCAGTTCCTTTCTCTCATGTCTACAGTTCTGTATGTGTTGAATGCACAGGAAAAAATGTTGTTAGCCAGGTCTGACACAGTTGCTCATTCAACTTGAATGAATACACTTATGTTCTTTTGTGCTGGAAGTTGCTCTGGATGAGTGTCAGCTAAATGCATGTAATGTCTACATCTTAGACATTTTTCAAAAATCAACTATTTTGGGAGTTGGGAGATCAAAAACTACCACATTTGTGAGTACAGTTCGGACTGTTCTCGCAACAGCACATCTGCGCAGAGAAAACAAAGCTTGATCCCAAGAAATAAGGGGGTGTATAACTGCACTAATGGATATAAGGTTCTTTCAATGAGATCTCGCCACATACCATGTGATCACCAGTAATACAAATGCTGCGTTGCTTTGTAATTTAATCAAATACATGAAAATATATTACAGTATATGTACAACATGAAAAATCAAAGGGTAAAAGAGGAGTCATTTTTTAGTTTTTAAGTATTCCTTCCTGCCGCCCCTCTCCCCGCCAAAGTTTCGCACGCGGTGGATCTTCTGCAGCTGCGCCTGGATGGTGTCCATGATGTCCACGTGGTCAGGGATGTGGACGTACCGGATGTTCCGGCCGGTGACGAACAGATCGGCTAACTGGCTGATCTGGCCTCTCCGATCCCTGTACACCACCTCCTCCAGCCGGACGTTCATGAAGGCGTCCACGTTCAGCACGCGTCCCCGAGCCGTGCTCTCGTCACGCAGGTCCACCGTGGTCACCTGACCCTGGAGACCCTGCAGCAGGATGACCAGGCTGTTCTCAGCGATCGTGCGCTCGCGGATCGAGTGCGTCACCTCCATCGTTCTGAGGAAAATTGGTTGAAAAGTATAAATTAACTCATCCGAAATGTCAGCTAGCTGTGAACAGAGGTTACAAGCCAATTGCTCAACTTTAGCTGAAGCACATGTGCGCTATTAGATTTCTGAATATTCCTAACTGCAACTGCACGTATATAATTAGCTAGTGCTAGTTAATTATAATTTTGTGACAATGTTAAAATACCAGCGATACAAATAATCCTTTCATACACAGTACAGTTAAGAGCACATTCAATTGAAGCGGACACGATCCACTAGCTGCCTTGCAAAATAAGATAGACCTAGCTGTCTTAACAAGCTACCTAGCGGTTTTTGGACCTCTGATTAATCACCACTATTAATAACTATTACTTATACTACTTTGAACAACCTTTCTCCCGTTTACTCAGACATATATCTACCTGTTTTCTTCAGCATCCATTTTACGCCACACAGGTTGTTTCTACATTGTTATCGTAAAATCAATAAAAGCTATATAGCGCTTCTACCATTGCATTAGGCTGATGACGTTCCCAGTCGCTCATTTTATACGTCATTGAGACTGCGGAAGTGGACGTTTACGTGCGCCCTCTACTGCCCGCTCCATTTTCCAGTCCTTCAGGAACATCACCAAACTATATTAATCAAAATTCAGAATGCGATATAAACATATACATTTTTCTTTTTATTCCCGCTTAATCAAAGAATTACAAGATCACCAATTTGAAAATTGAAACATGAAATGGGTACACACACAACGTTGACCTGCACAAAATAAAACATTGGTAATCTTCATTCTTTTTGTGATATGAAAAATATATAAGTATACATAAATATAATATCCTCTATAAAACATCTCAGCTGATGGCTGTTTCACTTTAAATGACAAGGGCACTTATATCCTCCCACATGATACTCTTTTCAGTCCCTCAAATTAAATCTGATTCTTATACCATAAAATTCCTGAGTTATGAAAAACCTGTGTACTTAAGATAACAGCAGAAAATGTATACAGTACATTTACATACATTATCTACCTAAAATTGCTTACAAAGAACTCCCTGAAGACTGGTCTTACTGAAACCTGAGAATTTGTGCAGACAAAGGGGGTGATCCAAGAGTTATAATCACACAGTACTACTAAGTAGCTTACACAATCACAGTAGTTTCTTTCATCTTAAATGAAAGAGGTTTTAAATAAAAGTGACAACCAATTCTTCCCTTGATATGCGATTGACTTTGTTTAGGCTTGGCCCTATTGTTGACTTGATCTCAGAAAAATCAAGGATTTAAATGCAAGAAATGCACTTAAATCTCTCTTTCAAAACACTGATGTATATGATGCTGAACTGTCTGACATACAGTACCAGTCAAAAGTTTGGACACACCTACTTATATTTCAGATTTTTCAGAGTAGCCAAAAATATATATTTTTTTAAATGTAGATTTTTGGAAAGAAATTCATACATAGGCATCAACTTCACTATTTATATTTGTCTAGGAAACACATTTCAAGCATTTAAGCATATGTCTTTAGATAAAAATGTCTTTGAATGCATGTTTCACATTATCTTAATCAGGTGTGTCCAGACTTTTGACTGGTACTGTACTAGCACAGACAGCAGAGCTAAGGATGTCACAGTGTCACTGTAGGATGTCACTGTAGTGTTGAAACTACCCACAGATCCACAGCAAGTAGCTTGCCTCCTGATATTATGACGACACACAGCATATTTTACATTACGCATATCTACATTCTTACCTTATGATCTTTAGCAGCGGCTAGCACGGAAACACCACAAAGTGACAGCAAGTCTCTTTCTACACCAAACAAACGCTGTATGTCCTGTACAGTGTGGTCAAAATTCTTACTGAGCCCACAGAAAGGGGCTCTCTGACTCATCTGAATGTCCATGGTGCATCTGTCCTCTCCTGACACGCAGCTCACAGATGAGGTTTGTAGCCTGAGGGAGAGCAGCAACAGCATGTGTACGGTGACCGATGCTCGGCGAATCCCAGCCCGCTCCAACTGCGCTCCTGCTGCCCTTCCCAGCACGTCACAGCCCGTCCATCATGGCAAGAAGCTCCTCCCCCTTACTGCTGGGCTCCTTAGAGGGTTCACCCTCCTGTGGGAACTCCCCCATGATCCTAGCCAGCTCCTGATTGGTCTGCTGGTCCTGAAAGATAACCCAAAATGACTGATAGAGGTAGAAGATCTGCTTACTACTACAGATCAGCAGGCCATGCAGACTCTCTTATCTTAGCTTAAGGCTGGAAAGTACAGGCTTTGGAGAATCAGATTCGCCCACAATTCCAAACTGCTTTTACTTTGATTATTTACTTTGAGTGTTTAGGCTTAATTCCTCACTCAGTGAATTAGAGAGACACAGATCATCTCTCCTGGATCAGGGTGGGTCACCTCTTTAAGTCCCTCGTAGGGATTTACTAGCCTCATTCTCACCCACCCCAATGAATCAGAGCTTCCTCAAACATGGTAGGACACCTAACACAGGTATACAGTGGTTATTTAGTTCTCATCGTCTGTGAACTGGGACCTCCACTTTAGAAACTTTTCAGTTTCGCCTTGCTGTCATCTCTGTAGTAACACTGATATCTAAAAAACAATGTGATTGAGAAAAGGTTATATGTCCTACCTGTACTGCGTGGATATTGATGACTTCGTACGACAGCTCCTGTGGTCTAGATAACAACGCTTCCCTGAGGAGAAAAAAAATCGGCAGTCTTTAAATTGACTCACCATTCTGAACTGAACGCATGTCCCACTCTCTCATATCTGAGCTCACACATACAGGGGGAAACTGTTTCATAGGTGACAAGCACATGGCAGCTGGTGGCTGAAGAACTACTTACTCCTCCTCCTCATCTGTGGAAAAGAGGTTGATCCGGAACCTAAAACCAGTATGGGCAGGGCTCTGAACCTCCAAACCCCCCATCAACCTGGACAGCAGGTTCAGCTCCTCTTTAGCCAAGGGGTTGGGGGCTGCATTCACCTGCATGGAGATACAAAGAGAGTCACAGCTATTGCGCACAGAGTCATGGGGCCTAACTCATTTTACACTGAGACTATTCATTCACTTAAAACCGAGTCCATTTAACACTGAAACCAGACGTGGGTGTTCCTGAAGACAACATAAAACAAAACAGAAACATGACATCAAGACATCAAGGATTAAGTGTGGCGATATCAACCAGGTTCATCTGTATATATAGACAGGCACATCCATCCCGTCCTACCTTGGCATTCTGGGCGGAGCTCTTTGACCTTCCTGCCATGTGTGTCTCAATAGGGCGGCTAACACTGTACCTGTAAGAAATGATGTGGTGAACACTGATGTGCCTTAAATAGTTATATATAAATTACCAGATCATCAGACTGTCAGTTATACCTAAGAGACTGCAGGAGTATGGGGGGAGTTTAGAAGAGCTGGTTATGGCACAAATGCTATGCAAAGGCTGTTTAAAATGTTTAAGGCTGTGGGGCAGCAGTGTAGCATAGTGGTAAGGAGCAGGACTCATAAACAAAAGGCTGAAGGTTCGATTTCCCACTGGGGCACTGCTGTGTTGTACCCATGGGCAAGGTACTTTACCTGGAATTACCTCAGTAAATATCCAATTGTATAAATGGATGACATATGCTGTATAACTGTAACCTTTGGGTAACAATTAACCTCTGCTAAATGCCACTAATGTAATGTAATATGTAATGTAACATGAACAAGTCGTCGTCAACTGGGCTAGGCTATACGCACATGTTTGTGCCCAGCGTGGTGACTCTGTTCCCGAACAAGTCGAAGGAGCCCTCCCGCACGGCACTCGTGTAGCTGCCAACACTGGGAAACTGCACCCGCTTCACCTCGTTCCCCCGCTGGTCAAACATCCTGCCAGAGTTCAAAGGTCAGACAAGGAAACACTGTTTATATTCGCCTTTTCAGGGGGCATCCAAATGATTGATTCTTTAGTAGGAGGAGGAGGAGACAGGGAAAAAAAAAGTTTTTTCTTTATTTTATTATTTATTATTTATTTCTTTACATATTATTCTTTATTATACATTGTGGAGATGCCAAAACATTACCAAAATTAGAAGCCCCTTGATGTGAAAAACAGGGTACCCTTTATGAATGTATATTCTATAACTAGAAACTATAAGTATTTGGCTCTCATACTGTAAAGATAACTCTACACTGTTTCCTATTGTTTGGGGCTGTTGTGTGGGGTATGAGGCTGCACACTCATTGCTTCCTATCATCATGTTACCATGGCACCCTACAGTACCTGATTAAGCCTGGCACCTCTGTCCCATGGGGGACCGGGCCACCAGTCGGCAGGACGAAACGTCCACTGGAACTCTGCACTTTGTCTTTGAGAAAAATGGACACCTGAAAAAGGAAAATGACACCAGAAGTCCTCAATTCTCAGTCATTGTGTTAGTCATTAATTACACCTTTGACTGGTAACATCTTTTTTATTGATACAAAAGGCCGGCCTTTTCTGATAGTCAGAATCTGACCGCTAGAACAGACACACTGTGACCCCATCCCTAAACAGAATGCACACACAGCACACTCACCCTAATGTGCAGGTCCTGAAAGAAGAGGAGCAGTGTTTGCCGGATCAGCTGAAACTCTCCCGCAGACAAGGGCACATACATCTGAGAATGAGAGCAATAAAAAGATAATGAATTTAAATTTTATCCCAGTGCTAACTGCTCACTCTATTCATACTGCTCCAAGGGGAAATATGAAGGCCATGTTTGCCAGCAGCAGGAACACAAGACTCAGGGACCTGAGGATGGTGAGGAATATTCCATGCGATACATTCATGTGGGAACTCTGAGCTTTAAAGTCTACTTGGTATACAGATGATGTAATGCAGTAAAATCTAAATGAGAACAAATATGAAACCCTGGTCATAGATCAAACAAAAGGCTAGAAAGATCCTGACAAAGCCCAGAAAGATTCAGAACAAGGCTGGCAAGAAATGGCCAACATGAATAACAGCTCTTTCCCTTGGTTCACCATCACTGTGTTGGACCTGGCAAGATCATAAAGGATGACATCTCTCCTAACTCAGAACCATCTATAACGCTAACACTAATACCAACAGCACCACTTACAGGACTTCCATAACATTGGAACTCTCTGGGTGCGAGCAATACCTCAATTAGCAGCCGGTGTGTCTCATCCACCTGGTTGAGGATGCTGGGGACATCTCTGACGAAGTCCTTGATGGCGTCCAGGTGGTTGAAGGACACCAGCAGCAGGTCTTTGGGCCGGGGGCAGAGCATGACTTGGTATTTGAATGCCATGATCATCAGGTCATAGAGCTATGAGGTACCAAACGAACATAGAGCAGTTGGCGTCTGATCCGCAGACCAGAACATGCAAACACAATGACCGTGATAACCACAGACACACGGCACCCTCCCGCTGCAACTGTGTCTGCTGTGAATTCTGTAGCTAACAAAGCTCTCTAGTGACTGATGTATGGTAGTATACTCTGCCTCCGTTGCCTAGTCAGGCTGCACAAGTTAACCTGTAGTAGGGCTTGAATGGTGTTATGCCCACACTCACTGGCCTGGGAGTGCTGTTAGCTGGGTCTGACACTGTTGCTCACTCAGCTCTATGGACCTGGACTACACTGGACTACACTTCAATTCTATGGTGCTGGAAGTCGCCCTAGATAAGAGAATCTGCTACATGCATGTAATAACGTAATGTAGTTTTCCCTTTTTTCCACTGCAGATTGATGGGAGCTTCCCTGACAGGGATGAACGTGTCTCTGCTTACCTTGTCCATGCTGGCCTGGTTAAGCCTCATGATGGACGAGTGAGCCAGGCGCTCGAACACCGTCCTCAGGGCCTTGTTAGAGTACAGCTCCTGGGGCTTCAGCAGCTCCTCCATAAACTTCCTGTTGAACATGGTGATGATGATGTCATTCATAACTACGGGGAGAGAGAGAGGGAGCCGAGGGGGGGAGGAGAAGGGGGAACGGAGAAAGAACAAGAGAGAAAGGGTGAGTTCACTGCGACAGCACCGGCTTATGAACGCAGCATGTAATGCGGCAACCCCAAATAAAATTGCTCTGTGGGTCAACACGAGACCGTGCTGGGAAGTTCAATCAGTGTCCTAACCGGAATTCTGTGAGTTTCCAAAACACCCTTAGGTCATACGCCCTCTGCACACAAGCCATGAACACGCAGCTCTACGCCCTCCGTGCACAAGCAGTGAACACACAGCCCCACATCCTGTGCATGTAAGCAGTGATCATACAGCCCTACACCCTGTGCACACTAGCAGCCAACACACAGCATTGCACCTTGTGCACACAAGCACTGAAGGCACAGTTTTATGCCCTGTGCACACAAGAAATTAACACATAGCTTTACGTACACAGACAACGAACAAAGCTCTGCACCCTGAGCAAACAAGAAGTGACCACACATCCTTGTGCTCTGTGCCCACAATCAGTAAACACAGAGCAACACAGATTGTTTAAATGGGTTACACTGAAAGTACTAGAGGAACTGAACAGTGGCAGGGCTGAACACTGCAGCATTTCAGTCATTTTTTCTAAACGGCTGCACCATGATAAAAAATACAATGTTTGATGACTTTCTTAAATTCCCATACCCCAATGGAATGTGGGAAGTACTCTGCAAATGTGATATAAGCTACTATTTTTCCTAATACATTTGTTTCCTTAAGGGATGGAATTTTGTAGTTTATTTTTGGTATGTGTTGAACTGCAATATGAATTGTAATTTCCCCAGATAAGAGAAAACATTTACTGCCTGCACAGACATATCTTAGAGCTACAGCAGTGTAGCACAGTAGTAAAGAGCAGGTCTTATAGCCGAAAGGTTGCTGGTTTGATTCTCCACTGGGGAAGTTAAGTACCTTGGGAGTTAAGTACCACTGGGAGTTAAATACCTTGCTCCTGTACCCCTGAGCAAGGTACTTAACCCACAACTGCCTCAGTAAATATAAAGCTGTATAAATGGATAACATGAAAAATTGTAACTTTTGTAAGTTGCTCTGGATAAAAACGTCTGCTAAATACCAATAATGTAATGCAATGTAATTGTAAAACCAGAGAAGAACAAACAACTGACACTCTTGTGAAAAACACTGTAAAGGTGTCCTCAAAAACCACACAATGCTGCAGGACAGGTCACATCTCACAGGTGAGTTTGGCTTTGCTCTAAGGTCATCTAAGGTCGTGCTGTACGAGGAGCTACAGAGGGGCTGAAGGGTCCATTACATGATTACGTTAGCCTACGTCACACTGAAAGCAATTACAATACCTCTTTTCCTGTCCTCCTCTGTCCAATCAGCTACATTGGTGCATTTGCAAACGAAACAATGTATTCATTGAAAAAATGGTATCAGTGAGATGAAATCTGTTATCTGAATATTAGTTGTCACTGACTGGGTACCATTCTCACACCTAAGGTCTGATACATCAAGTGTCAGACTTGAGACATAATAAAAAGCTTAAATAATAAAAAGCTTAAAAGTTAATGCTCTGAGAACACCTTGCTACCCACCTGCATACTTACACAGCCTACATGTAACGGGTATATGTTAACCCGGCTTTCATAAGACCATCGGCAGGTCATACCTGAGTTGCTCAAATGTACGGGCAACTCCTCACACAACAAGGCCAAAACAGCCGCACATTACGAAAAGATGAATGCCAACGTTGTAAATGACATAACGTAGACAGGGGGACACAGGCAAGCAAGCTATTTCTCTAACACAACGTGGCTATAGCAAGACTATATAGATTTTTCCTCTTTTCGGTAAAGCAAGCTACTATAGTTACCTAACTCATAATCGATTAATTGTATTGCCAATAATAACACTAGGTTAGCTAATGTCCAGTGGCGAATCTACCCAGTACTTAAAGTAGCTCGCTTGCTTCGCCAAAATCTCCGTCCGACAGGTAGTGAAAAATGTTGGAGTCTTTTCAATGTTCAATATTGGTGTAGGCAGGTAGGTAGCTAGTTAGCTAGACAAGCCAGCCAACTTAGCTACAGCTACCGAAATTCACTTGATCGCTATCTAGTTAACTAGCTACCTTTCTTGGCTTTATCAACTGGTATATTCTGAGCCTGCAGACGTTGATCCAGGATATACAGCATTTCTCCTCCGAGATTAATAAACAGCAGGGGCAGCGTCCTCGTCGACATCTTCACAGTCTTTATATAGCTACCTTGTTACCTAGTAAGCTAACTATGTATATTACAGCGATGTTAATATCAAGTGACCCAACTGAGGGCAACTGGGGTTGCGTTTTGACCGTTTCTGCAAAGGTAGCTAAAAACCTAACATAAATGTTGGCGTCACTGTCACGCATTTGAGGGCTGAAAGCGTCGCGTTACTAAGCCACGGAAAAGAACCAATCACACGGCGTCTGGTTACTAGGCCACATTAAGAACCAATCATAAAGCGGATAGTTACCAGGCCCAAGGTACGATCCAATCCTAAACATTTGTAATACAGACTAACCATATTAATAAAAATTAATCTTGAGGTCAGAGGTTTCGTAGGTCATGTTGTTTATATCTGTGCATAATAAAACATCACTGAACACAGGGCAGTACGTTAGGATTATTATTTTTTTATTTTGCAGTCTAGCAATTAAGAACAAGAAGCTGTGGTAACACATGTTCAAAAGAGGATTGTATTCAGGTATAAGAGAAATGCAATATTTTTAATATTTTCAATATAATATTCTTCCACATACCACACAAAATGATGAAACTGTCAAGATTCTGTAGCAGCTCTATGATCCTTCACATGAAGAGCACATAGCATAGGGAGGGGACCTTTTTTTCTTTTTTTGAAAGAGTCATAGAATATTATTAAATTGTAGTAAACGATCAACTTGATTTGGCATGGGAAGAGATCCTCTCAATCATTCAGCACTTCTCTCTTTAACTTCTTCACTTGAGTTCACTACTACCTTGTAATTGTGGTATTATCTATATTCAAATTGACAAAGCATTATCACCTGAATGACTTCCTTTGTCTGACTGACTGACTATTTCCATAACCTTAAACACAGAAGCAGAAGTGTAAAGACTCAGCAGCCACACTAATGACCTTTTTAGTGTTATACATATTTTTCATTTATATCTGACAACCCAATTCATTATAATAACTTTTATTAAATCATAACACGTGCTTAATTCTTTAGGCACAGAGAACCATAATTAGTGTATTGAATGCCCTGACATGAAATGCTGAAACTTCTCTAACTTTCCCTGGTGCTATCTGTATTCACTCCCAATGGAAAAAAAACTTGTTTGCCAAAATACTCTGGATGCACTGCTGTTGATAGTGGCAGGCATTGGGTTGACCAGGAGAGCAATTCAAAACACGTCTGACTGGACCACTTACACTGATAGAGGTCACATGATGTAGTTACCCCTGTAAAACTCACAGCCTGTTCCATGCAAATGCAGAGTTCATACAGTAGTCATGGAAACAATCAGCTGCACACTGATGAAGACTGCAAATATGAAGTAAAATTTCTCATTTGAATTTGAATTTGAATTCAATGCTCCAGTTTACGGGGCTATTATTTACCTCATGTGATGAAACATTTCATCTCACACAATTTTAAAAGTCATCTCCTTTGTCATGGTAGGAAGAGCTGACATTGAATCCCTGACAAGTTCTGTTAACATGTATGGTATAAAAAGTCGGGCTTGGGAAACTATAAAATGTAATTGTAAGACACGCATCAGGTGACGTGATAACATGAAACTAACACTGTAAAGAAGCTTCATATCTTCATATCTGGACTCTGAGCAATTGTGTAACCTCTCTTCCATACAATACTCATCCTGTGGTTTCCAGTTTATTTCATTAAACAATTTTTTCTCAAAAAGAATTCAGAGTGTTTTTACTTCACCCTTCATCTCTTGTTGATGCTAAGCTGTATTAATGGGACACAAATAACATCAAACAGTGTAATAATACACATTGTGCCTTCCTAGACAATATAATCTGTTAAATTTAAAAAAAGAATTACATTTGTAGAGATGTAAAACATCTGAATGAATTTAGAAGTGTGTGTGTGTGTGTGTGTGTGTGTGTGTGTGTGTGTGTGTGTGTGTGTGTGTGTGTGCGTGTGTGTGTTGTGTGTGTGTGAGTTCATGGTCAAGAGCACTGCGCTCACTCTGTGGGAGATAAATGATGTAAATGTACAGCCATATACGTGTATCTCCAGCAGTGCTCTGTGAGTCTGCTCCATGAGTTTCTGACAGCATCATTGCTAAGGACAGCACTCAGGATACTCATGGCACTGAAGACACCACTGTGAAAACTCCTGTAATGCTCCTTCATCATCAAGGCAACCAGCAGCGAGACTCAGGTGGGTTAAACCTTCAAAGGAGCTGAGCAAAGCAATTACAATAAATTAAACTAAAGAAATGCATCTTTTTTCACTTTGTAACAGGATGAGGTTAAACCCAACAGCACTGTAGGGGATATGCTTATTTCTGAAAAGCAGCACATTTGTTTCAGAAATGTTGAGATGCAGACTTTTTGCAGACAAACCAAGAATAACTTGTTGAGGCCAAATGACTTCAGGTTCTAGTGCATAAAGTACATAACAGTGTGGTAGTAGTCTGACAGTGTCAGAATGTTGCAAGTTAGAGTCCCGGTTAGAGTACTGCTATTGTACTGAATGAATCAGTAGATATCCATCTGTATAAATGTAAGCTATTCCAGGCATTCCCTATAAGTGTGTTACCTAAGTGTATAAAAATAGAATTTTTATGCACAGCTGTTAACAGGCAACACTGCAGCTGTATTATCATGTATTCAAATAAGGTGAAGTGAGCCTGCCTTCATTTCCATTGACAGTGGGCCTGTGCATTGAAATTAAGAGTGACGCATCACCTTCATCGCTTAAATATTCAGTTTTATAAGTGTGCATTACTGTAATCTGTAGACTCTTGTTACATTACCTGCCAATGTATGCAACATTACAGTGTTTTTGGAGCAGTAAAGAATCTTACCTAAGAATATAGGAACATATAAGAAATTTAATTATGAGAAAAGGCCATTCAGCCCAAAGAAGATTGTTATTCTGCTTATTGTCTAGAATGTATTTAGCACTTTGTCAAACCTAGTCTTGGTCTGGTCCTGAACTAAAACTTCTGTATGTAGTGGATGGGATTAGATGCACATATTTAATTAACAGCCACAATGTGGGATAGGATGTACCAGGGCCTCTGTGGACTCCCTTGTCTTTGCACAACCAAACCTCACATTGCGAGGCTGACACAAGGCTGCCACTTCAGCGTAGACACACCCAGTGATGAAATGCAAGTGAAGCTGGTTTCTTATTTGCAGCACCATGCTCAATTATGTGAGAGAATGTACGAAGCACAGAGTAAGCTTGCTTTGGAGTGGCACTTGTTCAGTTTGTGTGAGGTCGTATCACCCAAATTGTGTAGTGTCTTGGCTTCATTTTGATATCAGTTATTTGAATGGCAGACCTATCTTTGCAATGTGTGTGTAACTTGCCGTTTTTGTACACTGGAGGTTTTTGTGGAGATAGAAATGCAGGTGTGTTCAAGTTTGTAATAAGAGAATCAACATGAGTTAACCCTTTAAATTTAGTGAAAATGCCAGTGTGACCAGAAAATAACCATATGTGCCAACTGTGCCGCCCATTTAGACAGGAAAAATCATTCTAGTCCATGTAAAACATAACTTTCCATGGCAGATGATATAGATGTTTTCAGGCAGGAATTGATAAACAGCTGGCTCAACATAAATTAACCACTTATATGCATTTCAATTGCTAGCTCGACCACAGAAGACCAAAACTATCAAGTTGGCATATGCACAGACATTATTTGAGTGGACACATGTATTTTGCATATCAACGCAGACCATTTGTTTTCAAATCAGTTTTAAATTGTTAATTAAATTCCAAAAGGTACTGCAATACCAGTTTCAATGGGCCTGTCACAGTACAGCAAAGCATCTGAATAAGATGTCAGCTTCAGTTGCAGCAAATGTTTGAATGAGAAGCTGTGAATTCAAAATCAACTGAAGAAGACGCTACAAATAAAAAGCAGCTTCAGCCTCATCTCAATAAATGCCTTATTCAGTTAACATAAGGATTAGCAGCTATCTGAGCAAGGAAAGCCTAGGTTACCCACCAATGAGACCAACATTTTAAATGCACTTGCAAAATAACCATAGCAAAAAACAAAGCGTAAAGAAGTAATTATCCATAGTGAATTTCTCTGGTCCTCTATATGAAACCAATATTGTCCCAGCTTTCCATAAAGGCAAACTTTAAAAACATCTGTTGTTGTTTTCCCAGGTCATACAGCAGGAATGATATAGCCATGGGACGCCCTTTATGTCTTCTTCTGTTGACTGCGTAAGTAGGAATGTCTCACTTCTCCACATTTTCCCCTCATTTAATTCCACCTCCTCCTCCCCTCTGGGCAGATGGCTGAAACTATGCAACAGAAAGCAAATACTGTATATTTTTATAAATGTTGGTATTGTGTCACGTGTCAACAGCGAAAAAGAAACAGGTGGAACAGCTCTACTGTTATGATCATTATTATTGTCATTACTACTTTTACTGTTGCACCGCATAAGTGTTAACTCAGAGTGATTAGATAGCATCCCTTTCCTTTCCAGGTCTCTTGTCATTACCTGTAAAGGTTCTCCTTTCAATGACCACAAAACATTAAGCAGCCAGTCCATAAAGGTGGACTGGATGTCTGCTATAGCCGATGACAAGCCCCTCTCAGCGGTGACCATCCCCGGCTCCCATGAAAGCTTGTCCCGGTATGGCGGCCCTCTGGTTCAGTGCCAGGTTTGGAGATTAGACACCCAACTGGATGCAGGGCTACGGTACTTCGACATACATGTGGAGGGACATGTGTTTAGCGATAAGATAAGCGTAGCGGATGGAATTCTTGGAAAACATAAGCCGTTCACGGAAGTTATGGAAACACTGAAGAACTTCCTGGTGAAGCACCGGAGTGAGACAGTTCTGCTGAGGGTGACGGCGTACGGCCTGAACAAGAGGAAAGCCATAAAAAACCTGAAGAAGCTGCTTAAACAGGATGCCGGCGTGTGGGTGGAGCCCTCCGTGCCCAGAATGGCCGATGTCCGGGGCAAGATCGTCGTTGTGGAGAGCCCAGACTTACCTCTGGGGGTCCTCAACAGAGACACGTACGTCACAGGCGATGACAGGTTCAAAAACCGCGAAAACAAAATGAAGAGGATCAGAAATCACCTGGCTCAGGCGGGGAGGATTTGTGCCAGTACTCTTGTGCTGACTGAGTCCAGTGCTTCCTGGCTGTTTAAAGGCCCCAGAGCTGTGGCTGAAATGATAAACCCAGACCTGCACAGATACCTGAGCCTCCTGCTGGCCAGCAGAGACAGGCCTGAGTGCCTGGGAGTGATCGCAATGGACTACCCAGGCCCACACCTCATCAAGGCTATTACTGACTTCAATTATGAACCAGGAAGCAGGACAAATGCAGGGGAAGGAGAAAGAGGAGGGGGAGGAGGGGGTGGAGGGGGGGAGGGGGAGGGGAGCAGGGGTGGAGGGGACGGAGGAGAAGGAGGGGGTGGCGGGGATGGAGGGGAAGGAGGAGATGGAGGAGAAGGAGGGTGGAGGAGAAGCAGGGGGTGGAGGGGAAGGAGGAGATGGAGGAGATGGAGGAGATGGAGGGGAAGGAGGGGAAGGAGGGGAGGGAGGAGCAGGAGGGGAAGGAGGGGGTGGAGGAGATGGAGGAGAAGGAGGTGGAGGAGGGACGGAGGAGAAGGAGGAGAAGGAGGGGGTGGAGGGGAAGGAGGAGATGGAGGGGAAGCAGGGGTGGAGGAGATGGAGGAGATGGAGGGGAAGGAGGGGAAGGAGGAGCAGGAGGGGAAGGAGGGGAAGGAGGGGGTGGAGGAGATGGAGGAGAAGGAGGTGGTGGAGGGGAAGGAGGGGGTGGAGGGGACGGAGGGGACGGAGGAGATGGAGGGGGTGGAGGAGAAGGAGGGGGTGGGGGAGATGGAGGGGAAGGAGGGGGGGAGGGGAAGGAGGGGAAGGAGGAGGTGGAGGAGATGGAGGGGAAGCAGGGGGTGGAGGGGACGGAGGAGAAGGAGGGGGTGGAGGGGATGGAGGGGAAGGAGGAGATGGAGGAGAAGGAGGGGGTGGAGGGGAAGGAGGGGATGGAGGGGAAGGAGGGGGTGGAGGGGATGGAGGAGAAGGAAGGGGTGGAGGGGATGGAAGGGAAGGAGGAGATGGAGGGGAAGGAGGGGGTGGAGGGGATGGAGGGGACGGAGGAGATGGAGGAGAAGGAGGGGGTGGAGGGGAAGGAGGAGATGGAGGGGAAGGAGGGGGTGGAGGGGATGGAGGAGAAGGAGGGGGTGGAGGGGAAGGAGGAGCAGGAGGGGGTGGAGGGGAAGGAGGGGAGGGAGGAGCAGGAGGGGAAGGAGGAGATGGAGGAGAAGGAGGTGGTGGAGGGGATGGAGGAGAAGGAGGAGAAGGAGGGGGTGGAGGGGACGGAGGAGAAGGAGGAGAAGGAGGAGAAGGAGGGGTGGAGGGGAAGGAGGAGATGGAGGGGAAGCAGGGGGTGGAGGAGATGGAGGAGATGGAGGGGAAGGAGGGGAAGGAGGAGCAGGAGGGGAAGGAGGGAAGGAGGGGGTGGAGGAGATGGAGGAGAAGGAGGTGGGGGAAGGAGGGGAAGGAGGGGGTGGAGGGGACGGAGGGGACGGAGGAGATGGAGGGGGGGTGGAGGAGAAGGAGGGGGTGGGGGAGATGGAGGGGAAGGAGGGGGTGGAGGAGATGGAGGGGAAGCAGGGGGTGGAGGGGATGGAGGAGAAGGAGGGGGTGGAGGGGATGGAGGGGAAGGAGGAGATGGAGGGGAAGGAGGGGGGTGGAGGGGAAGGAGGAGGGGGGGGAGGAGGAGGGGGTGGAGGGGATGGAGAGAAGGAAGGGGTGGAGGGGATGAAGGGAAGGAGGAGGTGGAGGGGAAGGATGGAGGGATGGAGGAGAAGGAGGAGGTGGAGGGGATGGAGGGGGTGGAGGAGATGGAGGAGAAGGAGGGGGTGGAGGGGAATGGAGGAGATGGAGGGGAAGGAGGGGGTGGAGGGGATGGAGGAGAAGGAGGGGGTGGAGGGGAAGGAGGAGCAGGAGGGGGTGGGGGGGGGGATGGAGGGGAAGGAGGAGGTGGAGGGGAAGGAGGGGCAGGAGGGGAAGGAGGGGAGGAGGGGAAGGAGGGGATGGAGGAGATGGAGGAGAAGGAGGTGGTGGAGGGGACGGAGGAGATGGAGGAGAGGGAGGGGGTGGAGGAGATGGAGGGGAAGGAGGGGGTGGAGGAGATGGAGGAGAAGGAGGTGGTGGAGGGGAAGGAGGGGGTGGAGGAGAAGGAGGGGAGGGAGGAGCAGGAGGGGAAGGAGGGGGGTGGAGGAGATGGAGGAGAAGGAGGTGGTGGAGGGGACGGAGGAGAAGGAGGAGAAGGAGGGGGTGGAGGAGAAGGAGGAGAAGGAGGGGGTGGAGGGGAAGGAGGAGATGGAGGGGAGGGAGGGGAAGGAGGAGCAGGAGGGGAAGGAGGGGGTGGAGGAGATGGAGGAGAAGGAGGTGGTGGAGGGGAAGGAGGGGGTGGAGGGACGGAGGAGATGGAGGGGGTGGAGGAGAAGGAGGGGGTGGGGGAGATGGGGGGAAGGAGGAGCAGGAGGGGAAGGAGGGGGTGGAGGAGATGGAGGAGATGGAGGAGAAGGAGGTGGTGGAGGGGAAGGAGAGGGTGGAGGGGACGGAGGAGATGGAGGGGTGGAGGAGAAGGAGGGGGTTGGGGAGATGGAGGGGAAGGAGGGGGTGGAGGGGACGGAGGAGAAGGAGGGGGTGGAGGGCATGGAGGGGAAGGAGGAGATGGAGGAGAAGGAGGGTGGGGGGATGGAGGGGATGGAGGAGATGGAGGAGAAGGAGGGGAAGGAGGGGGTGGAGGGGATGGAGGAGAAGGAGGGGGAGGAGGGATGGAGGAGAAGGAGGGGGAGGAGGGGTGGAGGGGATGGAGGGGAAGGAGGAGCAGGAGGGGAAGGAGGGGGTGGAGGAGATGGAGGAGAAGGAGGTGGTGGAGGGGACGGAGGAGATGGAGGAGAGGGAGGGGGTGGAGGAGATGGAGGGGAAGGAGGGGGTGGAGGAGATGGAGGAGAAGGAGGTGGTGGAGGGGAAGGAGGGGGTGGAGGGAACGGAGGAGCAGGAGGGGAAGGAGGGGACGGAGGAGATGGAGGGGGTGGGGGAGATGGAGGGGGTGGAGGGAAGGGGGAAGGAGGAGGTGGAGGAGATGGAGGGGAAGCAGGGGGTGGAGGGGACGGAGGAGAAGGAGGGGATGGAGGGAAGGAGGGGAAGGAGGGGGTGGAGGGGATGGAGGGAAAGGAGGGGAAGGAGGGGGTGGAGGGGATGGAGGGGACGGAGGAGATGGAGGAGAAGGAGGAGAAGGAGGGGGTGGAGGAGAAGGAGGGGAAGGAGGGGAAGGAGGGGATGGAGGGGAAGGAGGAGAAGGAGGGGATGAGGGACGGAGGGGAGGAGGTGGAGGAGATGAAGGAGGAGAAGGAGGGGTGGAGGGGACGGAGGAGGTGGGGGAGATGGAGGAGGGGAAGGAGGAGAAGGAGGGGTGGAGGAGATGAAGGAGGAGATGGAGGGGGTGGAGGAGAAGGAGGGGGTGGGGGGGATGGAGGAGAAGGAGGGAAGGAGGGGTGGAGGAGATGGAGGGGAAGGAGGGGGTGCAGGGGATGGAGGAGCAGGAGGGGATGGAGGGGTGGAGGAGATGGAGGAGAAGGAGGGGGAGGAGGGAAGGAGGAGGAAGGAGGGGGTGGAGGAGATGGAGGAGAAGGAGGGGAAGGAGGGGGTGGGAGGAGATGGAGGAGATGGAGGGGAGGAGGAGGAGATGGAGGAGGGAGGGGGTGGAGGAAGGAGGAAGGAGGGTGGTGGAGGAGATGGAGGAGCAGGAGGGGAAGGAGGTGGTGGAGGAGATGGAGGAGATGGAGGAGCAGGAGGGGAAGGAGGAGATGGAGGAGGAGGAGAAGGAGGTGGTGGAGGGGAGGGAGGAGAAGGAGGAAAAGGAGGGGAAGGAGGAGATGGAGGAAAATCTACCTCTAACAAAAAGAGGAAAAAGAACTGTCACAAGCATAAGCTTTTACACAGACCCAATATGCTACAATCACTCCTTTCCCACCACTGAGACCCGGGAGGCTCCAAACACCCAACTGCAAGCACCCAGCACCTCCCTCCAAACACCCAGCACCTCCCTCCAAACACCAAACTGCAAGCACCCAGCACCTCCCTCCAAACACCCAGCACCTCCCTCCAAACATCCAGCACCTCCCTCCAAACACCAAACTGCAATCACCCAGCACCTCCCTCCAAACACCCAGCACCTCCCTCCAAACACCAAACTGCAAGCACCCAGCACCTCCCTCCAAACACCCAGCACCTCCCTCCAAACACCGAACTGCAAGCACCCAGCACCTCCCTCCAAGCACTCAGCACCTCCCTCCAAACATCCAGCACCTCCCTCCAAACACCAAACTGCAATCACCCAGCACCTCCCTCCAAACACCCAGCACCTCCCTCCAAACATCCAGCACCTCCCTCCAAACACCCAGCACCTCCCTCCAAACATCCAGCACCTCCCTCCAAACAAACAGAGCACAGCTTCTCTGCCTGGCAGCTTTCCTCAGCCTGAGCCGGAACGCTGCTGAGCACAGCCAGCGGAACAACCACCTCACACGCACACAGCGAGCCTGAGAGCGCCAGGGAGGCCTCTGAGGAGGGAGGCCTCTGAGGAGAGAAGCCTCTGGGGAGGGAGGCCTCTGAGGAGAGAAGCCTCTGGGGAGGGAGGCCACGGACTGACCGCTGCCAGGGACTGAACCAGCAGCTTTTCCAACAGAGAATGGAGCTACAGTGTAAAAACTGTGTCTAAAGCGATCTGATCTCTGATTTATAGAGCAGCACACTGAAAAAACCACACCACACTACTGCTGAACACTGAACACCACAGATACCAACACTGACCAAGCAACACCACAACACCACGCTCACCGCAATGCTGACAAGGGGACCAAAATCCCTCCCTCTGCAGGCGTCTGTGATACAGAAAAACCAAATAGATACCTGGACACAATTCACAGTGGCTCTTTTAGTGATTTAACATGCTACACATGGAGAGTGGATACCCTCTGGCCTGTTATATGGACCCCAGCTGATGCAAAGTTTTATATCTCAGAGCTCTCCACTCATTTAACCCCGGAGCACCGATACCTCCACCGGTTTCTGACAGCATGGACAAACTGAGTGCTCTGTCATGGGCACCTCATAATATGCCATGCTACCATGTGTGAAGCTGTTGTCTGCATTCGACATCACATTTATGTTACATTAACATCACACCAAGAGGAGAGACACAGACCTGAGTGGATGGACCTGTCTCTCAGGTGCACAGTTACACTGGGTTTTAGTAGAGGTGTGCGTGAAAAATCTTGCTCATACTGTACGTTACAGGGTCCACACATTCCATGAGTCTGCCTGTTATCTAGGTTTGATGGATTTCTGGATTCAAATAAACAGCAATGGGTCAGAAAGTCTTAAGTTTTACCAAATACATTCTGCAAAGATTTAGAAGTAATGAAAATAATAATAATACTGTCTGCATCAACTCCTACTTATTCTAGCTTTGAAAAACACATAAATTCTGAAGGGTCTGCTAAAATCTTTTATTGCTGTTTTGTTGTAGTGAAGTGTAGTTTTGTCTATTGAAAAGGAAACTCAGTTATTTAATACCCTTGTCTACCCACACAGAAGTCTTTTTAGATCCAAATAACCCTGAATATACAAACAATCCTAAACTTTTTTTCATATATTGCATGTTTATGTTAATGATATACAAATTGTCTGTGAGCAGTACAGTGTAATACAAACAAAATAAAAGAGAAAAGGGGTGTCCTATATACATGTGAAAGATTCTCAATGTCTTTTCTCCAACTCTTATTTGTAAAAATAGTAAATACCAATGTATTCATGTTATTATTTTCTTCACTAATACCAATTTATCACATTTCCACTTATTTTATTAATATTTTGAAACTTTTTATATTTTGAATTGTGCTGTCTGATTAGTCAGTAAGTTGAATCTACAGATTCAGTGTTCTCTACCTTCAGAATTCCTTGAGAATACATTCTTTAAATGTTGAAGTGTAAATTCCTAAAATGGTTACTCTGACAGTTAGTAACTGATCATTTATATTCATATGCAGAATCATATACATTTGTGTTTACATCTAGTATACACTACATTAAACATCGTCCTCCCAAGTGTGGATAGCCATATTCACTGCAGTGGTACTCTACATCAAAATTCTCCCTCTTTAACACAACCACATCATTCTCCACTACAGTTGAGTAGACTGTGACTAAAGAACAACATTCAGAATGGTGATAGCGCCCTCTGTAGGACAACCGGGTAAATTCCTCTGACATCCTTTAGCTACTCCAACGTCAAATGGCAAGAGTTTACTTCATCACCTGAGAGAATATTCTTCCAAACATTATATTACCTGCTTCAGTGAGACAGGACTTCACCTCTCCAGAGACACCTTACAGAGAACAGTTGAGCCTCAAACAACCTGACAATTAGAAATACCGAAAACAGCAATCAGTGTTGGCTAGGTTGTTGATGATGTTTCCCTGTTTTTCCACTGTGTGGTTTCTTTCTCTCTCTTTCTTTCTTTTGGGTGGAAAGTGACATGGATACACTGTTAGATGCAAGGAAAAGTCTCCAAGTTCACTAGGACCTCTATAGATACCCTTAACGATAGGACATACCTGCCTGTGACCTGCCTAAAGCTTCCCCCATTTGATAAACACATTTCTGAAGGACTCTCGTATAGAGTGAGGCCCGAGTTTCAAAAAATAACTGTAAAGACTGAAACTTTCTGAGTTCTGAGTTCTGAGAAGAGTTTTTAGATTTCAGAATTACTTGCATGTTACACTACATTACATTACACACATTTACCATTACCACAATAGGGTACCAGCACCAAAAGGATTGTAAGTACCCCATTGAGAGTATGAATATTCTGAATCTCTGTGAATGATATGAAATGATTAACCAATCAAAAACTGTCAGCCAGCGGCTCAAGTCCCACAAGGGGCTCTGTCTACACAACACAAGTGGATTTTTAAAATGTTGCTTCAATACAGGCCTGTGTTGTCTGAAAAATAAAAATGCAATCATTCTAATTCTAATCTCCCATGCACCTGTGATCTTTGTGATTTTTGTGCACAGCTACCACAACTGGTTGTAAGTTATTGTATATGGTCTAATAAAAAAAAATATGGGGATCACAAAATACAGGGGTATCCAGTCTGACCCAAATGGAGCCAGATTTACCAGTTTCATCATCAAAGGACCACAGTAAAAGGGAATTCAAGATGCTGATACCTATATCACTTATTACATTGAGAACTGTAAATTGTTTTGTTATCCATCCTTGCCTTTACGTTTATGTGAAGAGTAAGGTGATGGAATGGGGTTTTTTGCTATGCATACAGCTTCACGAGAGTTTTACGCTTCTGCTGAAATGACAGGAATAACTTGAATACTCGTTTCCCTAGCATATCTATGCTGTAACAGCACTTTACATATTTCACACACCCAACTATAACATTTTTCATCATTCCAAAACACACTGATTACAAGCTGTACAAGCTGGATGAATAGAAGTCTCTCTTTCAGTTAGGGTAACTCAAGGAAGTCTCTTTACTTACAGCTGAAATTGCTCTTTAGTCACAGATATGACAGAAAGCTCTTTTGTTACAGCAAAAAGAGAAACCTCTTTGATCGTAACATTAATTCAGGTCATAATCGAGGTGTTTTTCTTCACATTTACCTCTGGGGCCATGCAAAACGCTCCTAAAGGCCGCCGGAGCGCCAGACGCAGCTTGACCAATGAACCATCCTGTTCATTACACTGTCTACATCGCCGATCCATATGTTATACAGATCGTAGAATCTACAGAGTGTTTCTAAAAAACAACCCCATAGTTTGCCACCGTCTGAAGACGGGAGACTTATGGGAAATTGCTTTTTTCTGTGTGTCAAAGTCACTGAAAATTTCACGTGTAGAACTACAGTACCCACAATCCAATGGTAAGCAACTGCGCTTGCTCAGTATGGCATAGGAGGCAGACAGTCCGTGTGATCCGTCAATTCGCGTATCGTAACATAGTTCATGTATGTTTATGTTGCAATAATGTAGCTAGATGTAAAAAACCCTCCTACACCCTAATGACACGTGTGTCTCTGATCCGTCCTTTTGGGTGTGGGCGAACGGTCGCCAGCAGTTTTCGAGTGTGGGAGCAGTGGACTTGAATTTCTTTTTAGCTTGTATTCCGGCTAGCAGGCTGTGGCTAGCTAAGGTTTGTTAGCCAGCTAGCTCACTTGCTATATGATCCTGCGAAGGTTAATTCTGAACCAGCGCCTCTAGCTCGTCAGTTGACCCGCACACCTGCGATTTGTCAAACTGTTAAATGGACAGACGGGTGAAGACCAAGGGAAATTGTTAAACAACACAGAGTACTTTGCAGGGGGAAAAAACAAGAGACAAAGATGTGGCAAAGCGTTGGTCTGACGGTGTTTGTCATCTTGGCTACCCTCGTATGCGTTTTTCTCTTCATGCTGTTTGGTAAGTCGCAGGCTAGGTAGTGTTTAAAATACACAGTACGACTATGTGACGACTGTGAAGTCTGTCGCTGGCAACTGCACAGCAAACAAGATAGCTAGTTATGCACTAATCTGGATCTGTTTATTAAAAAATCTGTTAGTCTTTACATGACAGGGTATAAAACTCCTAGCTTCCACTTCTGCCAAGTTCAGGAGACTGCTGACACATCTGTTTGGTCAGAAATGACGATATGATATTGACATAGTCTATCTACGTAGGGTATTGGTAGTGTGCTGCGACGTACAGCACCCTATTTTTACACAATAGGCACTGGTATTTAATAGCGAACTAAATATTACCACCGCCCAGTGGAAATCGCCTGGTTGCGTGTACAACCCATTATTTCTTAGTGCTTTTTCTGTAATTGCATAATAGCTTCGTATTGTACGGTATTATACAGCTGGAGTTATATCAAAGATCCTGTACAGATGATGACGGAATATTTTGCATTTAACGTTATGTCTGCATTGTTGATCTGGACGTTCCAGTACCGGAACTCTGTGTCTAGGCGATTTTTGACAGAGACAGGAACTCCTCAACTGAGGCAGGAAGGGCTGCGTCCAACGCAGTGCTCCAAATATGAATGTCCTCTCGCTGCTCACGTAATATACCTCCCGTGGGGTCAACAGCCAAATGCATTTTCCTTCTTAATCGGGGCTGGTGGGTTTCGGTTACGCAGCAAAAAAATTGACAGAATTTTGAGATTTCTTAGGATTTAAAAGCCAGTTGACATGTGTGCCCCTTTCTCTACAATCGTATAAACTTGACAAAAGTCAAGTTTCATTTTTGATTTTAAAAGCGGGCTGGTAACCTTTCTCCTCATGTTGCAGTCGTCTATACACCTCACGTGAAGCCAGTGCCCCCGACGCTTTCAGTACAGTGCATCGTATTTAATTGAATTAAATTAATCCGATTCTGGTGGCTTGTCTGGTTTTTGTTTTGTCCTCTGATTAATTTTAGCTAATCTGGTTGTGCTGCTTCATCTTCCGCTCCCAGTGGAAAATTTCCAGCGCATAGTCAGGGCTTTCAGAAGCCGCATAAAAACCACTGCCAGTACCAAACGTGATAACACAGTGTACTTTGCATTATCTCCAAAGAATACTTGTAGCCACACGGAGAGGTTACCTGTATATAAGCCCTTGCAAATGTCTGCTTTGATAAAAAATTAAACAGAATTGGATTTAAAGGCTGTCATGCTTTGTTTTATAAATCTGAAAATGTGGAATTTCCAGAATCTTGGTTTTTTTTTTTGGTCTCATCAGCTCTCTTCTCAGGGTGTATGTCAGCATTTGTACAATTGTGGTTGTTCTCTCCTTTGTTAACAGGCACAGTAGTGATGATTTTGCACGTTGTTATTTGTATGAGAGGTTACATGCTATTTTACATCTTGTTGTCAGTTATTGCTTGTATTGCAGAGTGTCTGGACATAAGATAGGCCTACTGCAATGTCCCCTGTTGGCTCATGTGTCTTCCTGTCTCTGTCTGCAGGCTGGTATGTGGTCTGGCAGCTCTTCCTCTCCAAGTTTAAGTTCCTGAGGGAGCTGGTGGGTGACAGCGGGTCTCAGCGAAGCGACATGGAGCCGTCCCAGTCTGAGACTGAGCGCAGTTCTGCCTCGAACCCTCGCCAGCGGACCAAGACCCCCCGCCAGAGGGTAGTCTCACCAGAGGTGGCCACATAAACCTCCCTACCTGCCCGCCCGTCTCTCCACACAGATTAGCAGAGCTGCTGACATTGATGTGAAAGGCCATGTGATGTGAAAGTACCCCTGCCCCTCCTTCACCCGCTCCCCCTTTTCCCCACAACTACCACCACATCCTCATGCCAGTAGTATTTTAGACACACTTACCTGTGCAGCATTGTTCCTGGGTACACCTCCCCTCTCCCCCATTCTCCCTTTTCTCTGGTTAACCCCACAATATGTGCCACTCTCATTGGCTACTGAGCTCTAGCCACCTGCAAGACGGTTGGTGGTACTCTTACACAATGATGTTTGTGTGCGTGTGTGTGTGTGTGTGTGTGTGTGTGTGTGTGTGTGTGTGTGTAACCTAGCTTAACTAGAAAAGAAAGCTAACCGTGCTCTTAGACTGATCAGCTGACATTTATTTTCAGAGGCAAAGGAAAACTGTATAAAAAGAAACAGTTCTAACTGACAACCGAAGTTCCTCAGTCACTTTAATTTTACACTTTTATTTTTTATTTAGTGTAACTCTGTGAGACTGTCTCGGTTCCCCATGTGGAAAAAAAGAACTTGCGCTGTTCGGTCCCCCTCCCGGTCAGAGAAAGTGTGGAACAGAACGGTTTGCTCTCTGTAAATGAAAAAGGCCTAAAATGACCGTCCAGAGACCCACCTGTGACATCATTCATTCCTCACTGTGACCTCCTGACCTACAGAGACTGGCGCATGCTGTGGCGATGATGTCACGAGGGTACGGCCAGAGTGAGGCGGTGACGCGCATGTACCTGGCTGCCGTTTCTCGGTTCCTCTGTCTTTTTTTTGCTCTGTTAAGGAGTGCAGCCACGTTGGGGCTGGGACTTATTTCGGATCATTACACCTCCTCTGATCAGCAGTGACTTTCACATGTGGCGGTTTTAATTCATTTTTGTTTTTATGCAAGAGCTGTAATTGACTATCATAATAAACATTTCTTTAAAAAAAAGTGGATCTTGCATGCATTTCTTCTCACTTCTTACTGTAGTGTCATAAGCATCTGTCTCTTGGTCCCATCCTGGCATAAAGAGAACACAGGCTCCGGTGTGTTTCCTATTGTAGAGCTGGACCCAGCTTGGCTCATTATTACCCTTCTCCACTGCAGAGCTGGAACCAGGTAGGCACACTATTGCATTTTTCCACTGCAGAAGTGGAGCCAGGCTGGCTTATTATTCCCATTTTCTCTGCAGAGCTAGAATCAGTCTCTTATGCATGATTTACTGAGTCAAACCAGTTCTGCCTCTACAGTGGAGAAGAGATACAACATAGAAGGGTGCTTAGATTAAGGTCATAGCTGAACCACATTTAAGTTGTTTAAAATTGGAGTTACATTGCAGTATAGTCATACTGCAATGTAGGCTGAGGTCCTGATTCAGTTGAGCATCAGTGTGTTTGGCCTTAGCGATGGATAACAAATTTAGGTACTCAAAGCATTTTTACAGCCAGTTTTACATTTGCTGAAAGTAATAAAAATTATTGAAAAAATGACTTCAGAAATGATTGAATCTGGGGCTCAGAATATAGTGTTAAAAGCGCTGTTTTCGAGTAACGTCCTCCTGAACAAGGAAAACTGCCTGCTGCTGATTATTTGACGTATGACAGTGCTAAACCGTGCCTGAACAGAAGGTGGCACTGTTGCGTTTACATTGGGCTGACGCTACGAAGTTCGCTGTATTTTTAAACAGCCAGCCCGCACTAAATAACTTCCTCTCAAGTTATGAGCTGCGGTGATATCGATTCCATCAGCTGAGTTACAGGCAATGAATCGTTGGCATTTCCAGATGCAGGCCGCTTTTGCTGCGCAGGCAGGCAATCCTTTGGTGATCTGGTTCTGTAGTGAATGCCTGTGAAGGAGTGCAGGCAGACGGGAGTGGGCAGCACTTTAACGGACAGTGCTTTCAGCAAAGCGGTGGCTAGGCAAAGGACCCAAAGCAACCGTATGCAGCCGTGAGGATTTACGGCAGAAAAAAAAGGCTCCTCCAAAACAGAGTCTGGAGCTGCATGGCCTGCAGATGCCTGACAGGAAATGATTGTGGTAAGCCAAGGAAATGACATCAGCTCTCTGCTGCTCTCCAGGCTGGTAATAGAGCTGAACCCCTATTCTGAGCTGCCTCTCCACCCGGGGAGATTTGCATTATGGGAAGGAGATTTTAAGATGTGATTCAAGTCCCCAGCCATGTTTGACTGGCCACATCACCATTTCCATGGTATTCATTTTGTTCAGGTTAAAGTATCTGGTGCCAGCCAGGACAACAACCCATGACCACCTGGTTTTAAGTACAATCCACTGACCACCACTGCCATCCCTCACTATAGACATCATCCCCTCCTAACAGAGGCTTATCCTAATACACCCAACCGCCCTACCCCCCACCACACACACCCAACTCACACAGCCGGTTAATAAAGTAGCCTTACCCCAACACCCCGACCCAGACACACACACGGAGACGTCCGACTCAGACAGCCTGTTAATATAGCAACCAAACTTAAACACTCCTCCCTCCCCCTCGATACAGGCACACACACGCAGAGATTTTTTTCTCTTTTGTTGAGAGCCACAGGAGAGTCCAGCCTTCTCTTTAAAACAGGACATCCATCACCGATGAGTCTGCCCATGGGGGCAGAGAGCTCAGATTTACAGCCCGGCTTTGGCTTCTCTGTCCCCACGGCCAGGCGGGCGGGGGGTGGGGGGATGGGGGGGGGGTGGTGTTGTGGATATAAACCGTTCGCTTCTGTGGGCACCAGCATCCACTCTCCGCAGCCACAAGGCTGGCTTTGAATCACGCACCTCTGAGCCATCCCTTTCTGAGGCCGAGTTTGGGCGGATGTGCCGGGCAGGGGAACGGGGAGAGGCGGGGCCGCGGTGGGGGGGGTGGTTGCCGTGGGGGCCCGCCCTTGCCCTGGCAGCACTCCGCTTTCCTTGGCCTCCCCTCTGCAGGCCTGTTTTTCCCCTTGGCAGAATCGGATTTCCATCCCTGGTCTGCAGAATGAAAGGCTAAAAAAGAAGAAGAAAAAAAAAAGAAAAGCAGAGAGAAACACGAGCTTCGTAACGTGCTGTTAACCCCTCCCTCACCTAGCGAATGCCCCAAGTCCTGCAAGGTGTGGGAGATGAGTAAACGCAGAAAAAAAAATGCAGAAATAACATTTTTTCCCAACACGAGAGACTTCTGAGAGACTGATACATGACTGAGGCACTGGCTGACACCCCCTGCATCTCCCTGCCTGGTACTTACCAGTGCGATTCCTGTGAATTCTCTGCAGAGCAGTTTAATTGGTTCAGTCTGTGCAGTATGTTGTCATGCTGGTGTTGAAGCATTGTTATTAAAATGTGAATTATGGGTGTATAGTGTAGCTGTGGATGTCATGACACATTGCCACAAACTTCATCATCAGAGGCATAAAAATAGGCCACAAATCAGAGGAAAACAAGTTGAAGAAGTCCAGCTGAAATCCATAAAACCACCTTTAAATATAACATTGGGCAAACAATGCTCTGTGGGCATGCACTGACAGTGTGTGTATGGGAGACAAGTGTCTTGAAGATGCTGCAAAACATTTACACACTCTACATTGACCTGGAATAACAAGGACTGAATGTAATTACTGCACAGATGGGGGGAACTCCATTTCAGGATTTTAACAATATGAAGAAAGCTGGATTCTAGATGTCCTAACCTTACTTCATACTGATAGATTTTCACTGCTGTTGAGGTTTCACTGCAGCAACTTGGGATTTCACCCAGTCATCCTAAGGTCCAGTGCTCCAGCCATAACTTCTCACCACTGTCAACTTTATGCATGGGTTGAAATATAGTTTACCAGGAAGAAACAGCACAGTTTTACCTCAACGTTTGCATTGGACTGGTAGTAAATATCCAGCATTAAAAAGCGAGTGAATGTTTATGGACTCGCAGTACATTGTTCTGTGAACACATCCTTGAAATCACAGATGGAGGCTCCTGCTACAGAGGGCAACGGTGACTTTCACAAAAACACACCCACGCACTCAAGAAGTTAAACAACCCTCCTTTACTGAGTCTGCAGACTCCAGGGCGACACAAGGAAATCTTTTACAAAGAAGTACTCTCATTTCCAGTAACCGGAACACCATTACTCTACGAATGAAAACGGAAGAAAGAATGTTATAAGGTGCTTAATGTGATATTATCAACAAATAGGAATGTTATGAAAATGAGTCCTGGTCTTCCTCAACAGACATCACTATTTATAATATAACAAGTCATCGCTATTTATAATATATTTATATAATAATTACAATAATAATTATAAAACAATCTACACACAAAAATAGAGCCTAATATTTACAAAATGGAACTCCCCAAAAAAAAAAAATTTACAAAAGATTAAAAACCTTTGATATGTGATATGCGTACACGTACTCAGTCTGTATTCTGGCAGGCGTGTTGCAGGGACAGCCCCGGATGGGGGCCTTTTTTTTTTTTTTTTTTTTTTTTACGAGGAGGCCATCTGCAGCAGCTGTGCTTTGAACTGCTGGGCCTGGTGGGAGAGGTCGGTGACGCGGTCCACCATCTCCTGCAGGGCGGCGGTGTTGGGGTAGTGCAGGGCGGCCGTCTTGGTGGCGCCCACCACCGTCTTGAGCAGCTCGCAGAGCGCGTTGCTGCAGTTCATGACGCGCCCGGCCAGGTGCGGGGCCGAGGCCTGCCGCGACAGGGTGTCCCCGATGAACACCAGCTTGTGGGCGCTGAGGATGACGAACTTGCTGTGCGCCACGAATATGCGCGGCGGCTGCCCGGCACTGATGCAGCTGAAGAAGGCGTCCACGGCGTTGAGCAGCGTGATGAAGTGTGACTCGCACTGCTCCGAGTAGAAGCACAGCAGCTGCCGGTCCCAGCTGCACAGCTGGGAGCCGCCCCCTTGCGAGGAGGAGGAGGAGTCCGAGGAAGAGGAGGAGGAGGAAGGGCCTGTGGTCTGCTGGTGGGTGATCCACTGGGTAATGTCATTCTCCACCGGCTTGCTCACCTCCCTCTCTAGCTGCTTGAACTGATTGAGCTGAAATGAGGAAGAGACGCCCGTTACCACACTGACCCAAACACTGAGTCAGACGCTGACCAGAAAGCACCCATATACCGAACTAACACTGACTAACACTGACTCAAACAGTCAACCCAAACACTGACCTAAATACTGACCCAAACACTGAGTAACACTTACCCAAAGACTGAACAACACTGGTCCAAATACTAACCAAATTCAGCACAGACCCAAACGCAGACCCAACACTGAGTTCAAAACAGGTGGCAGAGAGGAGAAAGCAGGAGCAGGTGTGGGAGGAGAGTGAGGAAGAGGGGGGGGGGGAAGAGAAGGAGGATGAGTGGTAGAGGGAGGCACTACCTGCTCCTGTTCCAGCTGGATCTTGCTCTGCTTGGTGATGTTCTCCTTCTCCAGCAGCTCCTTCTGCTGTCGCTCAAACTCCTCTTTGCCCTGTGGACCAATCCGTGAGAGAGAGGGACGGATGAGGGGGAGGGCACAAACAAGCACACCTCACTCAAACCAAGTCATTCACACGCAGTAACACGCACACTCAAACCAAGTCATTCACACGCAGTAACACGCACACTCAAACCAAGTCATTCACACGCAGTAACACGCACACTCAAACCAAGTCATTCACACGCAGTAACACGCACACTCAAACCAAGTTATTCACACAGTAACACGCACACTCAAACCAAGTCATTCACACGCAGTAACACGCACACTCAAACCAAGTTATTCACACAGTAACACGCACACTCAAACCAAGTCATTCACGCGCAGTAACACGCACACTCAAACCAAGTCATTCACACAAAGAAACACGCACACTCACACCAAGTCATTCACACGCAGTAACACGCACACTCAAACCAAGTTATTCACACAGTAACACGCACACTCAAACCAAGTCATTCACGCGCAGTAACACGCACACTCAAACCAAGTCATTCACACAAAGAAACACGCACACTTACACCAAGTCATTCACACAAAGAAACACGCACACTCAAACCAAGTTATTTACACAGTAACACGCACACTCAAACCAAGTTATCCACACAGTAACACGCACACTCAAACCAAGTCATTCACACAGTAACACGCACACTCAAACCAAGTCATTCACACAGTAACACGCACACTCAAACCAAGTCATTCACACACAGTAACACGCACACTCAAACCAAGTTATCCACACAGTAACACGCACATTCAAACCAAGTCATTCACACAGTAACACGCACACTCAAACCAAGTCATTCACACAGTAACACGCACACTCAAACCAAGTCATTCACACACAGTAACACGCACACTCAAACCAAGTCATTCACACAGTAACACGCACACTCAAACCAAGTCATTCACACACAGTAACACGCACACTCAAACCAAATCATTCACATACAGTAACACGCACACTCAAACCAAATCATTCACACAGGAAGACACACTCATGCAAGTCATGCAAAGACCTATTCTCTGGCCTGTGTGACTTTGTAAGGCTGAAAACAGCAGTCACACATATCCCTATCTTCAAACACATTTTCTCTGTGTCTTAATTAAATGTACCCAATAATAAATTATTCCATTTTCTGAATAACACACAAATGAAACACATTCGTAGACATATCTAACATATTTTGGAACATTAAAAACATCACTAACATTTTTGATGACATATGTGAGCACACTTTTCCAAAGCTAATGCTCCCAAAACAAATGAGTAAATCAAAAACTAATTATGCAGAACAGGTCATCTCCACCCCCACTCTGAGAAACTGTCAGTCTTTAAAGAGTCACAGTGGAGAGTAGATAGGAGAGAACCATAGCCATGTCACAGTCTACAGACTGGATGAAAATGTTCCTCTGCCTCCATCAGCAGGGAACAGATGGCTTTTGTGTGAATCTGCACTGAGTCATTGTGAACAATAACAGAATGAGTGACGCTTGGGGGGTAAAATCAGACGTGTAGCACCTGCGAGAGCACAAAAGAATCTGTCCTGCAGATTGTGGATTAGGGTGTGGCTTCTCCTCACCTGCAGGTGGACGTAGTCGTAGTCCTCCATCCAGCTCTTCACGCACTTCTCGCTGTGGTTCAGGTTGTCCTTCTCCAGGCCGGGGGGCACGGGGAAGGGCGCGGTCTGGTCCCTTTCCAGCTGCCCGTCGTAGATCTCGTTGTCGGGGCGGGGCCGGCATTGCCGGGGTGGCGGCCGTCCGGGCGACGCCCTGGGGGAGGGGGTTGGGGGCGGTGGCCCTCCTGAAGAGCAGCTCGCCACTGCCGCTGATGGTGGATGCCAGCTGCTTGACGTCGTCCGGCAGGGTCCGGGAGACCATGACGAAGCGGTCCAGGTCGTCGCAGCGGCCCTGGGGCTTTCCGCTGGCCTCCGGCGTGTGGCCGGACTGCAGCAGGATCTGCTGGGAGTCCTCCAGCCTCTGCAGCTGCCGCCTCAGCTTGCCCTGCAGGCTGCGGTCGGAGAGGGTCAGTGCGCTGGCGGCCGACACCCTCCCGAAAACCAGCAGGTCGGTGAGCGACCCCCGCACCCGCTCCAGGGCGCCATGGACCTCGTCCACCCGCCGCTCCATGAACTGGGGAGTCCTCCAGTGAGGCGAGGCGGCCAGTGCCAGGAGGGCGGAGACGGCGGCCTCCACGGCCTGCTGCAGCTGGCCCAGCCTCTGCAGGGCGCTGTCCAGGTCGGGGCCGCCCCGGGGCTCGGGGGCGGAGGAGGAGGCGGAGGAGGAGGTGGACATGCTGCTGCGGGCGCTGCCCGTGCTGGAGATGGACAGCCGGTTCACCCCGTCCGTCACGTCGCCCAGTGGGCGGGGCTCCTGGGGGGGCACGTCGTAGTCCCCGCCCCCCCGGCCCCCGGCCTGCGTCCCGCGCGGGATGTCGTAGACGTCGCCCTGCGGCCCCGCGGAGAGCTGGGGGGGCACGTCGTACACGCTGCCGTGCCCGTGGGCGGCGCCACGGTGAGGGGCGGGCTCGGAGCTGGGCGGGAAGTCGTAGTTGGACTGGGCCGAGGGCCGGGCCAGCGAGGCGGGGGGCACGTCGTACACGTCCCCTGGCTTGACCTTCAGGGGCTGGGGGAAGTCATAGTTCCCTTCCTGGGGGGTGGGGTTATTTCGGCAGGGGGGCACGGAGTAGACCTGTGGATTACACGCACTCTGTCAGGCGAAATCATACGTGTTCACATACACATACGCACGTTACTCTAAGCTGAACTAGCCCCGTTTCAGGAACGAGCGACTTGGAACAAACTTTTTTCCTGAGGCCTTCTGCTCCAAAGCTCATACTTGCGGCACCCATGTGCACCGCCCCTCCGAGCCTCTTACCCTGTAAGGACTCCGTCGGAATATCGCTGTTGCGCAGCCAAACCCTTAAAAATGGCACCCGCTAGAAAGTCTATATTAGAAAGTCTATAATATGCCCGCTGCATGTTGACGTACGCACTGCTCGCCGTGAAAATAGCACGGAACAAACAGGGAGTCGGCCGTAAGTCATTCCGGGACTGCAGGACAAACTCGCCCGGGGCTGTAATTATGGCTGACTCAAATAACAGGTTCCCACATTTCTCCCGTTATTGCAAGCGGCGTGACGGCAGTGGGCCGGGCCCCCGCTCGCAGCGGCCGGGAAAAGCAACGCCGCAAGAGCAGCAATTATTTTGTCCTTGACTTTCACCGCTGCGGAGCTGGGAGCTGGGAGCTGGGAGCGGCCCATCGGACGGGACCAGCATTAACCGGGACCGGCCCGTTCTGTTACAGTCACGCCCGGTACCAGACAAACACTATTATAAAATATCTACAAATATCATTTGCTACAACAACAAAGTTACATAACAGTGTAACAAGAGTAGCTTCTTATTGCTAAATGAAGGTTTTTGGAAAAATATGTTCTGCAATACAAATTTTTTCCCCATTGTTTACATCACTATGTAATTGGGGGCAGCAGTGCAGCATAGTGGTTAAGGAGTAGGACTTATAACCAAAAGGTTGCTGGTTCGATTTTCTGCTGGGGCACTGCTGTTGTACCCTTGGGCAAGGTACTTAACTGAAAACTGCTTAAATAAATATCCAGCTGTATAATTGTCACCTATGTAAGTTGCTCTGGATAAGAGCATCTGCTAGATGCCAATAATGTAGTGGACAGTGGATATTTTTTGTTGCATACCCCTTGTGTTGTTGGGGGAATGTCGTACAGGCTTTGCGTCGTCGGGGGGATGTCGTAGACACCTTGCGTCGTCGGGGGGATGTCGTACAGGCCCTGCATGCGCGGGTCTCCCAGTTTCCCCGGGAACATGAGGCCCTGCTTCCCAGCGGGAATGTCGTACACCTACGAACACAGTGCAGTCACGTCAGCGGGTAACCATGGCAACCAAAGGCAGCCCGTTCCAGCGGGCTACACAATTCCAGAGTCCTGAATAGAGGGCGGTGAGAGGCACACCCTTTTAAACACCCACTTCCTGCCACTTCTCTTTAAATGGTTGCATAACAACTGCTTATGAAAAGCAGAGAGACTCAAGGGAAAGACATTGAATGTATTAAAGTATAAAAACTGTGCTCCTATGAACTGACTGGGGACCGTTCTCAGAGAGTGGGGGATATGCAGGAGTTTTTGGGGAGACACCTACCCCCTGTGGCCGGACGGGCGGCACGTCGTAGACATCCTGTTGGTGGGACTGCGTTTGGTCGTAGGTGTAGGACTGGCCCACCCGCATCGGGGTCACCACCTGTACCAGGAGGTGAGAGGAGAGACAGGTAAGGAAAGACAGCCCTTCAGCGCTTCTGTGCAGTAAGGCTAAGGGCGCTAAATTTGATTCCGTATTTACTAAACCACTGTGATGGATCTACAGCTTCAGCAGCACCCGATTTCTCAAACGCTGGGATGAAACTGCTGTTTCAGCAGACAGTGAAGTAAGAGATTGAGAGATAGCACGAGGGACAAACCAGCGGGGGGGAAAGAGCCCCCCCTGCAGGCCACAGTACACATTACCATTGACACAAACATCCTGTCAGCAAGTTTCTGCCAGGAAGCCTCACATCACCAACCTGCAATGTTTTGCTGACTATAATATGCCATCACACAGTGTGTTTTCAAACATGACTTTTTAGTGCCTCCATTTAACCAACAGAGGCTGTAAGGCTGAAGGCCCTCAACACACAACTACCTTTACAACAGTTACCATTTATAAGTACAAACCCCCCTCCACCCCTGTGGCCTTCAGCTCCAAAATCATCTGTAAAATGGAAACTAACATTTATCATAAGACCCAATTTCACAGCCATTTTCTACTGTATACACACCCATACACACAGACACAAACACACTCTACAAGGCTGCACTAAACAAGAAAAGATTCTGACAGACCAGTGCTTCAGCTTCCTGTCCTGAGAGTCAACAGGCATTCTGGGACACATTAGGAGAGGGGGGCTGGGGCAGGAGGAGGACCCACAGTCCCCCCCCCCTCCCCAGGCTCTAGGGCCCCGCACAGGTGAGGGGAATTGTAGGGAAAGAGCCGGAGAGGCAGACAATATCCAGCTGCTAACATTATCCGTATCTAATGCTGACTCCAGAAGCCTCACTCCGAACCCACTCAGCTCTGTCCAGTACAAGCAGTGTATGACCCTACATTCCTGCCACTGCAGTCCATGCCTGACTGAGGAAGCAAGCCATGCTGGAGGAGCATCTTCTAAACTAGCAGAACAAATCAATCCACAGGCTCAGAGGAGGGGGGAGAGAGACAGAAAGACAGAATGGAATAAGAACGAAGGAGATCCAAGCAATGTCCTCTCCACACGCCACCCATCTTTTCTAAAGTTCATCCTGTACTCCTCTGCTTCAGCAGACATACAGGAATCTTTGGAATGAACATTCTCCATTCTCCTTCCTCACAGCTGGTGAGGTAGCGGTGGGAAAGAAGCCACACGCTCAACACAATCATTCACATACTTACAGACACACACACCACCTACACACACAGACACAGATAGAGTGAGACACAGTGAGACACATACATACATACACACACACACACACACTCACACATACACAGTTGCAGACACATGCACAGATATACCTACACACAGAATCAGAGACAGGCGCGCGCGCACACACACACGTACACAGACACACCTTCACATACACACGCAGAGACACGCACACATACTCTCACACCCGCACCCACACCCACACACACGCACGCACCTACACACTGCTCCTTTATTCTGCGCCAATCCTTTATTTACTCTCGGCTCTTAGCGCCGGTCACTCGGCGGTCTCGCTGACGACACTCGCTGTTTACTCTGGAGCCCGGCCGCGGTTCCTCTCTGCCATTAGGGCAGAGGGTGACATCATGGCTCCAGAATGGCAGTCAGTAAACACCCTTCCCCCCGGTGAGCTGCCCAGTGTTCCCGCCACAGTGGGAGCACACACTCTGCGCGCCGCCCTTCACGGGTGCCGGCTCCCGCGATGAATGCCGCCGTTTGACGGGTCTCTGACGCGCGCTGATGTGCGCACACAATCAGCACAGTGTGAAAGCGGAGGCCGGGGCCTGCGGGCTCTTCTCACCTGACCGGGCTAGTGTGGGCGTGGTTCCTGCAGAGGATTTTCCACTGAGGATAGGGCCTCAGCCGGGTCAGAGTGAGGGACGGGTCCGGAAACACGACCGGAGCCTGTGACACCCGGGCCACTGACAGCACAACTGACCTCACTACAGAGCTGACTGGGAGCCTGACCTGACAGAACTCCAGGGCCACTGACAGCACAACTGACCTCACTACAGAGCTGACTGGGCCAACGACACACACAACCGACCTCAATACAGAACTCACAGGGCCACTGACAGGACAACTGACCTCACTACAGAGCTGACTGGGCCAACACCACACACAACGACCTCAATACAGAACTCACAGGGCCACTGACAGGACAACTGACCTCAGTACAGAGCTGACTGGGCCAACGACACACACAACTGACCTCAATACAGAACTCACAGGGCCAGTGACAGGACAACTGACCTCAGTACAGAGCTGACTGGGCCAACGACACACATAACTGACCTCAGTACGTGACACACACGGCCACCCTGAATACGTAACATCCAGGACCATTCAACCTTTAGAATTAAAGCTTTTTCAAATCTAGCTTGAGCCAAGGACGATCAAAATATAACATTAAATAGAATCGCATTTCTAAAAAAAATCAAATAGACTGGTTTCCTAATAAAAGCCTGGTAATGAGTTATATGAGTAACCGGATTTATAGGAAGGGTTGGGCTTGCCTCCAAAGAGCTCCATTAAATCTCCATGCATTTTAAACATCTCCATTAAAGGGTTTACAGCAATAGGACCAAAACCTCAGAAAACACACACACGTACGTACACACACACACACACACACACATACATGCAGACATATACGCACGCACACAGACATACACACACACACACGCTCTGTGAATGGGGGGAATTACAGAGACTTCCAGTAAAAGAAAGCCCTGAGAGATGCCTGAGAATAAAAAGCATGTCTGACATCTGATGGAAAATCGTAAGTCACCTCTCAGCCAGGAATTTCCTGCCCTCCCCTTCCCCGAGCTCCTCTGTGCTGGGGGGTGGGGGCTGTGTGCAGCTACAGTGAGGTAATAACAAATACCTCCCCTACAATTGGGTGGATTTATGACCTCACTCCTAGGCCAGATCACGAACACCCATGATTAGCTGGCCCCTGACGACGGAGCACATTAGCTCTTTCGTGTAGCTGGAAGGTTTTTTCCCCTGGTATCATGACTACTCTCTGTCCTGTGCTCTCTCTATAAGCAGCAGAGCGCACAAACACATCATCACACCCGCTCATTAGTGCCTTCGCTGCTCACGAAATGAGCGACAAACAAGTGATCAATGACTCAGATTGACCAAGCCACTTAAAGTTGTTGACGACACCAGTGTTAACAGCCATGTGTTTAAGCAAACCCTGGAGATATTCCCCACTTTCAGAGCGCCACCGGAGTGTGACTGAAGACTCCGGGATTAGAACACGACTTTCTGCACCCAGTGTTGTGTGTTGTGACTTTCCTGTATGGGTTCAGAGGCAGGGACCGCAGTTAAATACGTACAGCCACACCCTCCGGTTCTAAACCAGAGTGGTTTCATGTGCCTATATTCTTTGAAAACGCAGTGGCATCAGATAAAAGGAACGGGCTAGCTGAGAGTCAGAACCCACAGACAGTTACTGTCAGGCCCTGTGGAGAGTGAGAATACGTAGAGAAGCGGAGTCTGCATATTCCTTTACCCAGGAACACTATAATGGACTATAATGGGACAATAACACGTTGTACAGGACTGGTAATGGGTGAATGCTTTGCTGGTGTGTAATGGGTGAATATTGTACAGGTCTGGTTATGGGTGAATATTTTGCTGGAGTGCAATGGGTGAATATTTTACAGGACTACATATGGGTAAATATTTTGATGGAGTGTAATCAGTGCATATTATACAGGAATAGTTATGGGTGAATATTTTGCTGGTGTGTAATGAGTCAATACTGTACAGGACTGGGTATATGAGAATATGGAGTGTGTCTGGTTAGAGAGCAGCCCGGAGTATTGTGCGACTTCACTGCCCTTCACGTTGCTTATCTCAGCTAGAGACTCTGGGAAGGTTTTAATTTTGAGGGGTTGACTGTGACTCTTCCCTAGGAGGAGCTTCTCAGTGTATGGGGGGGGGGGTATGTGATGCAGGGAGTTGGGGGAGGAGACAGAGACAGAGAGACGCAGGCCTGATCCACGCACACTGGCATTCGGCTTTGCCACTAAACCGAGGGGTTTCCAATCCACGTACCGAGGGGTTTACAGTAATGCAGGCCGGATTAAGAATGCGGAGCACCCAATCATCTCGCAGGCAGTTTTCCCTCTCTGAACCTAGAGCTTCCTCTGCTGGGAAATGAAGATTTCCCAAGCGCCAGGTGTCTGCCTCCTTAAATACACTGCTAACACCTACAGACAATTACTCTCGTTATTCCTACAGAAACAAACTCCAAAGTAATAATTACTATCTTCCTCTGCAGGATCCTGCTAAGCCTCTGGAGGACTCCGGCACTCGTGTGCTGTTTGGTAAACACAGACCCCGCTCACGAATACCCTTTCAAGCGAGCGGAGAGGCCGTGTGCAGTGTCAGGAGGATGTGTGGTGATTATTGCCGTGCTCCTGTTTGAAGTCGGACTCGGGCCTGCCTGTCTGCCATAGTCCTCACAGTCAGTCAGTCACATGCTCCCTGCAACATGACCCAGCACAGTCTCACAGGCCCACAGAGAACCACTGCTGGGCTCAGACCCCGCCCACATACGACCATTGGCTCCACCCACACAGAGGTCCTGCGGTGTTCAGTCCCCATCCCTGTGAGCGTTTTGATGTTTCACAGGCAGTCCACTTGAATCAATTTGCAATTCTGTGCAGCAACCCTCACAGACAGTTCCCGCTGGATTTGCCTTGAAAATGTACGGTAACAAATGTGTCACAGGCTACTTAAATGTGCCAGAGATTGCCTTCTCTCACTGCATTACATGCCTGTATGTCAGGCCAAGTATTCCAGCTTCTACTCGTAATAACATGGCAACTATTAGTCATTACATTAATAACATGCTCATCACAAACAGGATCAGTGTTATCATCATTGATGGGAAATTCCAAAGCATCCAGACAAGTCGTGGTACATACTTTTACGTGACTCTAAACACTGGTATCTAAATTTCTGTCCGACTGTCAGAACAACATGATTAAAATGTATGCATGTAACCCGTGTATCTGCCCATAACTACATCAGACTGACAGATATTTAAAGGATTCTTCTTTGGTAACTTTATTATTTTCCAAAGAAGAAGGCTTTAAATCACATAAGAACACTATGCCTGTACTGAGCTTCTGTACAGAGCTGTTCTTCGCAATCTATCAAACCGAGAAAGCAGAGCCAGGAGAGGCTGTGCATATTCTACACACACTGCCAGGTTTCCGCTCCTGTGGCCTCCAATTCATCTGCGAAAGTATGCACCTCAAAATAAGCACACCATCTGTGAGCTCCCCCTCCCCTTCATATGACTGTCCTAGCCCTCTACGAGCCCTGCCGTCTCGCATGGTACAATCCCAGTGTCTCCCCGGAGCACATTTAATCAGCTCTCCGCGCCGCGTGCCCTCGGTGACACTGGTGGAGCAGCGGGGCCACCATTTGTGCATCCAGATAATCTGCATTTATGCTCCCTGGTTTGCCTGCCAATGTTTACTGTTCTCCTGTCTCCCATAATCCTTGCCTGCTGGGATTACAGTGATAAACCAACGGAACTTTCCAAGAAAAGCTGCGCAGGGAAAAGGGTGAGTGTCTCTCTTACCTTGCTGGCTGGGCTGTCCGCAGCCCAGGGGCTCCTCTGTGGCACCTGGTACAGGTCCTTCCCCTGGGGCACCTGGTAGAGATCCTTCCCAGGGGGCACCTGGTACACCCCCTGCTGCTGGGGGCTCTGGTGGGAGGGAGGCACCAGCAACGAGCCCGGGGCTGACCCGGGCTTCTGCTGGTAGGCGGGGCCCGAGGGCGGGGCCTGGCCGGCCGGGGGCTGGGCCTCAAACATGGGCCCGATGAGCAGCTTGAGGCGGTTGCCGGGGGCGATGCCCTGGCGGCCGTGCAGCGAGCAGAGCCACCATCCCTCCAGCCCACCCGTGTTCTGCTCGATGACCGTCAGGATGTCCCCCTTCCGGAAGGCCAGCTCCTCCGGGGACTCTGGGATGTTGTCATAAAGGGCCTTGGCCATCAGGTTCTGGGAACAAAAGCAAGAGAAACCCCCCCTCTGTCAGTCTGCCAGCTCTGTTACAGAACCTTCTTTAGTGGTGGCAGTGTAGCACAGTGGTAAAGAGCAGGGCTTATAACCAAAAGGTTGCCGGTTTGACTCTCCACTGGGGCACTGCTGCTGTACCCTTGGGCAGGGTACTTAACCCACAATTGCCTCAGTAAATATCCAGCTGTATGAATGGATAACACGTAAAAACTATAACCTATGTAAGTCGCTCTGGATAAAAACGTCTGCTAAATGACAATAATGTAATGCAGTGCTTCAAAGAAAGCCCCCTCCATTAGCCTGTGACAGTATTCTCAGTGCATTACAGACAGTCCTCTCCAGTGCATTACAGAGGCGACCCTCAGTCGGTCCTCGCTCAGTGCATCTGAGGAGCTTTCCACTGTAAACTCCACACATCTGGGCCCTAAATAAGACGAGAATAAAACTCTTCTCATTCAGTGACAATCTAAGAGAGCTCAGGGGAATGATGGGCCTCTCACCCGGGCTGACCCAGTAACTGCAAATCCGCCTGTGACTGAGAGCTACTGAGGCACACACACATGGCACACAGAGAACAATCACGCAATACATGCATACAATGTAATGTAAGTTACTGCATGCATTTTATTGTTCAGAACTGCCTGGGCTGTTACTTCTGGCAGCTATACGCTGCTATGTAAATGTCTTAGATAGTTTGTATTTTTAAACTCTTGGGCACAGGGAAACTAAAACTGTGTGCATATTTTTATCCTTTAGTCTCGTTCCCCTTTCTTTATAGGTTTTGCTGTTGCAACGCATACTTTGAGCCCCGATTTCAAGACTGAATTTCATACTACCGATGACTGCACGATGACACCCGAGAGCTCCCCTGCTTCTGTTGTCAACTCAATGCCTGTGTTCTCTCTATTCATGCGCCTGTCATTCCTTAGACTGGTTTTTAGGCCTTCCTGTCCTAGTTTTGCCAAATGCGGATGGAGTTTCTCCGCGTTTGTTCACTTTGTTTCTGATATGACACCTTGAATATCGAGTGACGCAAATGATTTTTCTCCCGCTGCTTTTCATTCTTTGGACAGCAACACAATTTTATAACAATCCTCTCATAGGAAGATATACATTCACAACTGGAGCACATACTCTTTCACAGCAGTGTACAAACGTGTTTCTTTGTAACGGTCATATCTCAGATATATCCATATGCATTTAGTACATTCAGTACACATCAGTACATATCCAGACAGCATTGTGGCATAGGTGTAAGGAGCAGGTCTTGTAATCAAAAGGTTGCTGGTTTGATTCCCTTCTGGGGCACTGCTGTTGTACCCTTGGGCAAGGTACTTAACCCACAATTGCCTCAGTAAATATCCAGCTGTATGAATGGATAACATGCAAAAACCGTAACCTATGTAACCTATGGAACCTATGGATAAGAGCATCTGCTAAATGGCAACAATGTAATGTAATATCCATTCATTTGCAGCAATGTTCATACTCTCAGAGCGCTTCCAGCATGTTGCCTGTTCTCCGGGCATGCCCCGCGCCCCCGCTGACCCACCCGCTGCGCAGGCCGGTTCCCCGGAGGATGAGCCCGGGTCCCGGGTCCGTTACAGCAGGGCAGCCCGAGCCTCCTGCGGCCGCCGATGAGTCACTGTTTAAAAACGGCTCCGCAAATAACCCCGGTGCCACGCACGCAGAGAGCAGCCAGAGCTCCCAGAACCACGCGGGGGCGGTGCCAACTGCTGACCCCGCGTTCCGACCGCTCACCCCCAAGGCGCGACCGCTCAGACTGCAATTTTCACCAGCTGAGACCCCGAAGTGTGCCAAAACCCAGAGCTGACAGAGCTGGTGTCATCTGTTACAGGGTTGTGGGGGGGGAGGAGAAGGAGAGGATAGAGAGAGAGAGAGCGAAAGAGAAAAAGAGAGGTAGGGAGAGAATGAGAGAGAGAAAAAGAGAAAGAGAGAGAGAGGGAAAGAGAGCGAAAGAAAGAAAAGATGAACAGAGGGAAAGAGAGAAGAAGGGATGAATGAGGAAGAGGGAAGAGGAGAGGAGGAAAAGGCAGGAGGGAAGCTAGCCAGCCTCAGCTGAGTGCAGAGTCTGACTGAGGCATTTCTGGGTCACACATCAAACACTCAGTTTCACAGCTCAACAGCTCACTCTCTCTCTCTCTCTCTCTCTCTCTCGCCCTCATGGTGAGCTGATAAGCACGGCGCCGCTGCTGAGCGCAGGCCACTCGCCGTCACATCCGAACCGCACGGCTCCCGGCACAGACCGGCGCCCCGCCCCTCTGCTGCCGACGCTTCGGCGAAGCGGGCCCTCGTGTGAAGCCGCCGCTCGCCTCGCTCCGAGCACAAAGGACTGCATCCGCTTCACCAGTTCAACACGCGATAACCGCCGCGCTCTAACCTCCTGACTCTGCGCGCCTCACATCTCCCGCCTCACATCTACACCCCTAACATGGGACTCAAAACACTTTTGACTCTGTTGTCGGAATAACATTGATAATACTGGCTGGCTGTGGTTAAAAATATGACAGATTAAACCAGGTCTGAAATCCTAAGGGAACTGTATAAACCAGTTTGTTAGAAAATCATTCCATAACTGCGCATAGCGTCACCATTTAAATAACTGTGACCATCCAACCGCGCATCACATTGATCATACGCATTTCTGCTGCAGCCACATGTTGCGTGGGGGCCGTACGACGCAGTTTCACCCCCTGAACTTCCTGCCATGTAAAGTGACATTTGGTTTGCTTGGTAAAGAACACTGTTTCCTCATACAGCCATGATACAGAGATGTAGGTGCCTGGGTGGCTGAAAGTGTTTTAGAGAAATGAGAAAACTAACCACTGCACGTCATCAGAAGCAGAGGAAAACTCGAGCTTTGCATGCGTTTATATTTATATGGTTACAGACCTCAGACAGGCAAACCCCAGCAGCCTGTATTTATGCGGAGATTTTCAGTCTCTGTCATAGATGTGACAGTGATTTTACGCAAAGCTATTTCAGAAACGCCCCCAAGGCAAGCATGCAGTCATATGTGTCCCAACATCTACAGTTTGAGCTTGAATTACTATTCAACAGTTATACCTGCTACTGCTGTTGTTGTTATTGTTGATTACGATTATCGACATTAATTTACTTAGACACTTAGAATTTTATGTACACCCTGATCAGGAATCACATATGATTTCCATACAGACAGGATTTATTTGAAAAACTTGTGGTAAAGCATGTTAAGGATATACCATCAGCGTCACATCTGGGATTTGAACCGGCAACCCTTTAGTGCATAGCTGCCTGTGAAAGAATCCTCTCTGCAGTGGCGGAGCTGAGAACACTCTTTCTTTCTTGTTTGTTTTTGTTCACTCCCGGCTATAATTGGACAAGGTGTGTCTGACCATAAACTCATCAGCTTGTATCCAGCGCATAAACAGAGGTTAGTGAGGATTACAGAAAATGTGACTCAATCAGCTGTTGTTGATTCCCAGTAAACACACATTTGTTTGTGCCTCTCAGCGGGGCCCGGGAATCCCCGTGCCCCACCTCTCATGGGCCCCGTCGGCGGCCCGATCTCTCACAGGCTGGTGAGGAGAAGGGGGACAGCACCCTTCTGCTAACTTTTGGGGCAGCAGCGTAGCATAGTGGTTAAGGAGCGGGACTCGTAACCGAAAGATTGCTGGTTCAGTTCCCCACAGGGGCACCGCTGCTGTACCCTTGGGCGAGGTACTTAACCCACAGTTGCCTCAGTAAATATACAGCTGTATAAATGGATAACATTGTAAAAATCTGTAATTGACGTAAGTCGCTCTGGATAAGAGCGTCTGCTAAATGCCAATAATATAATGTAACTTTTTAGAGAGCCATTCAGCATCTCAGCAAAGGTAACACCGGCCTCTCAGGTCAAGAGAGGTGTTTCAGAACTCACTTTCTCATACCATAGGCTCACCTCTGACAGCTAAATTGCTACCTGTAAAGACACCGTCGCTTGGCAAGTGACTCCCATCACGTACACAAAACAGGGTGTTATCATCTGGAGATATGTGTGCACAAAACACTTATGCACATGCACACCCACGCACACTGACCAGGCTCTCGGTGTGAGCTCTGAGCGTGCTCTGATTATGAGGGGAGCGCAAAGCACCATGGGATCCAAGCCCGAACAGAGGTGCAACACCACCACCACCCCCCACCCGCCATGTGCTCCATGACTCATCGTCTCTGCACACAGAGCCTTTTTCTGCAGCACCTTATCAAAGCACAAACACAAAAATAAGCTTGTTTATAAGCAGACACACACACCCAGACACACCTAAAATACCGAGGAGCCAAATTAGAAACTAAAAGGGCAGTGTAGCAGAGGCTCGTGCAGGGCAGTCACGGACTGCTGGCTCGGCCTAATCAAGGAGACCGGTGGAAATGACCTCATAAAAACCATCCACAGAATTCCCCTCTGGCCCAAGCCAATCACACAATACAACTAAGACCATAGCCACACACACATACACACTTACACACACTTACATACACACATACACACACACACAGCATGTACGCACACACACTCACACAGACAGACACACAGACACAGACAGACACAAGCACAGTAACACACACACACACACACACACACAAACACACAGAGCGAGGTGAAGAAGTGGGTTCTGAAAGGACACGTTTCCTCTCGCCAGTGAGCTGCACCGTGAATGTCACGGCCACTCATGAGGACGGCCATTAGTCAGGCTGCACGGAGTCTCATTTCACACCGAAACCATTTTCTTCACCCGGCTACTGTTTCTCACAGCCCTTTCCAGAGTGAGCCCTTTCCAGCTCCCTCCTTTTCACTGGCAGCAGCGGAGCCCAGCCACCTGAACCAGATGCTCACCTGCGCCAGACACTCACCTGCGCCAGACACTCACCTGAGCCAGACACTCACCTGAACCAGACACTCTCCTCAACCAGACACTAACCTGCGCCAGACACTCACCTGAGCCAGACACTCACCTGAACCAGACACTCTCCTCAACCAGACACTAACCTGCGCCAGACACTCACCTGAGCCAGACACTCGACTGAACCAGACACTCGACTGAACCAGACACTCGACTGAACCAGACACTCACCTGCGCCAGACACTCGACTGAACCAGACACTCACCTGAACCAGACACTCACCTGAACCAGACACTCACCTGAGCCAGACACTCACCTGAGCCAGACACTCACCTGAGCCAGACACTCGACTGAACCAGACACTCACCTGAACCAGACACTCACCTGAGCCAGACACTCTCCTGAGCCAGACGCTCAACTGAACCAGGCGCTCAACTGAACCAGGCGCTCACCTGAGCCAGACGCTCACCTGAGCCAGACACTCACCTGAGCCAGACACTCACCTGAGCCAGACACTCACCTGAGCCAGACACTCTCCTCAACCAGACGCTCAACTGAACCAGGCGCTCGACTGAACCAGACACTCACCTGAACCAGACACTCTCCTCAATGAGATGCTCAGCTGAACCAGACACTCGACTGAACCAGACACTCACCTGAACCAGACACTCACCTCAATGAGACGCTCAACTGAACCAGACACTCGACTGGGCCAGACACTCACCTGAACCAGACACTCTCCTGAGCCAGACACTCTCCTCAATGAGATGCTCACCTGAACCAGACACTCACCTGAGCCAGACACTCTCCTGAGCCAGACACTCACCTGAGCCAGACACTCACCTGAGCCAGACACTCACCTGAGCCAGACACTCTCCTGAGCCAGACACTCTCCTCAACCAGACGCTCGACTAAACCAGACGCTCGACTGAACCAGACGCTCGACTGAACCAGACGCTCGACTGAACCAGACGCTCGACTGAACCAGACGCTCACCTGAGCCAGACGCTCACCTGAGCCAGACACTCGACTGAACCAGACACTCACCTGAACCAGACACTCACCTGAACCAGACACTCACCTGAACCAGACACTCTCCTGAGCCAGACACTCTCCTGAGCCAGACACTCAACTGAACCAGACACTCACCTGAACCAGACACTCACCTGAGCCAGACACTCACCTGAGCCAGACACTCACCTGAGCCAGATGCACGCAGGTTATGTTTGCCCCCCAGTACATGCACAAAAAACCCATCAATCATAAGCATGTTACAAATTAACCAAATCTAAGTTCAAAACTAAACTGCAATCAGTTCCTGCACTCTGTCCTACTCAGTACAGCCGACACCGATAGTACAACAGCTTAAGACTCAGAGATGTTAATCCTCCAGCATGAGCTGTTCTGGGGTCAGTAATGTATTTTTCATAAGGTCAACCTCTCACTTCCTCACAATCAGGACAATGATTCCAGTTCCCTCACTGACCTTCTCATTCTCACAACAAATATGCACAACACACAGTTGGATGCAGACGCACACAGACACCCACACACGGACACATACACAGTATCTGTGTCTTTGAGACCGGTGTCTCTCTATCGCTCACTCTGTGCTCTCTGTTCTTGTGAACACTACCTGCAGTGTTAATGCAGGGATTACCCAGCAAAAAATACTCAGCAGTTTTTCAGAGCTGAAATGTTTATTCCATCCAAATTATACGGGAAAATGAGTGCTCTTATTGTTGCAGATCTAAGACAGGCCTTTCAGCATCCTGGCTGAACAATGCGGTCTGTCTCTCCTGGCTGGCGGTGTCGGAATGGTAATGTTCTGCCCACAGAGCAAAGTCACGGCTGGAATTCGCCTCTGTCTATTCATGGGAGAGGACCGCACTCCGCGTTCACAAAGCAGGACCGTACAGCATGCTCACAACACAGGACTGTGCAGGGCAACCGTGATGGAGGACCGTACAACATGGTCACAAAGAGGGACCATACAGCATGGTCACAAAGAAGGACCGTGCCAGGCAATTATGATGGAGGACCGTACAACATGATCAAAAAGAAGGACCATGTTAGGCAATCATAGTGGAGGACCATACAACATGGTCACAACACAGGACTGTGCCAGGCAATCACAGTGGAGGACTGTACAACATGGTCACAAAGTAGGACCGTGGAAAGCAATCCCGATGGAGGACCGTGGCGGGGGGATGTCTCGATTACAAAGAACGACCACGACGAACACTTGTCTTAGAAGACAAGATCACGACTGAAACTCTGTTGCTCTGCAGTGTTGAGAGCACTGTGACACTATTGCCTGTAGCACTGAGGCTGTGTTGTAGACAGCACTGTATCCCTGTTGCCTTTAGCACTGAGGCTAAGCTACAGAGAGCACTGTATGCTTGCTGGCCAGAGCGCTGAGACTCTGCCCCAGAGAGACTGCCATGGAGACCCTGCTGGTGGTTCATCCTCCCGGTAAATCATTAGAGAGTCTGTGACCCCCACAAAGAGCAAAGGGCATACAGTAGCTGAGAGAATGACCCCCTTTCTTCTCCCAGTGAATACAAGATGCCCGTGGGGAAGTGCCTCACACCCCCCCTCTTTATTCACAACCCTCACACCCCAGGCTGTGTAAACCCTCGCCGGTGTCAGTGCGTGTGTGCGTGTGTGTGTGTTTGTGGGGGGTGTCTTTAAATCCCACAAGAGCATCCACTTTTATTCTCTCCAAGAAAGAAACAAACACAGCTTTTCTCGACCTTTCCCCCCACCCTCAAGCGCACACACACACACACACACACACACACACACACACACACACACACACACACACACACACCAAACCCCCAGTGTTCCCCCTCTGCCACCCACTTCCTATTTTCTTGCCTTTCTCTCCGTCTCTGCCCCTCCTCCTCCTCCCCCCTCTTCCATCTCCAGCCTTTCTCCGCTTTCCTTCGCCACTCTCCTTGGACCACTGCCTGGAAGCTGAGCCCACCCCCTCCTGCCATCGCCCCTCCAGAAAAACATTACTCTGCTTCACCTAATTGTTTCTCTCTGGAATTCTTGGGCTATTTTTGTCACGGTTACATAAGTCTGAAAGGAGCAAGTGAAGAATGGAGGGTGTAGGGAGGAGAAGGTGTGTGTGTGTGTGTGTGTGTGTGTGTGTCTGTGAGTTCACGTCTTTGTGCAAGAACGTGTGAGTGTGCCTGTGAGTTCACGTCTTTGCGCAAAAGTGTGTGTGTGTCTGTGAGTTGTGCCCGTGCATGTGTGTGAGTCCGCAACAGTCTCTCTGTGATGAAGTCTTTCTGTAAGAGGTACAATCAAAAAAAGGGATACGTCCCGGTTCTCAAGACCCTCATCGTCTAATGTCTGTGACAGTGATTATGGAACCTCTTCAACCTCTTCAAAACAGGGAAACTCCAGAAACACACAACAGCCGGAATGCCCAAAAACCATGCGCTGGCACCCCAGCACCCCCCTGCCCTGTGTGACACAGACAATGTCAACGACACCTCTGCGAAAAGGGATTCTCTTCCAGAGAAGCAGGACATATGAAAATACTGATCTAAGCCTGCAGCAGAGATAAGTCAATGTGACCCTGACCTTCCCTGTTACCCATGCGTGTGCACACACACGCACACACACATTTAACCTACAGGAGAGACGTGTATATCATAGATCTCCACTAGCCCTGATTTGGGTCTGAGACTAAAACGGGACTTAATCCCAAGATGGCAAAGGCCTGATTTAGCCTTAGCACGGGTCTAGCAAGGAGCACTGAAACATCCTCCTGGGAGCAGCAAGCCTCATCCTCACTGCAGCAAATGCAGCACTCTACAACGACAGCAGGGGGTGCCCTACGGTGAACTCAGCTAAGAATTTCACGGTTTGGCATGAAAGCACGACGACCTCACATTCCTATTATGGTCTGATAACAACCTCAAGCCCCTCACACATGTGTCTCATAAAAGTGAGAGGGAAATAACTGCGTGGAGGAACGCTCTGGCGGCCTTTCACCAAACCAGGAGTCTAAACAACCTGGCGTAAACCTCCACAGTCATCTGGTGCCAACTGCTCCGCATTCCTGAGATAGTGCGAGCCAGACAAAAGCATTCCATAGAGGAAGACCCACTCTACCTCCTACCATAGTAGGAAGTGATTCTTTAACACACGCTAACGCCTTACATAGAATGTCAATGATGAATGAAAGGTCATTAACAGTTTCCTTGAATAAGAGCCAGCTTTCCAGACTCCCTTGGCTGACCTAAACTACGACACGAAGCCGCTCGGTCTTTCGGTCACCGGTTCAATCAGCCCGTGAGGACTTCAGAATCCAAACCAAATGATTACTTTTCCTGTACGGAAACGCAAACACATAAACACAAGGAGAAACAACTCGGAAAGAAACTATGAAACGAGGCGTCAAACACAGGAAACCAAATATAGGTGCAAGTGTCACGTTTGTTAACAAGCCCTTAATGGATGCGTAAACGCAGTGTCTCGGATCCAAAGCAGCGGCTACAATGCAGTGTGCATAGCGTGAATGTGCCCACGTATGCAAGTGCTAAAAGTTCCAGGAGTCAAGAAAGTAAATCAGATCCTTTACTGCCCACCCCAGTACAGTGGTACACACTGTCTTCGCCCGGAGACTTTATTGCCCTTGATAAATCATTAATGTCTCTCAGACTGGGCCAAAGAGCGCAGACAAAGCGCTACATTCTTCAGCCTTTAAACTATTCACACTTCAATCCCCCACAACAGCGTTAACCATAGTGACTACCCGGGGGGAGGTACACCCCACACTTCATCCTTCAAGCACTGGTTCTGTCTGCAACTTGTGGTGAGGCGCTCGCAACGATCCACAAGAAGATTGGTTTCAGGAGAGCAGTCAATCGTTCCGATGTGACAGTCCAGGTAAGATAAAACGACAAGACAGTCAAGCTGGTATTCCAAGGTGCACCAAACGTACCGCTATGTCTCACATCTGTCCGAAAGCTTGTCATCTATAAAAAGTGAAAGAGACCCGCGTTTCGACAGTTAAGCCCGTTTCTTTGAGATCATTTAAACTGAAAACTACAAGTGTGTTTTAACCATCCCTGACCCATTTAACAAAGAAATCACAACCCACTGTTCACCGTATGGCAGTTACTCGACCCATTCTTTCTCCAGCCACGAATCACAAATTATAATCTAAATTACGCGACCAGTTAAAAACAAGTGGGCAATCGCAATACTCACTTTATACTTCATCTTGTGCGCCCTTTTGGGTTGAGATTTCAGCGTATCCAGGAAAGAAACATCCGCTGCACTCGTCGCGTAGAGGGCATGAGAAAGTGACGTAAGTGTAAGCGAAATGTTTAAAGCCGAACAGCCATAAAGATCGACTTTGTATCGAGTTTGCGATTCCTCCTGTTATTCGCAACTTGCGACCCCGGCGCGCTGGAGACGTTTCCGCGGAATTGAAGTATCCTGCAGGAGACGGCGCGCACCCCTCAGTGGCTCGGATTGCTCATTTACATAGCGGAACTGCTATTGGTCAAGATCCGGCTCTTTCCCCTCCTTCCCCAAATTTCGCGTGACGTAAGCGTGTGGAAGGACCAAATCAGGTTCCTTTTTACCACGCCGCTTCTATTAACAGAACATCCATAGTGAGAAAAAAACAATTACCCAAAAGGTACTGTGATATCATTCTGTATGCGTCATTATTTGGAGGAAATTCTGCCAATTGAGACATGAGGTCAGATTAGGGACCCATCTGACCAATTCTCTTTCCACAGATAATCATGGTAACTAAAGGGGGACCATGTTTCTTCTTCACAATAGAATTAAATGATTTAATAAATCATTTTCGGCATTACATATGCATCTGAGGGCAGCTGGATTTCCTGGTTGAATTTTGATAGTTGCAGAAGTCATTATCCGGTACAGCTGTTACTTTTTATCAACAAATCAATAACGGATGAGAATATAAAAAAAGAAATAATGAACAAGATATCGCTGCAGAGAGAGCAGAGTTGTGTCAAAGAGGAAAGTTCAGTTACAGATTTGACCTTTGTTATGGGTCGATTTGACCTTGGGTCATGGATTTCTTAAGACCGTACCACACAATCCTATCTTCCCTCTAAACACGTTTGAGCCGCAGAAACAAGTGGAGACTTTCACAAGCAGATGCAGGATGGTGAAAGCAGGAGTGGATTGCTACAACTCCCACACAGCATAAAAACTGTTATGTGTACACCATTTCCTGTGATTTTTTGGCGAATTTCAGCATCCTTCTGTCAAGCACTGAACAAAGCGCGGCCTCTGAAGTAAGAGCTCAGAGTGAGTTTCCTTGTGCTGAACATCTGCTCTCATTGGAACATGGAGAGAAGTCTCTTGTTTTTGGGGATCAAACAATAAGCGATGATTGAGCAAAAAAAGGGAGTGTTGACAGTTTGTTAGTTTTTGAAAAAATTCTATTAGTAACAATCTCCTTGCAGATAATTCACAGGGTCTTCATAGCAACTGGAGTACAGATACAGCACTAGGGGACAGTGACATTTATCTCACTGACATAAATGGAAAAGGTGTATCTGTGAGGTAACTGTGGGCCACACCAGCTGTCCCCCACTGACAGTCCCCTATTGAGTCTGCATCAGTATAGCAGCCCTTTGATCCCTTGTCCTGCAGATGTCCCTGATTATTTTAAATTTTAAAACAGCAGTGTTAAAATTGGTATATAACCACAAGTAAACAAGAATATGAAGCCCAGACTGCCGTCAATGTATGCTACTCCTGGAAACTGTAACAAATGCTAAATCTGACCTTGCTCTTGACATTTTATTCAGCCATAATATTATATAAATTTTTTTTGTAATTTGTTATTGTTATGTTTACCTTGTGATTTGTAATTCACTGTAAATTAGTGGTTATATGTGAAATTAAGTGATGTACTACTACTACTACTACTACTACTAATAATAATAATAATAATAATAATAATAATAATAATAATGAAAAAAATCAATAATACAAAATAATATTTATAAAATATATACAAAATTTTTTCTGTTATGCTGTAAAAAATCTTGTTCTTGGTCTGTTGTTCTTTTAAACATCCTTCTGTTGCTTGGCAAGATGCAGTGGTATGCAGTGCTGCCAGTAATTTCTTGGACTGGAGTTACCTGGTTAACCATGATATAAAGCATCCTTCAACGGATATTAAAAGCCTTTTTTGGATTCTGGCAGTTATGGCAGTTTGTACACTGGGTAAACATGGCAAGCCACCCATTGGACTTTTAAAACTTGTATGGTATTCTGAAATGAACATGTTTCCTCACAGGAAATTCTGAAATCTGTATTGAGCTTGTTGGAAGTGAATACAGTATCAAGAAATATCTGACTGTGCTCATTCCATAGGGACCTCATTCTGTTGGCAATAGTACTGGTTTTGTAAATGTTGCTTACAGTCCAATTTAAACTCACATGAAGAGGACAAAGCCACTTAGGTTTAAGGTAAGGGATGTCAATTTGGACAACATGCAGTCATGGTGTTTAATTAAGCTGTGCATGCAACCACCTGTGGCCTGAGGGCTGTGGTGTATGCTCCAACCCCAGACTCCACCTTGCAGCCAGACCCTTCTCACAGATGTCATCTTATTTTACATTACAGTGTTGTCATTCAGCAGACGCTGTTATCCAGAACAACTTACAGAGGTTACATTTTTTTCCATGAATCCAGATGGATATTTACTGAGGCAATTGTGAGATAAGTATCATGCCCAAGGGCACAGTAGCAGTACCACAGCAGGGAATTGAACCAGCAACCTTTCGGTTACAAGCCCTGCTCCTTACCCCTATACTATGCTGCCACCATATTACAATGCAGCTTAATCGACAGAAGCCAGTTGCACTGTGAATTCAACAAAGTTTAGAGTTTTCTCTGCATGTGGTTAATTCAAATTTCCTGTGCAGAGATCAGCAGGGTCACAAGTAGGTAAAGGAAGCTGACCCTAATCAGATCAGAGAAGGTTATACTTGATATTGGCAATAAAATCAATTGTCACAATGCCACTACAACAGTTCCAAAAAAGAAGAAGATATGATTGATTCACACAATCTACAAAACAAAATGTTCCTTAGCGGAACAAGCTGGATATAGCACTCCAATTAAAATATACTGCAAGTTGCGTAACTACCACAAAACATCAAACCACTGAATACGCTGTTCTGTTTTAAAACATGCCATCTCGTTTTTTTAATCCCACATTTTCAGACCGAAATTAATGGGCAATCACAGTGACCAAATCAAAACATCAAATGTTAGCCACGTTCAGCCCCTGAACCACATTATGCGCTCTCAAAATGTTGTCTCGTGCAGTGTGTTTGAACTCGCTGGTAGAATAATTAGGACTGGAAGCACAGTCATATCCTTCTGTGGCCTCTCAAGTGGGGAATCAGATCACTAAAATGGGACATGGAAAATTGTGTTGCCTTCCTGTGTGTTTTATTTGCTGAGGAGTGAACCATAGATTTCTTCAACCAGCAACGCAGCATAAAACCAGCAACCGAGAGCATAATTTAAAATTTCGTTTAGCCCTTTAGGTGACACCTCGTAAATTCAAATATGAAGCCAAAATAACCTTCTCATGTGATTTCCTCCTTTCAGATCACCAGCTGGTTGTGTAAATCAACACAGCTGAATTATCGCTTATTTCTGCCTGAATGATTTTATCACGTGAAAATACAACTCTTCACTTCTCAACCTTTACTGTACAGTATCTGAAAGCTTGTTCTTCAGAAGCTTTTTGTCTCCCATTAGCTGTGAAAGTGACTTTGTCAACCTCACTTGAAGATGTCAAAGTGTCAATTAAGTAAATGAAGGAATAATAATGACAAGTATATCGCAGCAATCAACTGCACCCTGTTTTACTACAGTAAATGGACATTTAATGACCCAAATAACAGATATTAGAGTAGCAATGATGGCATGTGTCTTTTAAAGGTTGAAAAGCTGTCCCATGGTGAAAGCTCTGGCATGTGTTTCTCAATGTCCTCAGGTTCCCATCTCCATGCATCAACATAGCCATCCTCTGATGAAACACACGTATACACACACTGCACACACACACACTGCACACACAGTCCCCGGCAGGTCATCACCAGCAGTTTTAAGGTACAAAATAACGTTGCAGTGATTGGGGTGTACTCACCTTAGCCTGTGCGCTTGGCAGCCTGTGACCTATGCGGAGACGGTGACTAGCAGACAGAGTGATGAGAAGTGAGAGGACACACCCAGGCTGCTGTCAGGAAACTGTCTCTCCCACTGTGAAGATACTAGGGGGCCCATGTGGTGTGTGATGTCAGGCGCCACACGAACCTGTTGTGAAAACAGCATTAAGCTTATTTGCAGCATACCGCGTTTGTGCATTTGGTGTCCTTTCTCCAGAGTTCCCTGATTGTGTGTCCTCAGTTTCTCAAAGTCAGTTTTTTGTGAGTTTGGTAGCATTCACAAAGAACTGAATGCAGTCAACCAGAAAGGGACTGTGTGTGAATGTGGGTGTATGCAAAACATCAAAACCATTGTCAGGACAGTTAGCAGGTTAAAGTTTCCCTTATTTCAAGCTCACAAGCCTTTACTAACATCACAGGCAATAGTGTGGGCAGCGTTCTCTGTGTCTGTGTGCTGAGGGCAGAAAAGTCAGAGAAGTTGATGGTGCATGTTCTGGGCAAACTGACACACAGCTAAGCTCTCACTGGTGTTCACAGAAGCAGCTGTGAGAATAACACACACAATTGTTTGTCTGCACCTGTTTCCTACTCTGAACTCCCTCCTCCACATTTTCCTTTATTTTTTATAAAAAGCACAAAGCAGTGTAACTGAAACTGAGAAAAATATGTTTTTCTAGTTTTTTTTTCACTTTGAAGGAGGAGTCATGCCATCACTGACATTTCCAGCCCAGCTCTATTGTGGGGAAGTGGAGCCTTGACCAGTTGAGTCAAGATTTTCTTTTCCAAGCTCCTAGGACTTAGGAAGAGAGATAAGGAGAATGAAATGCCCATGACTTCCCGTAGACAGATTCTGTGTGCTGAGGCTCTGCGCTGAGTTGGGTTGTGTAACCAACCAAAATCCTTTATTTGAAGTGTCAGAATAGAAGCCAAACAGGCAAAGGCCAGAGACAGATTAGAGCAAGCCTTCAGCTACCACACATATCCATGGCAACCGTCTCTATGGACAAAACACTCCCACCTCTACTGTAACAGCAGTCAAAGCAGTGTCAAAGAAGAGCACAGAGAACTGAAGAAACTGCTGCGGAGTTATATTATTAGACATTACAGTATTTATACATTACATCATTGAATTTTCTCAGGAGACAGCTGAAATGCCTGTAGCTCATTGGATTTGCAAGCATCAGTAGTATGCGAAGCTCATGACCTTACCCAGATGTGGGATTAGGTTGGGGAGGTTGGTTGGAGGTGGGGTTGGGTGCAGATGAAGAAGGGTTCAGAGGTTGAGCAGCAGTGCCAGCAGCTCGGAGAGCACACGGGAAAGAGGCGCACCCAAACCCAGAGCAGGACGGGCGGGGTTAGGAGGCCGAGGCCTGGCTCAGCGGATGCTCTGTGTGTGGGGGGTGGCCAGGGCGCTCCCAACAGGCTGTTCCCGCGGCCTCCCAGCCTTGCCCACTGCTGGGTGCTGAGTCCAGGTTCTCTCGGTGCCCCCCGACCCCGCTGACCTCTGACCTGGCAAGTATGTTTTGGAATCTGTGGCATGTGGGGGCATGAGGAGGGGTATGCATTTACTGTCCAAACACCCAGGAGAAGCGTGATGAATATGTGGTGAGATGGGCCTGTCCTCTCCACCACACTTTTATGGACCCATTTCTCCTGAGCTGGTAAAACCCAGACTCTCCTCATGAGCTTCACCTCTTACCATCACCATTCCAACAACAGGAGTGCTGCTACAATAAAAAGGGATTCTGTCAAATAGTTGCTTTTTTTCTTTTTGCCTTTGGGTTTGATGTTTCATATCATAGCAGCAAACTTATCAAACATAAACAGTCACAACCCACCCCCACAGGTACTGGGCAGTGATGCATGCTGGGAAATAATATTACAGCTGGAGTTCACTTTAAAATTCTTTGATGGCAGAATGAGTTGTTAAAAATGAGAGAGGAAGTTTGAAGAGACGAGATTTGCCTGAATGACTCCACCCAGATGCTCTTGGGAAACGTCTCACTGCTGCATTTGCACATAGTTCTGGGTCCCTTGTCCTTGGTGGATGGCTTTTGTTTTGCTTACAAGTTTGAAATGGCGCGCGTGATACAGGCCTCCGAATATGGTTCACAGTAAGAGGGTAATCTTGTGTTTGTTGTTGTAGTTAGGAGAACGGTCAATGGTATTTGCCACTGTTTATGCATAAATAACCCCACGTGCACACAGCGCCCAGCCATATGCAAACAACACCATTGATATATTGCACAGCTTGTCACTGGCGAAATATAACTCTTCACTCACATTTCACATGGGCATTTTACAGTAGCTGTGACTTCCCCTATTAACTACAATGACACTTGGTAATTTGTGCTCATAATTCAAAATTTGTTTTTTTGGTTTACACTGATGTCTGTGCTTGTATGTGTTCCCGCAATGATGTACTGTATGATGCTAATTTTCCTGTGGGGTTTTTCCATGATTACCCACAATGTACTTCTCTCTATAGTGACCACAATGCTTTGCTTCCCTGTGGCACCAACTGTCCAGTATGAGGCCCACAGTCAGCAACGGTGCTTCAGATCTTGGCTTATTTGCTGGAGCGGACACTTCTGTGCTTAGATGTCATGCAATAGGAGTTGAGCAGGTGACCACATTGCCCTAGATAAGCCTAAGATTAGTGCTGTGTTTTTATTTTCAGCCCATACACACACACTCTTCTGTGACCTACAGGTCTGTACACGTTCAGGAACTGTAGAAGCCCCAGCAACAGTGTCAGACTAGGCCAGAATTGGTCAGCCTGACCTACATTGCAGAGAAAACACATAGTAATAGGTATAATAATAATAACGGCACAGCTGTAACCATGTGATATGTGATGACAAAAATCATAAAATTAATAAAAATCAAGCTCTTTAGTGTGCTCCTGCATGTGGAGGGTAACACACAGCGTGCATTTTAAATCATTCTGAGTGAGAGAGAGGACTCAAAGTGTTTGAGAGCTCTGAAAATAACGTGTGTAAGAAGACTCAATGTGTATGAAAGTCAAGCTCTGAACGTATTGTTCACAAGAGAGGACTGGAAGTGTTTTATGGCCAATCTCTGAAAATACCGCGTGCGCGTGAGAAGACTAAAAGCGTTCGAAAATGAAGCTCTGAATATACTGGGAGCCAGGGAAAGACTGAAAGTGTTTTAGAGTGAAAGGTCTGAAAATATTGTGTGTGTGTGAGAGAGAGGGAGAGAGAGGGCTGAACGCAGAGTGCAGGGGTTTTTGGCACGCTGCCAGCGTGTGATTTATGGACAGACTCCATCCAGCCTTTGTGTTTCCCTGGCAGGAGCTGTCCAACTGGGGGTTTCAGGAATGGGGGTCTGTTTCGTGAGGGCTTCTTTTGATGTAGCGTCGGTGAAGATGCAGTGTCTCTGGCCTGACTCCTCTCTTCAACCCCCATCTCCCCCCCCAGCCCCCTGTACACAACCCTCTCCCGGGGCAGCCATTTTGTTAGGAGACAAACGGCTTGCGGTTGTTTAGGCCTCCCTCCTGACCGCAGTACGGCTGACCTACTTCAGCCTCACCAGAAATATAAACCCTCCTTTCCTCTCTTTCAGGTTTTTCAGAACAGCTCTGTGTTCACACATTTATTAGGTCATAGCTTCAGTCACTCATATATCCCTGCATTCTCCTCAATGTGTCCTACACAGCTACTGGACAACACAAATCACCTCATTGCTGCGCACCACATACGTACACATTTCAGCTATATGTTACTCCTATTGTTCCGGTTGAGAGAGCTGTCTGTGATGTTTGTCAGTGAGTCTGCTGAGTATTGTGGGTCTGAAGAGACAGACAGCCTCAGCTTCACTATAAAAACAAACAAGCATGACGTGTGACAACTTCAGATCAAACAATGATGCGTCTGTGCTGGATTAACATTGTTATGAAACTGAATATCTCCCTGCAGACAGACAGACCTGCGATCTGCTCTCAGTGTGACGCTGACCACCCCCGACATTCAGCAGACGAGTGTCCTAAATCTACTGCTATCTGAAAATCAGCCAGTGACCTGCTACTGACATCATACACACGCATGCACGCACACTGACAAACGTACGATCGTCCCTCTAAGTCAGGAGAAAAATCCAGCAGGAATGCACACTGCCCCAGTGTCAGTGCTGTCTGTGCTGTCTCGGCTGACCGCCTGACACCGTCCAATCAGCTGTGAGGCTCCGGGTCTCCCCAGGACACAGAGCTTGGCTTCCTCCAATCAGGAGCCATTCCCCCCCTGGTCCTTCTCCAGAGGTTAAATTCTAGTGCAGCCGAAACTGAACTTTATTGACATTTACATTTACAAAAGCAGCTCTTGTGCAAATTAGCGGTGCACATTGAATAAACATTCTCCCTCATTCTCTCTTTCTGTCATTCTTTTTTATCACTGTTTATCTTTGCTAAGGAGAGGGGAGTGTTTCTGTGCAGTGAATACCCAAGTCTTCATTTTGTTTCTACATAAATTTTATCATCAGTTACCAAGGTCCACAGAGGCTACACATCAGCATATTTATATAAAAGTTGACACCCAAATCTAGCCTTGCTTCATACCATGGGGAAGTAATCAATGTGGTTCCTGAAGCTGGGGCAAGGACAGTTAAACAGAGGGGTGCATTGCTGGCATTTAGCAGACACTCTTATTCACATAGTCACATAGGTTACAATTTTTGCATGTTATCCATTTATACAGTTGGATATTTAATGAGGCAATTCTAGGCTAAGTACCTCGCCAAAGGGTGCAACTGCAGTGCCCCAGCAAGGAATTGAACCAGCAACCTCTCGGTTATGAGTCCTGCTCCTTCACTCCTACACTGTCACCGACCAAACCCTCAGTAAGGCAGCATCAGCATCACAGAGACTCCACAGGTTCAGAGGTATGAGGTTCTCTGCTCCAGTCCTGGAGCACATGAAACAGGTCACGCCGACGCGCCGCATACAGCTGCACGCTGTTTATTTACAGTGTTTATTTACAGCCCTCAGGCTCACGCACGCTGTGTTCGCTGGCATTGATTTTCCGTACCAGCGGAGGGACAAAGCTGTTTCCCAGGCGTTTCTCTGGAGCGCGGATCCGCAGTCTGTGCTGAGAGCATTACGGGCCGCTCAGTCTCCAAACAGACAAAACAGACAGCAGACGCAAAAGACATCACGTTAAGTCCGTCGGCCAACAGTTTGTGCCTGGACTGCTCCAAACATTTGGTTAACGAATTTCATGCATTTGAGCGCAAACACAGAAACATGTTCATCTATGACATTCATGAGCAATGCTTCTTTCTGCCCTTCTTTTTTTTTTTGGAAGTCTTCTGCAAACAAAATTACTTTTGACAGCCAACCATCCATTTTACAGGCAAGAGGAAAAACCGTTGATCTACTTGCACAAAATTTGAAGGATTATGTTAAACGTATTTAGCTATGTGCCTACATCTAGAACTCTGTGGTCACTATGTCTGTGTGATTTTAAGAGTCTTTATTACACACAGTTAATAGGATTAAATAAAGCTCCAAAGTGCTGTGAGCCAAGAGCAGCCACAAGAGGAAGAGGGTAAGTTATTCCTCACACAGCTACGTGCAGTTTTGCTCAATCACTATCATCATGATCCTCCTCCTCCTTCTCCTTATCATCATCAACATTAACATCATCATCATCATCATCATCATAAAGAGCTCATTTTCAAAGAAAGGCTGATGAAACTTGATAGGATAGTAGTGACTTTTAAACAGCAGAAGAACTAAGTTGTCAAATGGTAACATTGAGTCACTTCTCAAAATGGCCCTGACCACTCACCTAATGTGGGGAGGCAGTGAAAAGCAGGTCACACAACCTGCCCTTGTTATGCACATGTTAAGAGAAACACAAAGAGCAGAGCGGTGAATTTCGCCACTGTCGCGCAGCACTGCATGCAGTTCAGAGGACAGTTTGTCTGAGTCATTTCCAGAGGTGGACCGGTTACACAACCCTGGTGCCCCGCCAACCTCGTCCACAAATGAAATCTCATTAATGTCATATTTGCCTCTCTGTTTTTGCAAATATCAAAGGAGATCACAGCTCCCCCCCCCACACACACACAGGGATTTCTGTCAGTATTGGTAAAATCCTGATTTTACAGGGCAAGATGGTGCATGAGTTGGGGAGGAAGGCTTGTTAATAGAACAACAGGGTTGGCTACCTCACACCTGTGATCACCCCCCCCCCCAGACACGCCCCCACACCATCCTCCCCCACATCCAAACTGCCTCGGGGGCCTGCCATTCCCGATATGCTGCGCTGCATATTTCTGGTGAAGAAAACACATAGGACCACATGTCCGCATCTCTTTAATTTATATTTAATCTGTTTAAACGGCCCCGTTTGAATGTGAATGCAGCATATTTCCTCCTCGTGGATGAAATGTGTGTAAAGAATCCTGGCTTCTGTCCTGCATCTGCCAAACTCGTTTGCAGAGATCTGACGGTGCACAGTGCCTGTCTGTCAGGCCCCGAGCCAGCAGCAGAACTGGGTCATGTTTTTCCCTCTCCGAGAACAGAATTTATCCCAGCTCTCTCTGCTCCTCGACCCAACAGGACTACGGCCCACCTGAGGACGGGACCTGGGTTTTTTTTCGCGGCTTGCGTCTCTTTCATGTGTGACTTCAGTGCTGTCAGTTTGACTGATGTAAGCTGAGGAGAGCAATTGCATGCAAACTCAGCAGTTCCTCTTTGAATCAGGAGTTTTACACTGGTAAAACGTTCACGTTGGACAAAGAAACACCCAAGAACAGTGTGTAACGCAGATCGTGTTACTGAATGCATGACCGAGTTATTGAGCACTCATCTGTGGGGATTCTCTCCTCAGAAACGCTGAGAAGCACAGAACAGACACAAAGAAACACAGACACACAATTGCATAAGCGCACAGAATCAGACACACAATTGCACACACTGACCACCCCCCTCACACACACGCACAGACACATACATACACACACAAAAACAAATACACACACAGATATACACACATGTGCACTCACCCACACACACAAACACACAATCACACACACACAATCACACACACACACACACAGCACGAGCTGTGTTTAGGAGTGCAGTTTGAGAGTTAAGCACTTGATAATAGCAGTGGTTAGCAGACCGCTGACGGCTCTTTTGAAGAGTCTTCGGATTAATACCTTCCTGCTGCTCTGTTTAGTTTTCCTGAGTGACGGGTTCAATTGAGGGGCCGACCCTATTCCTGCGGAACGAGGGAAATCCTTTATTTGTCATTTGGGACTAGACCTGTCTGGTCTGCTTTCCATACAGCACTTCTGAAAGTGATCTATGCAGCAAACGCCGGCGCTAAACATTGGTCAAGAGGTCTGCAGAGCAGTGCATCAAGCAAGGTCTGTATGTGTTCAAATAGACACATACCACAGAGATAAAAGATTAGATGAACAGGTGAGATGAGTATGTTAAATGAGAAGTGTAAAGATAATGATGGGGCAGCAGTGTAGCATAGTGGTAAAGAGCACCTGGGGCACTGCTGCTGGACTCCTTTGGCACACAACCGACAATTTCCTCAGTAAGTATCCAGCTCTATACATGGATAACATGTAAAAACTGCAACCTGTGTAAGCCGCTCTGGACAAGAACGTTTGCTGAATGACAACAATGCAATGAATGATACTTGTTTAGACAATATTCCCAGCTGCTCCTCCACACACATTAAGACTGAAGTCCTGTAGGGCAACAGTGTGCCCAATTTTTCCAATGTGGAAAAATGTATTTGCTTACGTTACTGTGCTCTTCCATAGAGGGGCAACCCAGAATTAATGCCAGCTCAGGTGGGCATGTGAATTCTATTGACACCCCCACAAGCCCCCAGTAGCCCCCAGCACTGTTTCTACTTAATACCAGTATTCTCTTTCTCTCCAGGGACAAAGTGCCATTGAATCACAGAGGGCACCTGTAGGGTTTATTGCGTAACTTGGCCGAAGAATGGGCTGGCTGGTTTTGTTTTCACTCCCCTTTGTTCCTGCTGACAAACGGCCATAGAAACATGGCTTTAAGCTGAATTAACAAGCTCTTTTCCCACGTACTCCTCTTTCTTCCTGACGTCCCATTAGCGGCAGCGGCTAACACTTGGGGAGAGAGCACTCAGACGTTCCCTGCGTCCCTGAATTCTCATTATTCGGCTAAAGCGATTTCCCGTCTTCCCACCCTTTCCTCTCTGCGAGAGTGAGGAATTCAGGGCATTGGGAGGAATCTCCAGGTGAAACAGCAACAAGGGGCTCACTCCCAGCACACTGACCCCCCCAACGCCCCCCCTCACCCCCTAGAGGTGAGGGAGACTCTGCCTCTCCTGCATTCAGGATGTGATCAGTGCTTAATATCTGTCCAAGACCGCAACGTGGCCAGAAAAATCTGATTCCACCATGAAATGAATGCTCAGATATAAAGGTTTCACGCTATGCATGACCAATCATTTCCTTGAAGGGTTCAGTACTTCCACTCAACATAATATGGATTCAAATGTCAATATTTTTACTGGAGCTGTGCAAGGTAAAATAATGTATGTTGATTTATGGAATTCAAAACATACTATGTATTATCTTATTAGGTCAAGGCATGTATAATGTATCACCTCCTTACATAAAGACATTTCCTTAAGTGTAATATTCTACGTATACCATAACATATATGATAAAACTATATATAAAAATAGACTCTTCCGTATATGCATAAAATGAAAAAAAGGAAGAGGCCATAGTAACTGGTGCATTCATTCATTGGTTCACTGCAGACTTCACTAGTGCATATATGGGTCTGCAGAGGCCCGTTACCGGCCAGGGCAGGGAGCTGCGGAGAGAATTCCGTCTGTGGTGTTTCTGTTTTCCAGATCAAAGCATTCTAAATTCTAAACAGGAAACAAAGAGCTGTTCCGTGGCAAAGAGAGAAAGTACAGGGAGAGAAGCCTGTTTGGGGTTCACAGAGTCTCTGCTCCCTCACGAGAGATGAACATTTGCTTGCAGTTATTAACACTCATCTTGAAGGATTCCGTGCCTCTGAGGCTTAGGGCTTGTTTTTCTTTTTGCTGTGTGGTCAGATGTACGTTACACTCTACTGGACGACAAACAGGAACAACTTTCAGTCACACATATACAAGATGTGAGAGATCAGTACTTTCTGCACCACGAGCTAAATTTACTTTTTTTTTTTTTAAAGCAAGTCAGACGACCACTCGTGAGAATATGCTGCGATCTTATCAAACCCCTGATTAAGTTTAGCACCACCCCTTCTCCCCGCTGGCCTATTTGTCTCAGAATAACAGGAAGTCCCAAAGGCAGTGAATGGCCACACACCTCTCATCCCTGCGCAGGGGCTATTGTGAGGGCCCCTCAGCTTCCTGTCTCCAGTGAGTACCCACAATGCAGCAGGGCCAGGTGCTCATTAGCCTTGTTAGCGTGTGATCCGGGGGAAGGGGGCGGGGCCAGTTCTTTCACATGGCCAGATAAGGAGCTGGCACCCAGCTGCCACAGAACTTTCCCATGAGACTGCCATGGCATTGTGGCAAAGCAGGGAAAACATTTTGAGCGAGCTGTGCAGGACAGCCGGGAAGGACAGCAGACCAAATTAAATAAGCTTTTTAAGAGACGTGTTTACCTTTCACGCACGTCCGTCCCTAACTTTGGAAACACCAGCTTAGCCTTAAGTTTGACTCACCTCTGCGTCCTCCCACACCCAGACAGGAAGCTCTGAAGCAAGACACGTGCACCACACACGCCCACATATACAATAACAATGACTATTTTTCACACCATAAGCCGCACAGTGCAGTACAGAGAAGCTGCTGCTGATCATAAGAGCAATGCAGTCCCTGATGACGGCCTTGTAAATGTATAGAGGCCAGATGAGGGGGTCAGAAAGGTACTTAACCCGCAATTGCCTCAGTAAATATCCAGCTGTCTAAATGGATAACATTGTAAAATGTTGGATGGAGTGGATGAGATATGGATATGAATGGATAAGAGTGTCTGCTAAATGCCAGTAATGTAATGTAACAAAGGCAATAATGGCTGCCATCAAAACCAGCTGATGAAGTAGCCTAGATGTCTGCGTTACATGGCCCAGCCATTTGCACTCTGAACTTGGCGTTGTTACAGCGGGAGTCCGTGAGGGTGCAGGGATCTCACGCTGCAGGAGTCTCCGATTCCCGCTGTCCTCTCGCAGAGACAGGGACGACTCTGGCCCCGGGCGTCGTGTGGGAAGCGGTCATTACCTCCCCCGTTGCGCTGAAATCGGAGATGACACCACTTAGGGCTGCTCAGAAAAGAGTGCGTCAGCCCCCGAGTGGAGTTTACTCGCAGGTCCCCCGGGAGGGGAGGGGAGGGGAGGGGAGGGGAGGGGAGTGGACCGCAGACGCCTGTGCCTCTGCTGAAATATGTCACCACAAGGCATGCGCTTTGCATGTGAGAAGCTGATTGTAATGTCACGTAAGAAACAAGACAGCTTGTCACGCAAAGCTTAACATCCGTGCATCCCATTTCACGAGACATGAAGGTGGAATATTGCCATGTGCTGGAAGGGGGAGAACAGGACTGAAAGAGCAGGATGTTCACGATAAGAATTTCACAGATGAGCGTGTGTGAGTGTGTGTGTGTATCTTGTAGCTGAGAAGCTCCTGTGAGATTCACACCTCTCTGCAGGGTGACCTCTCTGACACGCACAGCTGTCCTCTCTCTGTGCAGCACAAAGCCTACCTCTGAGAGACAGCTAACACGGCACAATCTCACAACAACGCTGTTATGGGAATGTCGCTAAAGCCCTCTGTCTTAGCTGTGTGGTGGGAGTCTGATTTATTCCAGTGTGAGGTTTTTTCCGGGCGATGCTGCTACCTCTGAGGCGATGGTGAGGAGGGTGGCGTCTGGATGAGAGCCCGTCCTGGAGCATGACCTGGGGAATCCCCTTACCCAGTGTCTACAGAGTGTGTGTGTGTGTGTGCGTTTGCATGTCTGTGTGTGTGTATGTGTGTGTGCGTGTGTGTGTGCGTGTGCGTGTGTGCGTGTGTGTGTGGCAGTGGAGGATGGAATGCATTTCTGTCTTCCTGGGTGCGTTTTGAAAGCGGTTCAGCTGTGATCCCCACAGGGGTGAATCCCGCACAAACTTGATCAAACATCGATGCCCCTGTGTTATCCAGGCCGTGCTTGTTTTGTATTTGTTCAAGTACACTGATTACTGTGCCTGTTTTGTCAAGTCTTTAGTTCCTCACCAGGGTGTGCTTGGCTGAGATCTAGGAGAATATTTACTGGAAACATGAAGATTTACGAGTCCCTCTTTTCACCTCTCTCCTCTCCTCTTCCCTCCCTCCCTCTCCCTCTGTGTTGGACGTGAGTCCTGTCTGTTGAGATGATAATCAGACAGAAGGATCACTGCAGTTGTCTCCTAGGTGTTGGGGTCCAGCTCTGTCTGTATATCCCACAGCGGAAGGATGCAGCGCTGGGGTTAGACAATCTGTGCTGTGAGAGTTTTAACAACTGATCCAGCTTGAACAAACCAGCTCTCATCTGACAGAATTTACCGGACTCACCATCTGAAGCAAGTGTGGCTCACAGATCGAATGGTGACAAAATCCCCTGACTGGATATAGGATGCTAGATGCCAGCATACACCCTGTGGTGACCCTGTGTGTTTATCATGGTGCAGGGCAGGGGGGAGGGTCTCCAGGAGACACAGATTAACATTTACTCATTCAAACACACACACACACGCACATACGCACACACACACACACACCTACATTAATTGGCTCCTTCCCCTTCCCTTCCTCGGAGACTGGATAAGGGCTGGATGATTGGACGCTAATTGACTCCTCCCCCTTCCTCAGTGGTTGGTGATTGGAGGGCTTTGATAAGGTGTGTGTCAGTGGTAAGTGGCTCATGTTGAGTACTAAGTGAGAGCACAGTACCCTGCTGCTCCTTCAGTCATCATCCTCTGCTACTGGATAAACTCTTGCTTTTTTCCCAACTGAACAACTCAGAGAGCTTAGCCATCAGCACATATGTGTATTGTTAGTAGGTATGTGTTAGTAAAGTAAAAAACACGCAACTTTGTGTTTTTTTGTGCTTGCATATTATGTACAGTTGTGCACAAAGAAGCCAACTTGAAAACTCGAAACAAAACAAAACATTCGAAACACTCAAAACATTGAAACAAAAACAGATGAATATACTACAGCTTTTCGTGCTTTCGAGCTTTTTGCAGTCATTTATTATAATATGAATCAATACAAATATTAGTTGTTAAAGAATGTTTCACACCTTTCCCTACATTTTGCAGCTAATATTTTTTTTAGTAGTTGATGTACACAGCCGTGTTGAGGTGTCCTGAAAGCTGGGGTGGTGACTTAGAGCTCATGTTACAAACACACTCTCCCCCGTCACATGACAAACGGCTCCTCTAACTCAACACTGAACTACTCCATTCTTATTCACAGTTCCCAAGCAATACAAAGAACAGCTGGAATGTAATATTAATGTCTAAAGCGTTTACTGTCCTTTCAAAGAAAACTTTCCATTGTGTACTACAGTGTGCTTGCGTAATACAAAATTGCATGGTGGATACACAAATTATATACAGTACATATATGCCACATATTTCCACATACAGAAAACATGTAAATCCTTATACTTTATTTTCACATTTGACCTACTTTTTGTCCCTTTTTTCATGTAACATACAAAATATTTTTGGGACATACTTTTTAACATGCGTCACTCCTCCCTAAGGGTGGTTACCCACTCCTTATTTTCTCATTAGCACTTGTTAGTGCTCAGCTCTTAAGAGTACAGCGTAGGACGACGCTGTCCTTGCATGTCCAAACCATGTGAGAGGGGCTCTCCTGCAGCAGAGCTGCTCTGACAGGTGTGTCTGGGGCCCCCGGGGCGGATGTGAGAGTGCCCCCCCCACCTTCTGGGCAGCTGCCGCTCGTCTGCGGTCATCAGCAGAGTGGCCGGGGCAGCGGGTTCGCCGTGGCTTTTAACAGAAAACGCCCGCTTAATCATCTGTGACAACGTTCGTGGGGCTCTCCGGCACCAGACGGCGATTTGATAGAACGTAATCGAATACACCTGTCTGCATCCTGCTCCTACAACGCCGGTGTCAGCAGGCCAGACCAGGACAAATCCGATTAACGCGGATCCGCACACCCGGAGAGAAGGGGTGGGGTGTGGGGGGGGAGAGAGAAAGCGTCCTCTCTTTCACTCAGGAGATCACGTACCTGTAAGAGCGTGTGATGTTTTCACAATGTTTTTGTAACGTTGCGGAAATATTATTGCCTGTCACTGCAGCACTACTTAATGTTATGCACAAGGTCGGATCGGATCTCGTGCGGTTGATAAGCCTGAAGTGTCGTTATTAAGGGAACCAGCAAAACTGCAGTTTCACTGCGCCGTATGCTGTGTCACCATGCTGTGTTCCTCTTCTCTCTACTGCGTCAGCCTCACAGAGAGAAGCTGTATTTATACAACAGTGTTATTCCCATAGAGTCTACAGATTCCACAGGCTTGATTACAACCACAAGACAGCTACCACTGCAAGAGACCCCCTCCTCCCCCCACCACAAACACGCCCAAAAATACAGCTGCTTTAATTACATCACCGATACGCATTTTAATTTCATCCCAAAACACATTAAATGGAAATTATTTTCCAAACGCTCATCATTCACTCCATTGTCCCTGTCACAGCTCATTCCCAATCAGGGCTCATCAAACCCTGGCATAATGACATGCAAATGATCACATCATCCGACCAATCAAGGAGTCTAAAGAAAGCCGTGTAAACAAACAGGAAGACACAAAAGAGGAGAAAGCCTCGGTCGTTACAGTGATGGATGGCTTCCAGGGAGAGGCTGATGAGTTTACTCTACTCTTCCATGCTGCACAAACAGAGTTTGGGCGATTTGTCTTTTAGAGGGAGGACTTCAAATGAGCCAGAATGCACTTCAAAGTCAGGGGTTCGAATGGAGATGACTTGGCTGAGAGGCTGAGCCCAGCACAATGTTTACTGAGCAACTGTTCCCTCACACAGCTCATCCTAGAGGGTATTCCATACACCTGGAACGGGTGGGGGAATCACCTTTTTTTCATTCATTTAGCAGAAGCTCTTATCCAGAGTGATGTCCAGCACAATGGAACAAAAGTGTATCCATACAAGTTAAATGATCAACGGTGTCAGACCAGGCTAACAATTCAATTCAATTCAATTCAATTCATTTTTATTTATATAGCGCTTTTTACAACACAAGTTGTCACAAAGCAGCTTTACAATGAACAAAGCAGCTTTACAATGACAGCAATCCCAGACCATTGAGTATGAGGACAAGTAACTTGTGCTAACCTGAAACTATAACACTAAGGCAGGTCCAATACCATGTGCCTCCTTATAGTGTTTTCCCTCTGAACTGTCGTGCTACGTCTCTCCCACTTACCTCAGGTCGAAGGGATTGGTTAAAAAAGGAAAATTGCCAGACATCTCATGCCAGCGAACCTGAGAGCTTGTACTAGCTTCCATACAGTACCTTTGGAATGATATTATTTGCTTACTCAGAGGGATTTGCAGTACATTGCTTAGAATTTACATGTAATCCACTGAGCCAGCTGGATTTATTACTGATGTAATTCAGTTAAAGTACATTGCTTAAGGGTACACTTTACTGAGAACTGAACCTGTAATCATCCAGTAAGCCGCACTTCCTGACTGCTATGCCCTCGAGCTAGCTAACCTACCATATTCACACACTCTGTAGGCACACAGTAATACAGAAAATGAAACAAGGTAGAGTGTGCTTACGACCTCAGATCTTTATATTGCTGCCATTTGCCATAGATGAAATTCAGTACAACCCTTGCACATCCCAGTCTTTCCCAGCCAAGTTCCGGCTGCTGTTTTTGTTCATACTTGTTTTTGAGAACTTGTTCATTGTAAATGTGTTTTTTTTTTCCTTTCCACACGCCAGGCTATGATTTCAGTGACACTAATGCATAGTATGAAAAACTATTTTTCATATTGATTTCAAAGTGGGCCAGGTGAAAAGACACCCTGTTTTCCTTTAGGGAAAGACACCTGACACAGCTTAGACACAACTGGTCTTGAATGAAAAGAAGGGGACTCAGAGACTCAGACAGGACTGAAGAGGTTAAAAAGCAAAGTAATGCCCCACCTGTCTCTCCCCATTGAGGGTAAACAGCTTTGAAACCCGATAGGGTGGGGGGGGAAACGTTTCATCTGCCTCGACAGCACAGACAAACTCTTGTCTTTACATTGGAAATGACCCAAAGTTGAAGCTTCACCAGGCGTGAGTCACACTGACTGATCAGTGTTCAGCTGTCACTCCACATCTAAGGAGAGCTGCCCTTTGTGATCTTTGTGGATATGTAGAGCACCTTAGAGGGAACTTTTTAAAATACAGGAACCTGTGGGGTGGCCTCAGTCTCCCAGCATGTACAGCTTTTGAAATCAACACCTTCATCAAAAATACAGTGGATGCGTAGTTTTGTCGCTAGTCTTGTTCCTCAACTGAAAAACTAGCATGTACAGTGCACAGAGAATTGAGGGCATTTCTTTTACTGGAAGTGGAACGCTTAACTGTGAGGGAGAGGGATGTGGCAGAGAGCCACTCTGTGCTGTGATAGCATCCACACAGATCTGATCCAGAGTCAGTGAGGCAGCAGAGGCTAACTCTCTGAAGCAGATAAGACCATGAACAACACAGAACAAATTGCCCTTGAAAAGTGATGAGATACACTCTCTCTATTTGATATCAGTGGCAGGAAGAAGAGGGTCTGACGGAGGAGGGGGCGGGGGGGCAGGGAGTCTACACAGTTATTTAGTTTGAGTCACTGAAACAGGAGCATTTGTTCATTCATTCAGAGAGAGTGTGACTGTGCAGAGAACACTCTAGAGTCTGGTTGCAAGTGGCTGTGCGCAGAACTGTCTAGAGTCTGGTGGTAACATGTGGCTCTGACACGAGCAAACAGTAAGCTCAGCTTCAAATGTGTGAAACACAACACTGGAACTGCCTTAGCCATAGAGGGGGAAGAGTGAGAGCTGCATGAATACTGGCTGAATTTTACAGTCTGGGAAATTACTGCCTTATGCTCTTATGTGCTGGGATGTGTCTGTGTGTTTGTTTGTGAAAAATGGTCCTTCTGAAATGTGGTCCTCTGGTGAAATGTTCCTCCTTGTCTTTAAAAGACCAGCAGTGTGACGATCCTGAAGGAGCAAGGAGCTACTTTGAGGGTCAGAGTGTCTTAGAACCTTAGAACCCTTACTTTTTAGCGTGTTTCTGCCAATAGTCTCACATATCTCATTCATACTCAAATATGGGAGGATATACAAACCTTAACCAGGGTGTTAAGTTCTACCCAGCCTTCTCTGAGACCTCACTCTCCTCTGTGTGTGGGAGGAACTACCATGGCAGACCACCTGTGTAAAAAACACTCCTACTTATAGCTGCGGTCACATCGCTGATTGCAGAATTGTAGTTTGGTCAGGATAATGTAATCACCAAATACAATTTGAAAACTATCACCTCTGACTGCAAGACCAATCCCAGCTCAGAACTCTGGTGTTACTCTGGAGAGAAGGACTAATCCCCTCTGACATGTAGCTAAGTGGTGGGTCAAGGCAGTGACCTCTTTGCCATTAATTTGACTGTTTACATAAAAATACAGCATACTCTCCTCCTTCCTCTTCTTTTTTTCAGCATGTACTTCCTCTTGTTTTCTCTTAATGTCTTCTTCTCTCTGCTCTCATCCTTTTGATGCTGAGTAGCTTGATGTCTTCGCACGGCAGTTTTTCCTCTCTTCTCATGTGTGACTTAATGTGTTGCGCGAGTTGAGCTCGCTGCAACCTCTCACTTGAACTTCTCACTGGGGCTTCCAGTAAACTCTTGCGGTGAGAGAGAAAAGAGGGGGGGGAAGTCTTCACCAGGGGTATTTTTTGCTAGATAGCCCCCCTAGCTGCTGCAAAGGGCTCTGAAGCGCTATGTCACCTTCTATTTCACATGAACCAGTGTGAGCTAACCGACAGTAGCTGATTTCTGTGAGCTAGCACTCCCTTCCGAAGGGCTGTCACAATCAATGTTATCATCAGTCTCACGTTTCCTGCCGAGATAAGGAGTGTATGTGTCTTTGTGGGTGCGTGCGTGTGTACGTGTGTACGTGTGTGTGTGCGTGTGTGTGTGCGCGCGCGTGGGTGTGTGGTTGGGCGGGTAGGTGTTTCTGTGTCACAGAGCTTTTGCCAGTAAAGAAATGACAAACCAAAGAAATGTAAATATCTCATTTGAGGAAGTACCGACTGCCATCTGCATATAGCTGGAATTCTCTCGCCCCCTTCTGTGAGCTGCACACCGTTTAAAAGCGTGGGTCAGAACAGCCACCACGCAGGGCCGTGAACAGGTCTGTCTGTCTGTGGGCTTTTGAGTAATGAGTCCCAGACCTGATACCCAGCGCTGTGTGCACCACAGCACTCTCAGAGCAGAGACTGCAGTGTAGAGACCTCACAGTGAGAGGCACCACAGTCAAAGCCAGAGGAAGAGCCAGCCTGCCTTAGAGGTATAAAGATCTGTTGTGTTGAATGCTTTTGTAGAGGGAAAATCTAAAGGATTGTACGTTAAAATTCGAAACTGTATCTGGGGGTGTGGCAGTGCGTGCGCAGTATTGATGGGTATACATAACAGAGTGCATATATTTCTTCCACACGTGTTATTGTTTGCTGCTCTACTGTAATGTGCACAGCAGTAACTGATATATAATACGTTTTAATTTCAATACTGCTTTGACTCCATCTACAGTGTCATGCATATGAGAGCCATACAGGATACAATATTTCACAGGACCATCTCTTTCTATTCTGGATGTCTCTGTGTGAACACGCTTTAGTGTGAGTGTGTATTTGTGTGTGTGTGTGTGTGTGTGTGTGTGTGTGTGGGTGTGTGTGTGTGTGTGTGTGTGTGTGTGTGTGGGTGGGTGTGTGTGCGCACACACCTGCCTGCATGCAGGAGGGTTGATATTTGAGAGTCTGAATTTGATTTGTGACAATGATCTGACAGAGAGGCACTGTCGTGACCCGCTGTACCTCAGGCCATTCGAACTCAGTGCCCCCCAGTTCACAGCATCATGAAACACCAATGTGACACAGGCTTTCCCTCTGTCAGAACAGAGCTGCAGAAAACAACACTATCAGCACCCTGACCCTCCATACTGAGCTCTGAATCTCACACATCCACTGGGCTATAGAACAATGTCTCTGCAATGAATCTGCTTCACCACCTTTCAGGACACAATCTTCACGCAGTCAGTCCTAAAAAATGTAAAAAAAGTCTGTAAAAAGACAATATTTCAGTGCAGTATAAAAGAGTCAGTAGTAGTACTTATTATTAAGACTCATCTGACACTGAAGGCATTGTTCTGATGAAGTTGGTGATGACAATGTTGATGAAAATGGCGATAAGGATGATGACGATGAGGAGGCAGAGGATGAAGACAAACATAGCTCACCTGTGACTGTACTTTCTCACAGAGACCACTGGAGCTCACGTGCAGGTGTGAGTGAGTGTGCTCTCCTGGCATCTCAAACCGGCAGATTCCGTTACGCTGAAATAAAAAAAAAAGACCATTCAATAATGGAGATCAAACAGATCGAGACAACAGATCCCCCAAAACCGCAACCCCCCCAGCCAGCTTCGAAGAGGGGCTGAGTGTGACTCAGAATTTCTTTGTGAGTATGAGTTCTCAGATTACTGCTACAGTTCCTGTCTAGGCGTGGCACATGAACCATTCATATGAGACACATGAGTGATGCTGGCTCATCCTTTCATGAAACTCTGTGTGCGCAGGGATATAATTTCACTTTCACGTAGTTCAAGGCCTACCATTTCAAATACGTATTACACTCAAAGTATTAAATATATACACACCAATTGCAACATTTGCATCATACATTATGAATATTTAAAATAATAAAACTTTCAAATATTGAAACAGACGAACAATAGATTTTAGAATATACTGTTTACTCTATTACGCGAGATAACATACATTGAAAAATTACTTATATTGTTCCTATATCACACACTGTATTTGTATGATATACATCTGTGTCTCTTTATCACCTGAATCTTAACAATTTCATACCTGGCTGTTTCTTTATCTGTGCTTCATCATCCCCTCTCCTGATCTCTCCATCCCTCTGGAGTCTTCTCATCTCTTCCCTCCCCCTCTGCTGTAAACCTGTGGGGGGGGGGGCAAACCTGACCGTATCCTGCTCCCTCTCTTCACATATTTCTCCTCTGACTCGCTGTTTCCACTTCCACTTCCTCCAGACCGTGAATGTGATGTGAGACATACTATGCAGACATTATTGTTGAGAAACATGGTCCCTGGCTCCACGCGGGCCAAGAATTCTCCCCCTATGCTACATATCAGAGGAGAAGGGCTCCACCTGCTGGTGAAGAAAGAAACAAATTATTACAAGCTTTAAAAACAATGACAATGAAAGAGGTGACTTGATAATAAAAATGCAACATTTTACATTTGGCACACTTTACATTTACATTTATTCATTTGACGCTTTTATGTTCCAGTGGGCAAACAACAGGCACAAGAGCAAGACGTGAGCAGGTCACTTGTTTGTTCCATTCAGCACCAGGAATTCCACCTGAGCATTCTTCGATGAAACAGACACACCATGGTGTGTAATTATAAGATAATTAAAGTAATTAACACAATTTTAAAATGCAGTTTTCACATTAGTGAATTTGTAGAGCACAGAGGTAATAGTGGTGGTAAGGTAATGGTTAAGGTAATGACGTCTTTGTGTTGGCTGAAGCAGATGTTGTCTGATGAGTAGATGAGTTCAAAAGGCAAACAGTGAGCAACGTTTTACAGCCATGCACATGGTAGGGGGAGCTCATTACTGTGAGCGGTTTTCCCCTACCTCTGCTCTTCTCATCCCACTGGCACTTCTGTGAAACTTTGCATCACTTAGTGAGTAGCGAAGATACACCATATGCCAGAGTGTTGATGCTAGGCTCAGCCCTTTATGAAAAATCATCTGCAAAGTGATGATATTTAACCACATCTATAATGTTAACTGCTCCTCATCTTGTTACTAATCTTTCTTTTGCATAATGAATGTGATTTCTGTGTTCTCCTCTTTCAACAGTTCATTCTTCTTCTGTGATGTGCTACAGAGCACTCAGTGGAAAACGCTTTTGAAAGAATGATATTAATTAAATTACGCAAACATCTGATTGACTGAGTTAACATGACGTTCAGAACTTCTTTCAGAATTTCTTTAGATTATGTTCTTCATGATACAAAAAATATGAAACTGCTCAAGAGCAATAAGAATCACTTAAGAAGGTTAGGGCTATTGTGCCACAAGGAAAACCTGTCTCATATTTTTGTAGATAAAGGGAACAGCTTAGTCTAGTCTGGTCTTACTCCGAGGATTTTTTTTCTCTAATCGTGTTTCCCTTCTGATTGCTTCTTCCATCTGGCTTTCAGCCACACTGTTTTTAGAAAGACAGCCTTTGGATTTCTTACCCATCTAGTATGGACTGCTTTTCTAACTCACTGTTTTTAGAAAAATGTCTGAATATATAGTCTAGATTTTTTTTTTGTGATAATAAGGACACCAGTGAGCCACCACTCGCAACCGGTGCCTAAACTTTGCGCATTGTCATGGGGTGGGACGGCATCAAAGGTCCTGGAAACTGTGAGAAACAGGGACCCTTTCACCCTCCTGTCCCAGCCTGAGGGTTCCGGGGGAGTCGGGGGTCAGGTTGGGGGATGGGGGTCTCCCACACACAGCGGCCAACAATGCAGCCCTGTCTGCGTCAGCCGTGTCAAACAACGCACAGCAGACAGGGCCACTGTCCTGCATCCCCCAACACCCCTCCTCCTGCTCCGGCTAGTGGGTGTGACTGTCACTCCTTTGAAGGGACTCATGCGTAATTCAGGTCCTCTTTGTATGGCTGGTATTACCAGCAACACAAAAGGGAGACTTCGACTGTGTGCCTTCATCTTAGGCTTCATTACATGACATAATATTCCGTCAGAATCAGTCTATTAACGAACACAGATTGCATGACATTACTGGAAGAAATGGTGACACAGCCACAGTGTTTGATGAAAGACACGGAACTTCAAAGTACACCTCCCGGCCACTTTGAAGTCCCTTTGGTTCCAACAGCCAGCAGCTGTGATATCAGACCCTTAAAGACAGGTCTTCTGGAGCTTTCCATCACTGTCGTGGTGATGCCAAAGAGAAATCCTGAGCCACGTTTGTTTTGATCCGTAACATGTAGGAGCATTCAGAGCTGGATACGCAACATAATCGTTTCTCTTCCAATGAAAACTGGACCAGACTGAGAGAGTTTGCACTTTCACACGGTATATAAAAATCTGTGTGCTATTCTGTGCTGTAGTTATAAATCAGAAAAATTACACACTTGCTAAAAACTGGAATAGTCTGGAGAGCCAATCACACAGTCTCCCTTTCACAAAGTAACACCAGAAATGACAAACAGACAAATTCAGTCTGTTGAGTGCTCACATAAGGTCCCAAGAAGTTACAGATTATCAAAGTTCTGTGGAGTCTTTCTCACTATGCAGTCACAATCAAGCTTGGTTTCCTGAAAACTAACATAGGTGTATTGTCAGGTGGTATGATTTGAAAAACTGAAATAAAATTGTGTTGTGTGTAAGAGGCCCAGGGAATATCCTGGTGTGGTCTTCAGATATGACAGAGGACTCCCCCTGGAGTATATAATGTGAAGTGTAGTGTATGTTTCTTCGCATAACGTATCACCGCCCGTATTAAGCAGCCTTAATCACCAGTGCTTCCTGGTAGTCCACACTCGCTTGCAAGCGCTTGCTGTGGATAACAATGACTGCCAAATAAACAGACATATCAGTAAACAATAATCATTAAAGTGCGTTTGTGTGTTATTGTGTCAATCGCTTTGACTCGGTTCAAAAGAGAAGTCCCGGGCAGTATAGTAGCCTATCAATAGTTTGTTTCATGCATCGCTGGGTGTCTAGGTGTCAATACCACATTAGTGTGCACCAGAAACAGTATATAATTGTCGAACTGGCTTTTTACTTATAATTAACAGAAATTACATAGTGAATCAGAAATGACAATTGCCACTGCAATGAAAGTTAACTGAAGCCTTTACCTTGTCATGGCATAATTGCATACGGACAAGTTCGTACTTTAAAGGAAATCGTTAAATCTCAAAAGTTTGCCAAGGGAGCAGCTGGTAAACTATCATGACAACGGTCACGCTGTCTTGTCGTTTACATGCTTCTTAATGTTTACCGTCAAAATTCCGCCTCCAATGTAACGCGAAAGTAGGAATTAAAAAGCTTACTTGCGTGGAGAATCTCTCACGGTGAAAAAGAGAAACTTTCAGTGCATCACTTGGCTATTACATTTCCGCATCACTGGTCGCTGATGCTCCTGGTCTATGAGAATGTGTCCATTTGGAGACACACCACTCTCGCCATCAACTCCAATTTGCGACATCTGACAAATATACTTTAGCCTTTGCTTCCAAAAACTGGGGATGATTTATTTTGCTTTAATATGAAATTAATATAATTATTCTGCAGTAAACCCACGTCCACGTCTGATTTACTTTAATTATTAGAATTCAAAGCCGCATACCAGACATGTATGACGTCATGCGGAAGTATGTGTCATTGTTTGCTAGAAGGCATGGTTTTCTGGAAAGAATGAAGTATATAGGTATATTTATACATATATCAATGTATCAAATATGTCTGATATATAATTTCAAGCCTTGAAATAAAATGCTTTTAGGGACAAAAACATTGGACTCTCCCCTAAATCCACAGTAATAACACAAATCCCCCCAAAAGTAGCCTAACCCTCCGATATTGTGAACTACTCACTCCCCCAGTGGGTGTCGAACAGTTTGGAAGAGCTGTTTCACTTCACTCCACCATACCTTGAAATGATTAAGCAGTGGATGTGGCCTGCTGTTACCGTAATAGAAAATCTGAGGTCATACCAAAGTCGAGATGATTTCATAAAGAGTGACCCAGGGTAATCTCAAAGTAATCAAGGCTCTTGTTAAAACCTAATTTATGCTACCGTCCTTGGAGACCGGAGCATCACTAAACTAAACACCTCAGCCGTAATGACAGTGTCCATCCTCAAATTTGCACGATCCGTGTTCCTAGAATCCAAAATGTTCCGGGGATACAAACATAATTTAAACCCCTGGTAAATAATCCTTATTGTTAATCTTTCCGTCATACTGTATAACAGTAGCGCACGTTTGGTACATGTTCACCTTTAAGACAGCCCTCGCCTTTAATTGTAATGTACAAAGGCAAAACCCTGTCGGCGGACAGTGTGCGCTGCGCTCGCTCCCCGTACCCATCATGGCTCCAAACCCGCTACTGCTTCAGCCGAGACAGGACAGAGAAGACGAGCCACCGGCCCTTCCCTTCCCGATCCAGAGGCGAACGCCGAGCTGAGACGGCGGCTCCGGTGGAGGGGAGCACCGCGGCGGAGAAGCGTCCTCCCGTCACCCCGGGCTCCTCGATGTCTTCTTCAAGACCCGCGTACAGCTATTTGACAAAGGGGGGTGAGACCCGGCGCAGCGGCGGCAGAGACATGAGCCGGGATTACACCATCAACCTGTCGGTGCGGCAGGTTTTGGGACTGTGGGTGCAGGGCTCGGTGCCGACGCTCCAGCACTTCGCAGGTAAGTTGGGGGCACAGTCAGATCCGCGGGGTGTCTGTTTGCCCAGGGGCGGGGGGCAATCGCACCGTGCGTTTGCCTTTTCCCTGGCTACTGCCTTAGCTAACGTTAGATTGCTGAGATTAAAGGGGACATGCGATGCTATGGAGTCCATTTTTAAAGGGACAGGAGTAGCTACCGTATCTCTGTCATCGCATCGCCGTTGCTGGAGATATGTCGAGAAGCCGTAGCACTGGCCAACTGGCTAGCTACCTGTCCGGGCAAATTTAAACCTGACTGCAACGACAACGTAGAAACAGACGCCTGGCTCCGATATACAAATCTTGCTCATCGAAGATCATTATCCTAAGTGTCATTTTATTATCGTAGCGTTATTTATTCTAATATTTTTTGTGCTGTGTAACGGCGGGTGAAAACCGAATTGCAGCCCTTGCGATGACCATAAAGCCCTCGCCTTTTGTCTGTCCATTTCAGTTTACCTCCGTGGGTATCTTTAATTTGCTTTTGTAATTTACACTCTTACACGAAGCTCTTTGGCTCTCCGATAGTCTCTCAGTCTGGTCCTTGTGATCCGTGGGATTTTTATTGGCACAGTTAGGGTGGCCAAAAATCGTATTATGTTTTTTCCTTACAAATGGGGCGTGTATGCAGGACACGACATAGAGCACGAGCATCGCCTTAGCTTCAAATATGTGTCTTAAATGAGCCGTGGGGCGACATTAGAAACACTTCGCGGTTTTTGTCAGAGGGATGCTCGGTATACGTGCAGTTGCTCGTTCTCGGGTTGCATCTGCCAGCGGGCTGCAGATGCAGATATTCTTCAAATGTATGCTGTTGGCCAAGCAGTTGTAAATATCACAGTGGTGTGCTACATTTCCTCAGTGACCTAGACGGCACCCTCGCAAAGCATAATACTCTCGCCAAGGAACAATCCTCCAAGGAAGACAACCGGGTCTTCACCAGCCTGGATTAAAATCGTTCGCCCGACACCGACAATGCCTGTCTGATCAGCGCTGGCTGCAGACACAGTAACCGAACGGGGGGAGGTGGTTAGTTTGTGAGTACAGTAGATGGGTGTGTGCAGTGTTGAAGCCACACGAGTAGAAGGAAACCAGACAAGAGAGTGACCGTATACTGTGCAGGCACTGGTACTATAGTATATGGGTGCATGAAAGATGTAGTGGAGATCTTTAAGGTCACACAAGGTCAAAGTCTCCAGGTCATTTTTACTGGACAGTCAGTAAAAGCTCACACAAGCACCTCAGACAGAGGGTGGAGAGAGTTCTCTCAAGCCTTTGCACTGGCAGTGGTGCCATTGTAGCTTCCTGTTTGTCTTTGACTAGATGTTTACCAGCCATATGAGAAAGAAAAAGATTGGAAATATAAATTGCACAATGACCATCTCTCTGGGACTTGCCAAAGAAGAAGAGCTATGGGAAGTGTTGTAAGTGTTGACAGAGACTCAAGCAAGAATCCATATATCTCTTGTGTGTGTGTGTGTGTGTGTGTGTGTGTGTGTGTGTGTGTGTGTGTGTGTGTGTGTGTGTGTGTGCGTGCGCACATGCATGTGTCTGCACACTGTATGTTTCATATATGTACACAGTCTATATGTGTGTGTACTGTATGTTTATCATGTATGTGTGTATTTCCTGTGCTTTTGCACATTGTATTTGAACCTTCAGTGTGCACGTATGTGTGTATTTGTATGTACATTTGTGTGTGTGTGTGTGTGTGTGTGTGTGTGTGTGTGTGTGTGTGCGCGCGTGTGCACCCTTTGTATATGTGCGCACTGTGTGTTTGTGTGTGAATGTGTGCGTTTGTGTGAGCATGCTGTTTGTGCCTCTGTCTTTTTTTCACTTCTTTTTGCCACTTCCTTCTCCTTTTTCAGAGGACTTGATGTATTTTCAGCTGCCAGTAAACTGCAGTTTTATGATCATTGTACAATTGTCTCTCCAATTCAATCCAGGCCATATGATTTTCATAACCATGCCCTATCTGTGAAATTGGGTAAAATCATGGATAACATTCAAATTTATCAATACTGATGTTCTTCTTTCTCATAAGAAAAACACATGTAAAAGCTGAGCACTTTTGGAGTGTGGGGTGGAAGGATGGACAGGGGGCTGAGTATCTAGACTATGATAGGGTACAACAGGCATGAGAGTGTGTCAGTGCGTATTATGGGAGGTGTGTGCATTTTAGACATGGGGTTCTGGGAATAAAGGGTCAACAGTGACACAGTGGGTTTTAACTGAAGGTGTGGATAGCAATAGGTGTCAGACTGAACTTGGAAGATTCCCTCCTTTCTGGCAATCCAGGGAAAGAGTAATGAATTAATGGCTGCACTGAAAACTAAGCTTCCCAGAGTCCTACCAGTATATGGCTTTGAAACAGCAGGAAATGGGTCCAGAGAGACACCAGCAAGCAGTCACCTGACACAAAGCCTCTGTGATGTCAGCAGCACTGGCATTGCTGAGCTTCACACCAGTCAGAATGGCACAAACCAACAGCTCCATAAGAACATGAAGTCTGTCCTCAGTGCAAATTACACTGAAGACTTGAAAAAAACGAATGGAAACATAAATTGGAAAGCTGCAGAAATGTACTGAGAGACTATACCACCAAAGAGGATCTCATTTAAGTTACAGTTTCACAATTGTCTACACATTTCTTGAAACAATATCTCATGTTCTCAGAACTATTTATACAATGCTCAAAACAATTTGTCGACTCAGCAAAACTGCACGAACGTTGTGCTAAATAAAATACTGGTTTCAAAACCATGTTGTGTTTCTTTCTCAGCTGCTGAGCACATGGTTTGAAATATGTGTTAAGAAACAAAATCAAAATTTTGCAGAAAAGTAATAAAACATCGTCATATGAATAGCTCTCACCGAACACCAATTTCAGACTACAGTGATAAATAGAAAATGCCACCATCAGCATCTCTGTGTGTGATGGCCTGATCAGACCTTATCACTGTAAAAATCTTGCAATGAAGGCAACATTGAGAAAATGCAGACTATACAATCACAATGGTAGAGGCTGGCAGACAGAAGCCATTCAAGTGCCCAGAATAAAACTATTTGTTTGGAGAAACATAGCTACAATTCACTGTAGACTGGGCTGAAAATACTGAGGCCAGAAACACTTAATCAACTCATTCCCCAAGGTTCCTGCCTTCCTATAAATGGACATGCAAAATTAATTAAAAACAATAAAGGGAAAACATAGGCTTGAAAATATCAACAGAACACAGAGCGTGATGTGAGTCACTGCCATTATATGGGCCCAGCTTCAACCAAATTAATCCAGTAAATGCATACATTCATCAATTAATTCAGTTATTGACCTGTACTTATTCAGTTCTAATTATTAATTTATTTGCGTGATTTTTAAAAAAATTTTGGTAGTGGTATTTTCCCTGTTAATACAGCTTTGGCAACACCTGAAATATTTGGTCATTCTAATGCAGCCTATTGAATTGAACATCTGGGAATAATGGGCAGGTATATTATGTGCTTAACGTTTAAATTTATTCATTTAACCGATGCGCTTATCCAGAGTGACTTTAAAAAGTGCATACAGGAAGGTTAGGCTAAGAGAAGAATCATGGAGAGTAGGAGTCATTACATTGTTTTTCATATTTCATATTCTGTTAAATGCAGAATATGAAATGCAGTTTGAACAGATGAGTTTTCAGTCTGTGACAGATGTGCTCTCTAGATGTGGTACTAGGTGCAGTGGGAGGTATGTCTGTATATCAGAGATGTGGTACTAGATGCAATGGCTTGGTGTGTATTTTAAAGATACCAGAAGTAATGGGTTGGTGTATGTTTCAGAGTTGTAGTACTACGTGTAATGGGAGCTATGTGCATGTATCAGAGATGTGATACTAGATTTAATGGGAAATACGTGTTTCAGTGTTGTGGTACTAGGTGTAAAATAAGGTATGTGTGTTGCAGACATGTGGTACTGGGTGTAATGTAAGGTGTGTGTGTTGCAGAGATGTGGTACTGGGTGTTCCTGTGGTGCCTGTTCTCCTCCCTCCTGGTCCATGGTGCGATGGCGCTACTGATGCTCTTCACCCTGCAGAGGCACAGGAGGGGGAGGCTGATCACCATTCTGCTGGTCAGCGTGGGCTTCCTGGCCTCCCTCATCGGGGGGGTCATCACCAGTGAGTGCCCTGCCTGCACCTCGGCCTCTTTCTGTACATCCCTCTGTCTTTCCGTAGAACTGACTTTAGCTGTGCTTCTGTCTGTCTGTTTGACCATCTTAATTTCAGTACCATACAGAGACACTTCTGTACCTGCCTGTTCCTGTTTGTACATATGTCTCTCTGTGTCTATCTGTGCGCCGTTCTTTCCATCTATCTGTACCTTGGCCTTTCCCAGTACATCTCTCTCTCTTTCTGTACAGCTGACTTTATCTGTACTTTTGTCTGTCTGTATGGCTGTCTTAATTTCAGTACCATACAAAGACATATCTGTACCTGTTTCTGTTTGTACATATGTCTCTTGCTGTCTATGTCTGTATATCTATTTGTACATCTGCCTGTACCTCAGCCTTTTTAGTACATCCCTCTGTCTTTCTATCCAGCTATCTTTATCGATACTTGTGTCTGTCCGTATGGCCATCTTAATTTCATTATCATACAAACAGAGACATTTCTGTAACTGTCTGTTTCTGTTTGTACATATGTCTCTCTGTATCTTTGTATGCCTCTCTGTCCATCTGCCTGTACCTCAGCCTTTTTCAGTACATCTCTCTGTTTTCCTATTCAGCTGTCTTTATCTGTACTTCTGTCTGCCTGTCTGTCTGTACATCTTAATTTCAGTATTTATGTCTGTACACATCCGTTTATTTTATCTGTCTGTACTTCTATTTGTCTGTGGGTGCCTCTGTTTGTTTGTCTGTGTTCATGTTTTTCTGTCCATCTCTGCTCTGTACCTGTCTATCTCTGTTTGTGCATCTGTCTCTGCGTTGCTGTCTCTGTCTGTTTGGTCTATGCTGTTATACTCGCAGACAGCGGGCATGTTCTGTGTCTTGTTTATGGAGACAGCGTTTTACAGGGGCAGTCCAGAGACAGGTGCTTTTTTTTTTTTTTTTTGCAGGTGCTGCCGTGGCAGGGGTGTACCGTGTGGCAGGGAAGGACATGGCCCCTCTGGAGGCTCTGGTATTTGGGGCGGGGCAGACCGCCCTCAGCATCCTCATCTCCTTCTCTCGAATCCTGGCCACGCTCTGAGGGGAGGGCACTGCACTGCAGAGGATGGACAGACAGACAGGTGGAGGGGGGAGGGGCTTGGCACAGCACCCTGCAGCAGCAGAACCAATGGAAGACAGCGGGCGAGGCCAGAGAGGGGAACAGCAGCCTGCCCATTGGACGAAAAGGGAGACGCTCAGGTGCAGGGATGTAGCCTGGTTGCAGAGTGTCAGATTTCACTTAGGCATTGAGGACGATGCCTGAGCTCCTGCACTACAGTTCCCCCCTGCCTCTGCACCTATGATCAGGGCCTCCTGTGAAGTCCCGTCTTGGCTTGCCACTTCAGCATGTACTTCTCGTGACTAGCCACTAGGTGGTGACATCCACCACATTGTGAGAAATCGGGGGAATGGACAGACCAGGCAAGTGGTGCAGGGTTTGCCATGCCTGAGTGACAGGCCGCTGCTCACTGTTTAAGGTGACTCGGTGAGCTGACCCCCTGGAATCTCCAAGAATCCTTTGCTGCAAAAATGAAGATGATGTGGCCATGTCCTCAGACTGCTGCATTGTGGGAAAATGCTATTTTTTCATGATAAAAAAATAATCAAAATCTGTATTTCAATTTATTTTCTTAAATGACAGATTTTTGCGAGGTGCAACCTACTTGAGAAATGGTCCTGACACACATGGGAGCACCACTGTAAGATCAAGCAGGGAGCCAACACGATCACCTACAAATCGCCAAGACAGCCAGGTCAGCGGAAGGACCTGACAGTATTAAAACAACAGATTCTTCTTTTTCACAGCGAAAGGCAAGCTGCACTTTTCTGGACAATTCTGCTGTAAAACAAGAAAAAATTTCTTCCTTCTTCCTTCCTTCTTCATGTTCTTCTGCTGCTGATTCCTCTGAATTTACTGGCAGATCGCAAATAGTGAGGTTTAAGCGCATCGCACCATGTTGCACTGTACTGGATTGTAAAGCAGATGAAGGCTCGAGACAGAGCTATCCCATAACCCCAATGCATACAGAAAAGCAAGTACCAGTATCACCGCAGTATCTTAATACATACGCCCTGTTTTTAGAGAAAAGGCTGAATTGCACTTTATAGAGGTCTGAGGATCCCCCGGACCTCAGGAACATCTGTTCGGAGTTCAGCGATCTCCCTGTCTGTGGATTTGGCTCGGATGTGGGCGCTGTTGTGTGCGATTCATGTGCCATCTGTGTGCTCGTATTTATAGATGTGTCATGTCCCCCCGGCCCCCCCCTCCCTTGCCAGAGCTCTGCAGAGGTGTCTGAGCTGCTGTGGGATGTGTAGCAGGTTGTGCTGTCAGAGGCCTGCAGGCCGGTGCCGTCCCAGGCCACCGTCCCCGTCACGGTCCCTTGCACTGATGCTGGTCCGGGCGAGAACCCGCTCTGTGACCCGGATATAACTGAGCCCTGGAGAACTGGCACTGCACTTGTCAGGAAAACAGGCTGCTGTGCCTGCTTTGACCTCTGACCCTTGACCTGCCTGTTTTTTTTCTGTTATTACAATTCAATATTACTTTGAGCACCACTCTGAGTTCAGCAGTCAGAGAGAACAAAGACCCTGGCTTTGGAGTTTTGAGACCCTCTGCTAAGCTCGGCTCAGGTATTGAGTCTGTGGTATTGTGTGTGTGTGTGTGTGTGTGTGTGTGTTCTGGCTTTATGGTCTGAAAACAGGCTGCCCTTCTTGAACCCCTTCCTCTTCTTCTTCTGTGTTCTCTCTGCTCCTGCTGCACAGCTAGAGGAACTCTGCGGCGCCCCCTCTGGTGTAAGTGGGGGGCTGCGTGTGGCTGTGCATGGCCCGCAGACAAGGGGTACGGTCTCACTTACATAGGACTGAAAAAGTGAGGTCTCGATGCCAAAGTTTTTTTATTTTAATTGTATGTCCGATTATTGTTTCTGAACGAGAATTGTTTATATTAAATATGTTCAGTAACATTACTGGCATGATGGTGTGAATATTACATAAAGGTTTTTTGAAATTTCAAAACCTTTTAAAGAAGTGCATTAAGACTGTATCTGTAGAGGCTTGGTGTAAGGCGCCATATGCTCCAAACTTTGAGGAGAGCTTGGGGAAGCACAGGTAGAGAGAACTGTGAGCCGTTACCCCCTTCCTACAGTACCAAAACAAACCTCAAGAGGGCGTCAAAGTCCACTAAATGTGAAAATGAATCCATCAGTTTTTTGAAGTGTACAGTATGTGATCGAATGAGAAACATTTCTGCTCTGTGTGAATTGCATGTTAGCATTACTGCTTTATGTATTGGAATGGAAGTTTTTTTTTCTATGTTTATACTGATCCCAGGAAGAGTAATAGAAACCGAGCTCATATTCTAAACTGAAGAGATAGAGACCTTCTCCTACATGTTCAGCTGTGTCTGTGAGATGTGAATCTTTTCCTGTGTGTTTCCCTTCATTCAGTTGGGTTTGTTAACCCAAATGTATAAAAGCCTCAAAGTAAGGTACCTAAAACTTGAACCTGAAACTCGTTTGTCCCTATTGGGAGACAAGTGAAACGAAAATTCTTATAAAGAATCGCATTTTGAGACGTTTCGTTGGGCATAAACTCAGTTCATTGTCCCTACATGTTCCTGCAATTTTTTTGTATTCCTAACACAATACTGACATTCTTGCATATTTGGTTGTGGTTCTGAAAATTGTCTTAAGTACTGGAAACTATGTGTATTGCTGATCAGTCAAGCCTGCTGGTCAGAGTGATTTGCATCTACTTTTAAATCAGTGGTTTTGTTTGTGAATGAAATTGTGTCTGATGATAGCTGTAACTATAAGGATGGTGACATTTTGTGTCGTCTTTGTCAGTATGATTGTATACACACTCATTCATTCCTATGGACCTGATTGCTGACTGGTCCTATTCACCTTAGTTGTGAAGATGACCATACCACCGCGACCATACCATGACCACACCAGACGAAGATTTCTTCAAAGCCTGCACTGATCCACAGCTATGATAAATGATGAAAAATAAATCACAATTTGATTTTATAAAAAATTTCCTAAAGTTTCTATATATTCTTCTATTGCATACAGCATTCGTCCACAAGCAATACTTTCCATTTCTTCAGATTAAGATGTTGACCAAATCGCGAAGTTCTGTGTATCAGGAAAGTATTTAATGAATTAGATGTGAAATAATCCTTTTTATATTCATGACAGTTGATATTTTAAGACCTGCCTAAAATGTGGTTTCTGATACATCTAATTTAAAATGAAATCTGATGTTCTGATGTTGTTAAAATGATAAAAGAATGTTTCATACAGGCTTCTTGGTCAACAAAGGAAGGAAAAAACAAACCTTCAGCCCGCAAATGAGTTCTGACACTTGCAGGTGCTTGATGGAGATATGATTGGATTGGCCAGAAACCAGTCTCGAGAGCACTTTGAAATAGAATATGTTCTGAAAGTTGTCCTACTTTTTAAAAATGTGACTTGTGATTTATATCCCGAAGCATCCAAAATATGTCCAGAATGTGTCACGTTGTTTGGGGCAAATTTTACCATAATGTTAGGATGTAACTATTAAGCAGTGGACCTTTATCATCACTCTGTGGGTCAGAACACAGTACGATCCTGATTTTACTGCACATTCTATGGAAGGACCATATATTAATAAGAAAATCACCTGTACCAACCACTGCACCACAAAAATGTGTTAATCTCTTATGCAAAATATCATAAAACCATGAGACAAAGTAGCTTTATTATGAAAACAAATCCTCATGTTCATTTGACATTTCATGACATTACATGTATGTCTGATAAAGGAGAGCACCAGCTGTGGGCTGAGTGGGTGGGCTGTGTTGCTGTGGATTTGGGGTTCTGAAACGCCGAAATGAGGGGGCATCCTGTGACTTTGTGAGTCTTGTGTAAAAACCCGTCCTCGGTTCCTGCCGGGGAGGGTCCATCTCCATTTGGTGGGTTTCTGAGAGACATCAATTCGTGTAGAGATGTGTGTACGTTCGCCACTGCATACTCAATGTGCCGAATTTATTTCGACAATCTGTATTTATCTCTACAGAACAGCAGGCCCCCACCTGTAAATATTGTATGATATGTTTTTGTTTTTTTTCAATTTTGTACAAGCAAATCGCTGTGGTTTGTAATTTACACATTTTTGTTCAGGCATTTCTTGTACATATTATGGATTTATTTGAAATAAAACCGAGGTTTTACAGTAAAAACAGTCTTTTCTGTGTTTGGTGGCTCTAAAGGCTGTGGTGTTCATTATTTTTGGGCTGATTTTTGAAAGCAGATTGCTGTGCTTTAGTGTGATCTGATGGATAGTCCTGGGGGTAAGTACACACACACTCACACACACACTCACACACGCACACAGGTGAGATATCACATACTACTATCACATACCACATACTATCACTGTCCAAATATAAGGACAAAATCAAAGAACAAATCGAAATGTTTAGTCTACAGCTACTTATTGCTTAATCCGGGCCCCCAGGGAAAGGAGGCTTGTTTATTTGTTTTGAGGTCAAGCTGTAGGCCGTGGGCCGAAGCCCTCACCAAGACCTCCATTCCCCTCCGAGGCTGAGATTACTTCCAGTCAGGCAGACACACGCCGTGGCAGCTTCCAGTATGTGATTTAGTTTGGCGTGTGTGTGTGTGTGCGTGTGCGCCCACGCTCTTGCCCTGCCCCGCCCCGCCCCGCCAGGAGAGAGCCCATCTCCTCCCACGCGGCCGTCTGGCCCGCACTGCACACGCCCCGGCCCACCGCCTCCGTCCGCGCTCGGAGACAAAGCCGATCTGAGGCAGAGTCTTTCTTCTCCCTTTCCTGCCATTGTCTCCTCCCGCTGAGGCGGCTGCAGTGGGAGAGGCCGCTGCGTGGATCCTGGCGTCCGCGTGTGCCGCGAGTGTCCGTCTGCGGCGGGATGGAGGCCCGTCCCGCAGGGGGGGACCGTGCCCTTCCCCTGCCGCGGTCCCCCAGGAGGAACACTGAAGGCTGCGGTGCAGAGCGGCGAGGATTGTGTGTGTGTGTGTGTGTGTGTGTGTGTGTGTGTGTATGTGTGTGTGTGTGCGTGTGTGTCTGTGTGTGTGCGTATGTGTGTGGGAGGCTGCTTATAGGCCAAAGCGCAGCAGGTTATTGGTTGAATCCAGAGCTTGAAGTCAGGAATCACTCACTGCAGATCCAGGTTTACTCAGTGCACCTGAGATTAAGCTATAATACAACAACCCCCCTGTTCTGCCCCCCAGACTCAGTGCTTCGTACCAGCATGTCATCAATTGATTTGTTACTAAAAATAATAAAACATTAACTGTCAAAAATCACTTAATATATATAGCTTATAATAATTTAATAATTGTTTTAGAAAAATTTAAATATGACCTTTATTAGTAAGGATTTGATCTTGTCTCTCAGGCTTGGTGCTGTAGTGTTAACTGAAACAAGGCAGTAGCATTCCCAGTAGTAAAGAGTGACCCCTATAACCTCAGCAATTTTCATAAACACAGACATAATGGATTGGCTGTGATCTGCAAAAATGTTTTCCATTGTGACCAACCCTGCCTGGGACCCTCTCATCCTTTGAGTCATTGGCTTGCTGTCTAAACAAGCAACTCCCTTTTCATTTTGTTATTGTCTACCTGACCCTAATCCAAACTGCTCATTCCAGTCAGAGTTTGCTGAATTTTTATCGTCAATCATGTTTACTGTAAGCAAGATAAAAGTTGCTATCTCATTGTTGATAAAGGCTTCTAATTTGCACGTTGTCAAATTGTTTAAACGTACCACATTCTTTTAGCATTGTGAACCATGATTTGGGTGTCTACCCACTCTCTAATACCTTAGACCTTGCCTTGGATCCCAGCCTCATTTTACAGTAAGTGATGTCTTGAACAAAGGGCACCGCGGTCATAGACCACGGTGGTGTTGTCATTGTTACACACTTTGTTTCAGTTACTCATGCCTTCTGAAGGGACAACTCACTTAGTGACAGCTCACGATTTCTCTGCAGCGGTAAGCTTTTCGTATGTGTTCCTGGCTTCCCAGCCTGTTCCCACACAGGAACTTTCCACTGCGGAATCCACCATTTTTAACTCTCTCTATAATTGCATGCTTGACTGTGTCGCTCCAAGCAAATTCAAATCGATTTCTATGAAGGGAAGTACACCCTCTGGTTAAATGACAATATCTGGAAAATTAAGAGAGGATTTTTCAAAAACGGGACAGAAATGGAAGGTCTCTGAATTAGACATACTTTGCTGCCCAGTGAAATGGCTTATGCTGAAATTCCGTGAGGTTGTCAGAATCCCAGAGCCAAAAACTCCTCCGCTCTCATATCATCAACTACAGAAGCAACACAGAATCCGGTTTAACAGAATCAATCATATTATACAGTGCCCATGACATGCAAATTTAACTCTTTGCCTACCGTTATGGGAGAAATGTTTGACATCTCTCACCAATAGGATGCAAACATCAGTACCCATTTTTGCACTTTGCTGTTCGCTTTGTCCAGTTCTCTCCATTTGTCACAACAATGCCATGCTTTCAGGAGCTTAGTTTACTGACACTGTTACACATGTTAGCTTTTCGTCTCGCTTTCTTGATTATTTTCTCACAAGAATCTTATAATAAGCGTTCAGAACCTTCTCAAGAAATATTGATTCTCTCTCTTCTTACCGTGGGGCATTTTAAGCCACCATTCATGACTAAAGGATGAGAAGAAGATTGTTGTTAATGGCTGACTTCTTTTCTGTGCTTGACCACTTTGTATGATTTTTCAGTGTTACCACAGTATTGTGACTGCCCTTGTTAGAGAAGCGAATGACCTGCTAATGGTAAAACACTTTGGGGACCTTCTGGGAAACTCAAACTCTTGATCGATATGTTTAAATAGATTGCATAATGCCCCTAGTTATCTTTGCTGGTAATGCTCTGGCTTCCAGCCTAGCTGTCCAGCAGACAGTTTCAGTCTTAAACTGATGAGTGCGTGTCCTCCACAGTTCCCATCACCTGCTGTAAGAATCCCAGCTTGCAGAGTCACGCACACACACAAAGGAGGTTCTGGCAAAGCAGTGGTTTATTTTCAAGCAAAAATGATATACACCGAGTATCAAAAGACAGCTCAAACGCCAGTTCACAAAAATTCTTACTCTAACTTTATGCACCACAAGACCCTCCCCAGTAAAGTACCATTGTATACAGGTGCTTACATTAATTTGCATCGTAAAAGGATGATCTCCCACTGTATGAATAATTCACTTACAGTGTCTATATTCAAATAATTCACCCTTTGCCACTGACACCCTGTTTTTCCAGACATTATCAGTATCTGCTCTTGATGAATGCTCCATCAATTAAGAATAGGATGTCCAGGAATTTCCTCTAATTAAATACAGTGCTGATAAAAAACAGAAGCACTGACATTTGGGCCCAGCAATCAGCTGTAATCAAGTCAGATTCACTCTAATCTCGGTGCCTCTTCTGGAACATAACGCCTGAGGTGAGGAATCTGGATGTTCAAGAAACATTCAAATTCCTGCACGTCTAAACAGCTATGCTTTTTCTCAGCTACAACTGGCACAAAACGCTGTCGCAAGACTTCTGACCAGAAAAACATACATAAATCACTCTGATACCAATCTCCCTACAATGGTCGCTTAAAACAGCTACATTTTGAGGTTTTATAAATCACTCGTGAGACTTTACAAGGGCCGGACCCAAAATCGGACCCGTGGCCCCCAGGCTCTGTGGTGAGACACAGGGACGCGTGCCCTCCGCTCTCCCCCGACCCGCATGTGGCCGCTGGCACGTGCCTCGGGGAGAGCGTGGCTTTGGCCGAGCTCCATCGCTGACAGAGAGGGATTTGTGTGTCCCTCCATTCATCAGCGTATCCTGGCAGTGATTTACGGGCCTGCGGACGGCTGCAGGACGTGAACACAATGCGAGAAAATTAGGGCAGGAGACGTGAAGAGAGGCCGACTGGACAGAGGGCGCGATTAGCAGCAGGGGCGGGAGAGGGCCGCGGAGGGAGGCGTCCCAGCGGCTGCGGGGGCCTTTGTCAGAGGGATATATATATAGTCAAAGCTTCAATGCACACTGTAAATATAGACAGCTTTCTTTTTTGGAGGGGTGGGGGGGTGCTAATGGGAGCAGCCTTGTTTCAGAGCTGTTGAGAGATGCTGGCGTGACTGCTCTGATGGAGGTGGGGTGGCTCCCCCAGTGTCTCGCCACGGTTCTCCCCGTCTGTCCCGCCGCAACATCCCAGCACCAGGAGCCAGGTCTAGGTCAGTGGAACAGGACGCACAACATTTTTATCAGAATTTTACATATTACGCATTTGCCCGAGTTACAGTGAAGACGTAGGAGTTAACGTAATGGCAGCATCGTATCTGGGATTCAAACACACGGCCCTCAGGTGCTGGGCGGCGACCGCCACACCACACGTTGTCCCCATTAGCAGGCATGGAGACAGCTGTCGGGGGTTGTTAAACAGGGTTTGTGATACCAAAGCGGCAGTTTTCAGTGTGACTCATAGGACAATGGACAATTGCGAGGCAGGAATTTTATCAGCGGCTTGCGGTACATTAAGGCAAAGGTTCTGGCCTCCTTATTGTTTCATATTCTCAGCATAAACTGTGTTCTGTCGCCCTCCGGGAAGCTGCTGTTCAATCAGCACAGTGAGCTGGGCTGGATCTGAGGTGATAAAACTGTTGCCATAGCCGATAAGAGTGTGAGGCAGGAAAGGTCTTCTAATGACATAAAAATCATAAGGAATATATGTGCATGCCTGTGCGTGTGCTTGCTGTGTGTGTCAAAAGCAGCCCAGGTTCACCTGTTCTCTTCCTGAATATTGCATATAACGCTCAGGCGGCTTCCTGTTTTCAAAACAGTTGCTTGCCCTTGAATTCTGCCTGTGTCACATAAATCATATAGCATGTTGTTGTTTTTCCCTAAAATGCATTTGCCCTGGAAGTGGCCGGATCAGAGGGGGCGGGGCTGGGGATGAGCAGTCTGTGCGGCGCTGCAGACAGGCCTCTGTCCTGCAGGCCCTGGCTTCTTTCTCTCCGACGGTTTCACTGGGTCTAAAAACAAAAAGCGCTGAGATGGGCAGTCAGGAGTCAGGAGGGGACAGGGTGCCTAGCCCCCACGGGGGGACGCAGCAGAGAGGAACGAAGAGTGGAGTTCTAACAATATCACTCTCCCTGTGGAGGAAGGAGTATTTATGCTTTTCCTGTTTTACTCCCTGTCTCCTGATGTGCTCCTATTTTCTGCCTGGTGGTCACGTTTTCCACCACAAACACCACGGGCTCTCTGCCACCCAAGTCTCAAGGACAAATGCTGAGAGTAAGAGGTCAAAGGTCACATCAGCAAGTAGACATGTAAAGGTTACTATGAGACATCTTACACATGCAGCTTTTACATTTCAAAAATACTTCTGTCCTAGCCTGTCAGCTAATCCCAGAAGATAAACCTGTTTTTATTTTAACATTACCTTTGAAAGTGTTCACTGTTAGAGTCTGGCAGTCTTTCATTTGCACTGTTTTGGGACTGCCTGAAAAAAGGAGTCTCTTGTTAGCGTCATTTTTGGCTGCTCCCTGGGGTGAACCTACCTGACTGCACCCCCTGTCCCCCACCTCAGATGTAACATTTAACTTGTCAGCCCCACCGTAATTGTGAGGCTGTCTGCCCTCTCCCTCACTGTATCACTGTAAAACTGTTTAAAATCCCGCTGACCCCTCCCACCCCAAAATTAAATACTGAAAATCCCCCCACCCCCGGCTTCACAAGGTGAGACGGTGAGATAACAAACACTCCCTTTATTTTCATTCACACAAGGGGATATCATAATTAGTATGAAGGATAACCTTGAGCACCTGCCCTGAGTCCCCTCCAGCAAGCCAGCCACACAAAATTGGAAAACTGCAGTGCCTTTTAGGAAGCAATTTCCACTAGGTGGCAGCAGTGCTAGTATAATTTCTTTGTGTGGCAGAAAAATGCAGTGAATGTTGTTGCAGGGACTCATCAATTACTCAAACCTTCATCAAATGAGTTATCACATATGCACATGTATGATTACAACTCCCCTGAAAAATATCTTTTATTCATATAATCCATATGATCCCTCTTAGAGATACCGAAGAAATGATATGACATACATTACTAAGACAAGACTCTTCACACCTTTAATAAAATGACTTTTAGATGAATTAAACTGATAAAATTCAGGAATTTTTTAATCATCTACTAAATTTTTACATTTGGAAATTTTTTATTGAAAAAATTAAATATTAATCAGGAAAGTGCATGAGCAGTCATCCTAACATGTCACGTAGTTACAAAAACGGGCAGTCATTCTGAAGAGCTGCTTGGTACTGCTCTCTGGCACACTGATCCTGGATCAACTTCATCTCATTCATACACTGGTTGGGATTAGGATTTAGGGTGGAGAGACTGATCCTGCCACTGTAGGAAAGGGAGCTGTCACTGTAGGGGTGTAAGGTGTATTCTAGTGCAGAAGACACCTCAGTCCCTGCCCCCTAACCAGCTACCTGTAGTACTTGCTGTTTATTTTACCTGTAGTATTATGATGTGTTTTGGATTCTGTGATCTAGTGATTGATACATGGTAGTATATTTGGTTTCTCTTGTCTAGGCAGGTTGCTCAATTTAACTTGTGATAGGGCTTGATTAGTGTTATGCTCACACTCACTGGTCTGGTCTGACACTGCTACTCATTTAACTTGAATTGATACACTTATGTTCTGTTGTGCTGGAAGTCACTCTGGATGAGAGCTTCTGTTAAAGGAATGTAAAGTAATATAAAGTAATGAGTGTGTGTGTGTGTGTGTGTGTGTGTGTGTGTGTGTGTGTGTGTGTGTGTGTGTGTGTGTGTGTGTGTGTGTTGGAGTGGGCAATGTGTTGTTGTGCAGTGTGAGAAGTGTGTCCTGGAGTGTGTGTACTGTGTCACTGTGGGAATGGGCAGTGTTTTGTTTTTGGAGTGTGTTACCGTGTAGGACTCATAATATGATTTTCACCCTGATAATAACCTTTATCACTTCTTACAATAACTGCTCTTGCAAACACCTACAAGCTGTGATTACATTTCTAAGAAGTCGATACATTTTTGCAAGCATCCTGTTTAGTGTCAGGTTTCCCAAACCAAGCTAACAAGAGGGACTGCCAAGAACCGATGGGAAGTGACCGTTCAACAACATCATGCACCAGCAGCTGGCTTCTGGAAAGCTGTGTCCTGCAGAACCAACATCAACAAGAACCAGAGAGAGAGAGGCTGTGGAGAAAGAAAGACAAGATGGCAACAGGGCGTGAGCACAGAGCCAAAAACACATTCTGTACATAAGCAGATCATTAAGGGCTATACGCATAAGTGTTTATTTGATCCATCTGTGAAGGAGTAACTATATGGGCACGGGTGTAAAATAGTGGTGTTTTTATCTACCACAGTTATTATCTGGCCTTAAAAACCTCAGAGGAAGCTAGTATGAAAATCATATCAGTACGAAAACCACATCAGTAAGAAAATCAGCTAGTAGGAAAATGTTAACAGTGGTATTAGCGTACAGTAGTTAATTTGCTTTACAAACCCAGCAGCTCTGCAGAAGTCACAGATTTCGTTTTTAATTGTTCATAATTACGCAACCATTATCCAAGTCTTTGGCCAGGCAAAGGTTTGCCTTTCTGTATACTGCGGGTACCAAAGGTCAGCTACCAGTGGAGGGGTCTGATCAGTGTGCTGTGAGGCACGAGGCCTTTTCGGGGTGACAATAGAAAGCTCTATCACGTCTCGGCAGGGCAGGGTGCCTCGGTCTGGCTTTCCTGCCCAGCCTTAGCCTGACATTTGACTTACCCCGTTCCGAAATTCCTAAGCAGGTCCAAGTTTTTCTCAAACGAAGGGTTCATATTTACCTGAGCATTCCTATCAGTCCCGGCCCTCAGAGGCTGACCTTTACACCCTGGATTTCTGGAACGAATTGCCCATGGCTTTCCATTGTGTTCCTGGAAGCTTTGAACTGGGGCAAGAGTGCTTTGTCGTTGCTTCCATACAAACACACTGCTCATTCGTCGGTTTACACTGTTTGTTCATTATGTGTTTGTGTTCTGAATTCTTTCCTTTTCTGTGGTAGATACGAACATTTCATAAAGTTTATTGCTTGTATACAACAATAAACATAAATAAAATGTTATTTGTCTATTTACATCAACGCACATATTGTTCTTATGTTTCTAATCTTTTCCTGGAAAAGGACATCTTTTTCCAGTTGTTGTCCCTGTTTCATTGTAACGGCTATGGAAGCTCTGAAAGAACCTTGTTTACAAATGACTAATAATTTTGATAATTTTGATAATTAATCTTATGCACAATGGTTGTCAAACAGCTCCTGCGGTCTGGCAATAACATGTCGTCTTGCACATCATAGTTGTTATTATTTTTCAGTGCACTCATCCCTGCTCCTGCTGTGGTGGATGATGGATTCACCCCCACAATTTCCCAGAATGCCAAGCGGCTTTATGGTGGATCCATAAAGTTGCTTGTAAAGTGGTTACATCACAGGCCATCTAGTCTGCAAGAGGAGGCACAGGCAATGCTGAAAACCAGACTGCATTCATTCCGTCACATTCAGTATGAAGTAGTTGTGTACTTGGGGGTAAGAGGCTGTTGAATTTAATTTAATTTGATGCCTTTCCCATGTTGGTGCCACAGCGGTTGCATGTGCAAAGATTCATTCTGTGGAAGCAGGGTTATTCAGGCTATGCTGTGCTCATTTCACGCAAGCAGGCGCTGAAGACTACCCACAGAAGAGAAAAAGTGAACATTAAACAATGATACTTCAGAGCTGAGAAAAAGTCTGAATTCATATTCCTGTGGGGGGGCAGTGAGTCATCCTAAAGCCCCCGCAGCTCCGCTGTGAGAGTATAAATATAACTGTGAGAGTGGGCTTATGCTTCTGCACAGCTAACATTACGTAAGGAAGAGCAGGGGAAGCACTCTGGGTGCATGCATAATTCATCAATGTAGGACACCGCGCAGACGGTCCAACACCGAGACAGTCGCTCTGACTGGCTGTCTCTCCATGCGCCCCTGCCAGTTAGGTCATCCCTGTGATTACCTGTGCCTCTGTGTGAAGTCTGATCTCTTGTAACACCTAGCACAAAGGGCATGCTTTAGCTGCCTTTGACGGCTTGGCTTTGAGGACATATTTTGAATTGGCAGGTGTCAGGCGTCAAATGAGGACAGACACCTGTTTCGTCACCTGTAGCTGAGGCCAAGCGTAAACTTTGTCATATTACATGCAGGGCGGAGGGCTGTCTTTAGGAACGTGAAGCTGCTTCTGTACAGGAGACTGTGCTTTGTCTGCTCCCCACAGAGGGCGCCAGAGAGCTGAAGAATTTTACTTGTAGAAGCCGTGGGAGGCTTCATTGTGTCTGCTCACGACTACTGACGGATTTTATCAATGAGCTTCAAACGGCGTAGAGAGGAGCTGCACCTCGGGGACAAGCGCAGATACGCCTCCAGGAGCTGACGACATCATTTCCTGCTTCAGACACCGTTTCTGTTGATATGCCGTTCCCTCACCTGTGTAACTAATTCACGCACTGCTTTAAACCCACGATCTAGATTTCCTCTCTTCCAGTAAACTTGGCTTTCGATCTACTCAAACGCCCTTTTCAATATTTCTGTTGACACCAACACAAACACCCACTGCAAGATAATGACGACAAGTACGCAAGAACCTACATGCTCCTTAATAACATTCTATTTTAATTTAAGGCATGTAAGCATGGTCACGTGACTCCAGAGACTGTCCTGGTTTCCATGGTGATAGCGCAGTCTTTAATAGTTTCATCTGTGGAATACATGCCCATGCTTTTGCAAACACCTTCTAAATGACATCATTGTGTTTGAGATGGAGCCACTGGATGGCTGGTGTCTGTGAGAAACCTATTCTTTTCCAGGTTACATAACCATCATGACATCAAAAACAATGTTGTACACAATATACTGAGGTGGACTGATAATCATATTTGGCCTGGAAATGAACGTTTTGACATGGCCACACAGGGTCATTCATAAAGTAGGTGACATTAGTTATTACAGTAAAACCACTCTTTATCGGTGTACCTGGGAATGAATGCAAAAACATAGCAACACATGAAAAATAGAAACACATAGCTTTTATCAGTTTCTCTTAGAAATGAAAAAACATGTAAAATTTTGTATATATATATATATATATATCTTTAATATTTAAAACTATAAGCTACTATTAGCCAATTAATAACTACTATAATCTACTCATCACAATATTCTTACATTATCTAATATCATTGTTCAGATATCTTATGCTAAAATAATTTGCCAAGTGGCTCTCTAGACATGGCACTCATACTGAGTCCGATGGCCCGGGCTCAATACCAGCTATTTCACTTTCTTGTCTCCCTGCACTTACAGTATGTACCCTGCAATACACCAGGTGCCCATCAGTTGCTAGGATGACATCAGTAGAGTAGCACTATCCTACAATGAGCGACCACTTCACTGTGGGGCACTGTGTGATTTGTGCTGAGAAAAATAGCTGTTGGCTGTGGCCGAAGGTAAAGGAGGACTGCATTCGTTGTGCTTCAGCTCTCCTGTGTGAGTACAGAGGTTTTTACTTGTTGAGATTGTTGTGAGACAACTCTAATGTGCAATTAGCGATGTTTCCCACCCGGGCCCACTAGAGATCAGTTTGAGTGGTCCTCAGTGGTACATCATGGTACATCTGATTGGCTCAGATGGTGGTCTGAATGGCTCTCAGAAGGTGTGCCTGATTGGCCCTTGTTCAGTTCAGGGTAGTGACCTCACTGTTACTCCAGCACAGGGTCCCAGCTTATAAATGGAATTGTCACAATGTCACTGTGATGTCACTTGTGAAAGGGTTGTGTGGTGGCCTGGGGGAATTCTAGCTGATGTATTGCTGCTGCATAGAAAAACCACATGACCGCTATAGTGAGTTGGCAATTGGTGACCACAGCTGCTCTGAGCAGGAGGGATGTGCCCATAAACATGTCTGTAGAAGCACACCAAAACCCAGCTTTCATTTTCACCATCTCTAAAGACATATCAGTCACGAGGGGACAGCTGTCGTATTACGAAAAAAAAGTTCACTGCTGGGCTGACTGGAGCATCAGCAAGTTTCCTGCACGTTTTCCTGAGCGCTGATTAAATGCTGATTAATTTAGTTTAATGGCTGAGTAAGATAGTTCAGTTACATGGTGTGAAATGGACACTGTGTTCAGGACAGCAGCTAGGTGGTCTGGCCACTGCTATCTATCTATCTGTTGCCTCTGACCTTCATCAATGTCATTCAGCTCAACATGCCGCTAATGTTTTTTAAAAGGTCCCCAAGCTTATTCTAATGGTTTCAGACATAGATGTCTTAATATCATATTCTAAATGTTTCCTGTCTCTTCTTTCCTCGTTCTGTTTATGAGCCTCTAAAGCAGACGCTCATGCTGATACTGATCATATTGATACTGATCTGCAGTGATAGTCTAGAGGATGGTTTCTATAAACCGCTAAGTACAGCGCAGTGGTTACACCGAGTATACCTCAAATGTGTTACAGGGAACTGCATTAGACTCGCACACAAATTAAATGAGTCCCATGGAGGGCACACAGATGTCACTCAGGAGTCACACTGGAGTCACACGGATTTGACACCAGTGACATAGGAGTCATGCAGAAAGTCAAACAAGATTCATCCGGAATGTGACCCACATTTCTTATCAGATGGGATGTGGGTCCAAAGAGGGCTTGACCAAAGACACATGGTCAGCATCACGATTCAAGAGGAATTTATGCAGGGAATACTCATGGTATTCTCAGCATTTTAGCATTGAGAGTCTGCGCTTATCAAAGAGAGATTTTAAAATGACACTGCAAAAGCTCAACTATATCTCACTCCCCCACTGCACACACACCAATCTGGACATGTGAGATTTGCAAGAGACAAAAAAAGGAGAGAAAGAGAGAGACAGAGAATGAGAGGGAGGAAAAGGTGAACTTGACAGTGAACACTCCTAAACAGCAGGGTACAATCAAATGACCGCAGTCAATAAAAGCTTTTAATTAGGACTTTTATAATTAGCCACCAAAACAATTCACAGTTTCAAACCCATGTTTATAATTAAATACTAGTGTGACTCTCCACACAGGCAAAAATAAAATACCAGTTTACAATCAAATGTATTTGTGTATGTATTAGGTCATGCATTTATGCCCCTTTTTTTTTGGTTTTATGATTTTGTATGGAAGCACCAGCATTTAGCACCAGCATACCAGTGCAACTCCACGGGGCTCTGGGCGTGAGTTATGACCGCAACTAACAGCTGGCTGCAGCGGGAGCCGCGCTGTCATTACGGACCGTCGCTGGGAATGAAGAGACAGCGCCGCTATTCCCGCCGCGAGTCAGCCAGCCATAACTCAGCCGGTCACTCATGCGAGGCTGACCCCAGAACGTCCTCTCTTGCTGGGGAGGAGGAGGGGGAGGGGGGGAATGGGGGCGGGGGCTGAGGGGGGGGGGGCTGGATGATGGGGGATGGGGTGCTGCCGTGGCAACAGTCTCGGTTATGTAACTTTCCATGCAGCGGCGTAAACACTGTGCCTGATGCTGTGTGTGTAGAGGCTTTGCTTTACATGATTCGCCTCCCGTGTATGAAAAATTTGCTTGCACTGTATGGAAAAAATAACACATTTATTACCAGATTATCACAGATCTACAATGCTGCTGCCCAAGCTCCCATTGTTATAAGCTTAGGGTCTCTTTATGCGCATGATGAGGGGATTCTGCACAGACACACGCAGCTATTATCAGGTTCTGGGTGGAGCAGACACGGTGACAAGGGCTGTGTCCCGTTAAAGTCGCCAGGACCACAGTGGACGCCGCCGAAGCCTCCGTCTGCTGACTGGGGACTGAGCAGCTCCGTGTCACGCCCGGCGTGTGGGTGTTGCGAGAGGGGGCAGCGCTGGCCCGGGGTTCCTGCTCGCAGACCGCACCGGGCGGCAGCGGCCGGCCTCCTGGCGCTCTGACGCGTCGGGGCCCATTGTCCCGCGCCCCGGCGGCCGGGGCCAGCGCCTCGGACCGCCGCGGGGTTATTTATACACCCCGGCGTCACCCCCGGAGGCAGAAGTCAGCGGACGCCCCCGTGGTGCGTCTCCCTGTGAGACGTGGCTCTCTCCGTGGCCCTCTCCGCGGAGTGGCCTGGGCATTTTTAAAGCGCTTCTCCCTCTCACACAGGAATGCTGGCAGCGCGTGCAGGGACTGTCCAGCCCGGAGCCTGCGGTCAAAGCGCCACGGCGGAGGCAGAGGGACACGGCCGGCATGCCTCCCTCTCTCCCTCCTCTCTCTCTCTCTCTCAAAGGCATGGCAAGGCGGACAGCGGACACCTGCCGCTCCGAGGAGGAAGATTAGACATTCGGAGTTCCCCTTTATTTTAGCTCCTCGGTGAGCCAGCGCCGGACCCACACGGACCCTTGGGTTCCCGCTGGAGCCGGTGACAAACGAATGAAGCTGGGAGCCTCTCACCAGGCGCCAGTCTTTCCCGAGGGCACATCTGTGCTGAAACCATTTGCTGGGACACGGCTTGTAAAAAGAAACAACTTGGCTGCTTTCTGAATAGCCACCAGTGTTCAGACTGACAATTACCATCTCCCTTATGCATCCACTTGTATGCAGAGCCTGAAATTAATGTGCTTTTTTATTTTGGAAAAGAAGTCAATATGTGTTTAAAAATGCAAGACAAGTGTTATGTAGAACATTGACCCACATGCCAACTCAATGGTCCTCACATGGCTAATGTATAAGTACTCAGTACATTAAAGAGAGCAGGTTGCTTTGGCATTGGGGCCATTTTAGGCACCATTGAGGAGGTGGGTCTTTCACCTGCCTAGTTGTCTTTCACCTGAAATCTTGTTTTAATTTCCACACTGCGGTTCCTTAAATATATAAGACATGAATTTGTTTAATATATTAAATGTTGTTGTTTCGAAGCAGGCAAACAGAAGAGATACAACTGACTAATGATTCTGAAATAAAACGATTATATTTTTCCTGGTCTGAAACCTGGTCTGTAGTTGGGACATTTTTAAAATTTCTCTTCTGAGAATTTTTTAAATTCCTGAATTCTGATAGACATGAATGAAGTCAGCGAAGCTGTCTTCTCGCAAACATTTACTATTTCTGAACTCCATGGAAACCACAGACCGTGCAACCCATCCTGCACGTGGGAGAGAATAAGGTAAACGAAAACCTGGAGAGACTGGCATGTTACCGAAGAGGAGGGTATGACTTTTAAGATAGCATACAACTGTGCCCTAGGTTGCTGCAACAAAAAAGGATAAAATAGCTTTCCCATGGAGTTGTGCATGTGCAAAATTACTGTCCAGCTCCTGATGTCTGGACACTCACAAGGGCTCACGTGATTACATGACTGTCTCTGTCCGAATGTGTTTGTGCCTGTGTTACGAACTGCAGGCTGGTTTAAGCACAGCTGATACCTTGCTGTAGTGGTATCAGTGTAGCACGGTGGTTAGGAGCAGGACTTGTAAATGAAAGGTTGCTGGCTCGATTCCCTGTTGGGGTACTGCTGCTGTACCTTTGGGCAAGGTACTTAACCCAGAACTACCTCAGTAAACATCCAGCTGTATAAATAGATAACATGTAAAAAAAATCAGACCCTATGTAAGATGCTCTGGATAAGAGCATCTGCTAAAGGTCAATAATGTAATATGTAATGTAATATAGTGCTGTTCTAAACCGTGGGGATCTGGCTTTTCAAACACTGACGCCAACAACCCCCACCTCACACCCTGCAGGTTTACTTTGATAAGGTGCAAAGCAGTAACTAATTGTTTTTGTATTCCGAATCTTCATTTTCTGCCCGCGAAGACAGGAGCTTGGTTCCCGGGTGAGACAGACATATGCTTAATTAAATAAAGGACAGAAGGGCTAGATGGATGTGATAGGAGTCGACGCGATGTGAGTCACTGTCGGGGGGTGGGGGTGGGGGTGGGGGGATTGGGGGGGGGGGGCGGCGCGCTGAGAGCGGTCTCTGCTGTGACAGTGGGGTGCTGTCAAACGAACATTTTATAAATTGTTCATTTCCCCGCACATACTGACAAGCGACATCGCCGCAGTGTCAGAAAAGAACATCATCAAAGCGCAGCAGTGCCGGGTGTCAGGGAGAGGCAGGGCTTCCACAGACTTCTCCCTCTCACGCTGAAGAAATGACTCACTGCGTCTGTCAGTGTGTCCCACTGTCCGAATGAAAAAACGATCCCATGAGCATTTCATTTTAATTTTGGGGCAACAGTGTGTAGAGATACCGCACGAGCTTCATACTAAATTTAAAAATGATAGCTCTGTATGAAACATATAATAAACCATATCCATAAACCATATCTTTGCTGACAGATACCCATATCCGAATAAAACATGTGGTTCTAGCATTAAGTATTATGCCAGAGGGTTGGGAGACGGGCTGAGGCAGACAGAACAGTTACACCACCACTTCTCATAAAGATTATCAAGGTATTGTTCAGTTACCTCTGTGGGCATTACAAAGACACTTGTATCCAGAGTGACTTACATAGGTTACAGTTTTTTTAACAATGTTATCCATTTATACAACTGGATATTTACTGAGGCAGTTGTGGGTTAGGTACCTTGCCCAATGGTACAGCAGCAGTGCCCCGGTGGGGAATTGAACTGGCAACCTTTTGGTTATAAGTCCAGCTCCTTAACCACTATGCTACACTGCCGCCCTATGAGCAGACAGCCAATCACAGCCTTGCATGTACATATACATATATATACATTCCCTCACTTGTCTGTTGCCAGCCGTTGGTCTGCGGCAGTTGTCTCCAGACACATGTAAGGCTGGCGGAATGGTACAGGCCTACCACGTGGCTGGTTAGCAAAGCATCCCAGGCATGTCAGGTCACAAAGCAGCCTCCTCTCCTATATTCATTAGCAAAGTATTATGTTCAGAATAGCCTGACCTTTCCTCATTAGGGTGACAGAAATAGCTTGACCTTTCCTCATTAGAGTGATGTGTCACCGCTGAGCAAAAACCGTGCTTACCCACGCGTTGAGAAACCTGCTGCAGCAGGTTAAAAATAACGCATCTGCATCGTTTTCACGTTTCATTCTGAGAGGAGCCAAGAACAACCGTGAAGACGCCAAGATAACGAGGAAGAGTGAGCTTCCGCCGGTGAGCTGTGTGTTCATTTAAGCTGACAGTTACTGGGCTAGGCATTATCCTTCTGGAGAAGAAAAATCTGCTGCACACACCTGCCTCACTGAATTGCCACTCAATTCCAGAATTTCAGCAACTTCCAGTTATGTTCCTATGACACTTTACAGTCAAAGTTTTGGCTATACTAGACTAGAATAAAACAGAATCAGATTCTGTATGGTCCCCAATGCATGAATCACAATGTTGACAACACTTCAATGGTCTAAGGCAGAGACATTCAGATTGCAGGTCAGGTTTTCAAGGGAATCAGAATACTCAGTGTTAAAAAAAAAGATGTTTACATGCAGAAAGTGGCAGACAGTCTAAACAAGTTTTATTGTTTGGTTAAATGTGCAATTTATGCTGACATTAGAATGTATTTCACCACAGACAGAATGAATGCATGAATTACACAGCTTGCAGATATTTGCAGTGTGGTGCATGTCTGGGACACTTCAGTTCTAAACTGGACAGAGTGACAGAATCCCGCTAGATTTTATGTAAAATGACAAGACAAAATGGGTGACTTGTCTGTTGTCAATGTTTTTGCTTTCTTTTGTTTTGTTTTTTTTTCATGTTTTTACGTTCTCAACTTGTATTTTTGGAAGCATGCAATAATTGTAAAATATAAAATCTTTAAAATAAAAAAGTTAATGAGAACAATCAGTATGCACAGTCCTATCAAATACAATCACAGAAATTTTAACCTTAACACAACCAGAGGGGGTAGTGGAGGCAAACAACTAGGATTGATCAGCACTTACAACAGCAATTACAAGTATTTTGCACAGTTGATATTATGTTAGATTAAAAACATACAAAAGAAAAAGGAAATTGCTCCCAAAATTCCATTTCCCCCATCCCCCACCACACAAACATAACGTGAAAAAAACTAAAATATCCTGTTGTGACTTGAAAAGTTGGCTCGTCTCGCTGTTTATAAATGAAAGGCGCTATTGTAATCTTTTTTGCATCGTTAACCCCCCAACGACAACCGATCAAGGCGGAGAAACTCTTTAATTAGTAGTGTGCACATTTTCTTTATAAAGCTCACCGTAAACAGTGCTTGCTACCTATATGCATCTTAGCAACAGACAATTCAATTTCTGTTAAAACTGGCCAATGCAAAAGCCGATGTGACACAGTACCTGAGGCGAAGCTTACAACTCGGGAAAATATCTTTTCTCTTTAACGTAGATGCTGAATGAATTTTCAGCTGCTAACGTGGACCTTGGAACTAATCTTGATGGAAAACATTTTTTTCAGCTCGTTTCCACCATAACAGCTACTGCCCAAACAAGAGGCCAGTCTGCGCAGCGTAAGGTTGGATTAGCTCTTTGCTACGGGGAATCTGCATGGGAAAGCCCAGGCGGTAGTGAAGGGGCATAACGTGACCTGACAACAAGGAACCTCCGGGAAAACCGTCACTCCAAAACTATGTGCAAAAGGGAGGCAATGAAGGGGGACGTCGAGTAACGGCACCGCGTACAACACACGAGTTAAACTTTTCCGAGCCCCGCGCAAGTATCTCAAATCGGCAGAATACATCGTTGGATGATTTACGGATTCTGTGCTTCGGAATTGTGTTCAGATAAACCCCAGAACATTTGTTTTCCCGTTGGCGTGCGGACGTTGCGTACCTCCCTGGGTTGACACTCTGTGACTGGGAGGCGGAGACGGGACCCCCGTTGACGTCAGTGGGCCTGCCTGTTTCCTGCAATAGAAAGTGAGAGAGTGTAGAGAGAAAAAACAGACCTTTTCCCCTTTACCGTTAAGGATTGCCATCATATGAATAAAACGACAATAATTCAGAGCACACTCGTAAGTATGAATGTTTTAGGTTTACAAACGTTTTACTTTCGAATTCGGTGCAGCCGTTTTTGGGTGCATAGGGTGTGTGATTTTTGTATTGCTTGACGGGGCTCTCACGTAGCTAGCTGGCTAGCTACAACGGTTGTTGTCGGACGCTGTAGTGTTTCACTGTGAATATATGCATTGTTTAAGTGCTTTTTTCAACTGTTGTAGTATTCTGGACGCGGAACAAAATGAACTGCAGATCAAACCGCCGGGGCAAGGTTGTTTGGGGCTGCTAGATAACATCCGTGCGTGAGTTAGCAAGCTAGCTAATTGGCTACACGTAGACGACTGCTGCATCTCAGTGCAGTTCTTTATGTAGCCAGAAAAAAATAGATATATCGTTGCTAGCAACGTGTTGCTGTTGCTTATCCTCACGTTTGTTTGCGCATAGCTTTTTGTAGGGTAATTTATTTAGCGTTTAATCCAGGGGAAAAAAACGACGAGTGTGTAATTGGTTGAAGTTGTGTTGCAGGATTTGCGGATTGGGAAGTGCCTTCACGCGCCGTGTTGCAGAGGGGTTTTCCCCGGCTCCTCCCCCCCTTAACCGCGCGCGTTCATGTGACTTCAGAGGCACACAATGCGTGCGCTAATCCCGCATCTTTTTAAAACAACGCTCTCCATTGTCATGAAGGTCACTCTGCTGTCTTTGGTGCAGGGGACATGTGGCACCGGAGAAACTCTCCCGAATACGTTTGACGGCTCTGTCCTGCCAAGGCTACACACGCTGCAGACACGCCGTAAGCACGGCACAGCACATTACTCGGGAGGACACGCACGCCCATTGTATCGCACTGGCATTGTTTGATCGTAAATTCAGGATGTCAGAAAATATTTTGTTGGTAAGAGCAACGACAGCACACTAATGTGTCTATGTGCTTCGTAGCTGAACAAAAACGCTCGCTAAATGTTCATGTTGTGAATGTCATAGTGAAATGCATTGTTGACAATGCTCTGCACGGTTTCCATGGGTTTTGGCGTGGTCCCTCGTGCATTTTTGAGAACGCATGCAACATAAAATATTCTCTCTTCGTAGTGGTATTCTCATGCATTACGTGCCTATGTAATCATCACAGGTCGGTCAAATAAACCCGTGTGCCAGGTCTACGATGCCACCAGTCCGTCCTCGTGAGCTCTCCGACCAGGCTCGCGCGCTGTTGTGTCTGTGGGATGATGTCATTGCTTTAGCGCGCACATGTACCACTGCAAGGAAAAATCCTATAGATGTTCAAGTGACTGTTATGCAATGTTGGCTGGTGATATCATTTTCGGAAAATAGCCGAAAAATATGATGAAGCAGATATTGACGGTAAAAATCTAACGGTCTTTGATTATCCTTATGATGATGATGGTTGGTTTTACTGGCACCTAATAAAAACCTTGCAGTACTCCAATAAAAAAGGTTTTATTTATTTTTGTGTGGGCTGGTACTTAGCTCTGCTTCGTCTCTCTCTTTGTCTCTTCCTCTGCTGTCTGTGTGTGTCTCTCTCTACTTCTCGCTGTCCTTTGCATGTATTGGGTATTTTTAGTGGCAGTGTACAGTCGAGAGTTTTTGAGGCTCAGTTTATTGGGCATCCATCACATGACTTGTATGAGGGCAGCCAGGAGCTTTTCATCACTGTTTTTTCACTTGGTTTCACATTTACATAGTTTGACCAGTTACATTTTCCAGTAGAAAACTTGTGTAGTTTTTTTTCCATTGGGATACATAAAGGTTACATGAAAAATGGACATTATAATATCTGGATATTCTCTGCATTTGCAGAAAGATATTTACAGTTAAGACTGTCAAAAAAGCAGTGGAAAGGAAAGAAAAACATGACGGTCAGTAGATTTCAGCACTTAGTTTTGCTAATTAGAAGGGCGTGATATGTTGCACATGAAGTTTAAATGTGAAACTAAGTATTACATCAAATTAATGCTTACAGTTTTTATTTTTTTTTTCTTTTTAAGCAGGCAGATTCTGAAAGGTTGCGTATGGGCGTTGGGGTGCCTGAGTTCACCCTGTCACTGGCCGCAAGGGCAGTTGTTAAAGAGCTGTCATTTGCTTTGAAGCCAAAGCAAGGCTCTGCTCATCTGCTGTCAGAGGGCCATTTAAAAAGGAGAGCTTTTCTCACGCTGAGGTCAGAATGCCCTTTCAGAGGCTGCACGGTGCTGATGCGCTGATATGTTGAGTGTAAATTTGGTACATGGAAGATGAGTCAGACTGAAGCCTCTAGATGCAGCACATATCCCCCCCCGGTCTGCGAGGACCTGGCAGGCACGGGGCACGATTGGCCCTCTCCTCTCGCCGAACACCGCCTGTCGTCAGGAGGAAGGGCCGGGAACGCACCTGTCAATCACGGCTCACCAAAAACAGCAGCGGGGGGTGAGATCGGGGCGGACCTCGTGCTGCTGTTCCACTGGGCTTCACCTCACAAACCCTTCAGTGGTTAAACATGTGTGGAGCACAGCGCTGGAACCCCGTGTGACAGAGTCGTAGCGATGGTGGCGTTCCAGTCATCGCTCTGCAGGTTCTGAGTCTCTCTAGTGTTCGCTGTACAGTGATGGGGGAAGACGGTGATAAGTGGCCGATGTTCGTGGAGAGCCGAGTTCAGACCTGTGCCTAAAGCTGAGGTGCTCTGTTTTTTTCCCCCTCTCTGTTTGCAGATGATCCCTTGGTGTCCTGGCAGCTCCGCCTCCCCAGACTGCTGACCTTTGAACCTGCGCCCACCATCGGCGATGCGCATCTGAACGGGAGGGAAAGATGCCGCGCACGAAACAGAACCACCCGAAAAATTTGAAAGGTGAGACTGTGCGGCTGGGGGTTAGGGTTAGGGCGGCTGTAATGCAGTCTAAGGGAAAAACAACCAAACAAACAAAAGTAAGGAGGGACAGATGAATTGTAACAAGGGAGACATTCAGCCCATCCCTCAGAGACCAGACCAACCCGTGTCCAAAAGCAGACCAGATGTTCACTGAAGCTAAGACACACGTGCGGTCTGACATGGTCCAGCCTGCTGTCATAATATCCAGTATGAATGTTTATAACATCCAGTAAATATATTCATAATATCCAGTAGTGATGCTGATGACATCCAGTACTTGTACTGATTCCAAAAACTGATAGTGTCCAGTGCTAATACTGATCAAATACTAATACTAATATCCAATCCATGGTTCATTTTACAGTGTTTTTACTATTGTAGACTGGGTCACCCAACCCCTTTGACCACTGGCTGTCAATGTATGTGTCTGTTGATTTATTTTGACATGTGCAGGAATGTAGAACTGCATAGGTCATATTTTATCAAGGAAAATGTCCACTACATGCAGATTTTTTGATGTTACAGAAATGTTCTGGCATAGGGCAGGGCAGAGTGTGCTTGATTTGCCTCCTACTCTAGCTTGTGAGTGTGTGTGTGTGTGTGTGTGTGTGGTGTGTGCGTGCATGCACATCTGGCTCTGTTGGTGGGTATAAGCACTGCGACATTCACAACAGGGAAGATTAATTACCAATTTACTGTGCCTACAAATGCTGATGCGGACTACTGTTTTTGTTTACAGTGTGGGGAAAGAACATGTTCTTATTGCTTTGGGCCTACTTGCCTGAACAACATAAATAATTTAGTTTCTTAACAGTGTATTGTCACTAGGAAAGCGGTGTAGAAGGGAAGTGGAATTGGTCAGATGTTGTAAATAACATTTGGCCTGTAACAACATTCGGTCTGTAATAATCTCAACTGAGAAAAAGGTAAATAATAAATTAATTAAAATAAAAATACATTGAATTTGTTATTTAATTAATTTAACAAAGCAGAAGCAGAAACGAGTTGCCAGGGGAGCTCCTCATGACCATACATGACTTCTTTGGGTCATGGAGAAATGGCAAATGAGAGCTTTATGCAATTATCAGCTATATAGGGTTCCAGGCGGGGTGGAATAGGAATCTAAATGACCCCTTGCTCAGTCTATTTTTGTGGCTAATTAGTGATGTGGCTCACATCGTCCAACATAACTGTTTGGTTAATGGGAGCATCCAAGTCAACTAGTACAAAGTCAAATTCATTTAGTTAGGCAGTGTTTCCTCTGTAAGTAAAAACCTGACTTGTAGCTGTTCTGGGAAAGCAGTGAGGCACTTGATGGTGTTTGTTACAGCCATTGCTGTCACAACTTGATGGTTTCCAGGTACTCGACTTTGCCTGGTCACAAACAACATATCAAAACTGATGGCTACAACATACACCATTGTGTGGCTTTTGTTTCATTTTAATACGGAGTTGGTCAGGTGCTGTGAGTCACTTTAAGTGTTTATTTTGGTTCTTTGAAAGAAAAGCACCTCCACAATACAGTTTAACATGCGCGTTTCTCTCTGGTTTTAGCTCAGGTGTTTTACTCTCACCATGTTATCTTTAAAGCTGTTCCGTGCCACCCTGTGCCTTTTTTTTTCTGTCTGTGTGGGTGGGACAGGTCATGCTGAAATGAGCGACGCATGTTATCACATGTTTGCGATGACTGACATCCCCTGCTCTGGTGTTTGGTCACAGAGTACAGCGCTTCAACGGAGGAATGTTCTCTCTCCCTGTTTGAACTGCTGGAAGTCACGTGGCGCCTCTCTCTCTCTCTCTCTCTCTCTCTCTCTCTCTCTCTCTCTCTCTCTCTGTGGGTCAGAGGTCAAAGCAGTGTGCCATGTGACGTGAGGCAGGAGAACTCCAGCACTCTTTCGTGCCGTTTTCGCTTGACCTAAAAAACTGTTTGTCGTAGTACAAGGTGTTTCTAGCCATGTGGGTGTGTGTCAGTGAGGAGAGCAGTTGTAGAACAGGGATAGATGAATCCTGCTTCCCGTTGGGGAAAGGGGGGGAGATGTTCGAGAAGTGGATGACTCCTGTCCTGCGTGACTCCTGTCCTCTGTGTGAGTGTGAGTGTGAGTGTGTGTGTGTGCGTGCGTGTGTGTGCGTGCGTGTGTGTGAGTGCGTGTGTGAGTGCGTGTGTCTGTGCGTGTGTGTGTGTGTGTGTGCGTGCGTGTGTTGTCAGGGTGCGTCGCGAGGCTCAGGGCGTGCATTTGGGTCGTGACATGAAGAGAGGAAAGGAATGTTTCCGTGACGCAGTTTGTGGCAGGAAGCGAGGAGTGTCCCTCAGCAAAGCCCCGGGGCCTTCTGTTTACATTTCTCAAGAACCGCAGGGCTCTCCCACCGCTGCTCTGACACTCTGCAGGAACCCTCCCATGTCACTGCAGTGCCTTCCTCCATCGCTGTGACTCCGGCTGAGAGTCTCTGTCGCCCCACCGTGACTCGGACCCTCTTTATGATCTATTAAAGACCAATAAAATCAGTTTTTTCCACCCGCTTATGTATTTTTTTAGCAAACTGTCCTGATTTATGGAGTCTTGTTTAGTTCCACTGAACTCATGTAGAAGACCTGTAACGACCTATAATGGCTCATAATGTAGAAGAACCTTGAAAGTAGAGTTAAATTAAAGCGATGCCTTTTTGATTAGAATGTGTCCTTGCTTGGTGTATTATTAATCTCACGTTGTAGTACTCGTGGGCTGACGTGAGGGGGAATATTTCAGGCTGGTGGAACATTGTGGGGAGCAGTTGCTGGTTAACAGCGGGCTGGTTAATAATCGGTCAGCTGAGCTGCTGAGCTGTTTAATGCCGTGACCGCAGTCAGGTCAGCGGGGACAGGGAGGCGTCAGCAAGCACTCCGTTCTCCCACACGTCTCGCATCTGCATCACACAATGCCACAAAACCACCCAGTCATACAGAGCGGTCAGCTGTGTAACTGGTGCATTGCCGTGAAGCCCCTCCTGCCGTGTGTGTGTTGGTATTGGTATGGAAACAGAGGCGAGAACCATACTGGGAGGTACTCAAGTCAGGTCAGGTCAAGTCAAGAGAGATTTATTGTCAGCCCATCCATATACAAGTATATGGTAGGGTTGAAATAACGTTTCCCTGGGACCTGTGGTGCTACATTTAGACAGTTGCTTCCAGCTGACCCATGAAAAGACATAATGCTGATGGATTTCCGCACCTCTCCTCTTCCACCTTGGTGTCACCTGGTACAGTTTTGCACCCTAACATAAACTACAACCCAGTTACAGGTGTTCCGCACCAGCAGAGTAGAATGTCTACTCTAAGTGTAGAAATCTATTAGCATTCATGGACCATTGCACAGCCCCACCCTAAAATCCTGTGCCTCTTTAGCGATTTTGACATGAACACAAGATGATAATTCTGATATCATAAAAAACTGTCACAGGCAAGCTTGAATCAGAATCATGGCCGACCCATCTTTGTGACCTCTCCCGTACAACAGGTACCACAGTATAAAAAAAAAATTTCAAGGCCACATTGTCCGAAATATAACGGTCTCTCTGTTTCCAAGTCCGCTTAAAAGTCCATCTCTGTCATAAACTGTACTGGGTACTGAAAGTTACACAGATTCATCAACATGTAGGAAATGTAGGGTTGATCTTCTTTTAGGGTTCACGGAACAGAGAGAAAGAGTTAACATCCTGTGCTTGGTGGATGGAGTTCTGCATGTCCTCTCCTGCTTATGCAGCCAAACCGGTATTTCCTCACTGTAGCATGGAATTAGAGTATGCGAAACCAGCATGATTAGCACAAAGGGAACCTCTCTCCCGCAGGCATGAGTAACCCTGAGTTTTAGCAACAGTAACTACAACAGAATGACTGAAACTGGTTCAGGAACATCTGTTTAGCATACTGGTAACCTCAGAGAGAGAGAGAGAGAGAGCGAGCGAGGAAGAGAGGGAGGGTATGGGGGGAAGAAACAGAGTGAGAGAGAGTGGGAGGGAGGAGAGAGGGCAAGACAGGGATGAAGGGGGAGAGAATGACTGCAAGCAAGAGAAAAACAATGAAAGGATGTTGAATGAGAGAGAGGAGGAGGAAGGTAGAAGGGGTGATTTTAAAAATATATATATATATATTAATTTTATGAATGGAGATGATTAAAAAAATTAATGTGAGTGTATGATTTAACTCTGCACTTGGTCAGCTGAAGCTATGGGTTCATGTCTGCAAATCTTGTTCACAGGAGAGAGCAGTTATTGGCCTGTGAACTGTGAACAAAACAGCATGGAGCCTGAAACACTGTGGGGTTTAGCTGCCATATTCTGCAGCCAGAGATCTATAGTTAGTCTGTGTTGCAACCGTGCACAGGTCTTGCAGCTGTTAGATCTCTTCTTACATTATTGGGAATTGCATGGTGTAACCATGAATGGTTACTTTATTACAAGTGGTTTGTGTGGAATTAGCCCCAAATGACCCCACTCTCTCACAGACAGGACTGGCAAATGTAATGAGATTATTCTTTTATGTGGCTGAGGTGTTGTGTATTCAGCTGGGTCTGTCACTGGGGACATTTGAAGGACATTTCAGCGTGCACCGCTTCACTGTTATGATAGGTTGAATCAACCAAGGAAAAAGAGGAAGAGTGAAAAGATCAAGCCCTTCATATATACACAGTGTTTGCATTTCAGGGTTAAAAATATGCCCTCTAACAGGACTGCTGAAGCTCTGCATCAGCTGTCACCATCTATGATATTTTGCTCGCTGTTGTTGTTATTATGAGCCAGGTACTGAAAGAGTGAAAAGTGTCATCTCCTCCTTGATTCATAAAAATAGCTGGAACTCCCACTCACATTAAGCAGTTTTAATGAATCCTGGAACATTTGTAGTATGTTATGGCAGAGGTATGGTGGGTGACTCATGCTGATGAGTGCGGTATAGTGGCCATATTGAATTTTAGCAGACATTTTTGCATCGTTGTTAACAAAAAATTGTAGCTATAAAATTCCTTAAAAATGCATACAGATGCAAATTAGCTATTTCATTGACATTCAGTATACCGGCATTGGTTTTAGCTCCTCATTATCTTAGGCCATGTCGAAGTAGATGAGTGAGCTGTTAAAAACAGGGACTCTACAAATGATTTTTTTCTGCCTTTTTTTTTCAATGTCTTGTGAAATGCTTAAAAATGAAGGCAGTAAACCATTATGCGCCAAACAAATTAAATCTAATGGAAACTACAAACCTGACAATCAGTACTCACTTGATGAGTTTGCATGTGGTCTTGCCCTCTTGTTACGAATGCAGGCTCCAGAAGATCAAGCCACACCACTAGGTCACACAGATCAGCTGCCACATTCAATTTTGTGCTAATCGAGCCTCGCTCCCGTTTGTTCCCTGATCCTTGCAGCCTGCAGCTGTGTTTATTGTTGCTTCTTACTGTTTTTTTATTGATTTTTTTTTGCTATGGAGACTTAACTTTCCGCGTGTCTCACGTCTTGTCATGCAGGATTTTAGAACCCACAATGCCCTGATCCAGAGTCCAGCACTCTGACCGCCGCGCCACGGCGCTGCCCGGTTCGCGAGGGGTATTTTTGGATGTGTGAGAACAGCGCCTGTCTCTCTGCTCGCGCTTCTGTTCTCCCCCACCCCTACACAGAGTGGTGCACAGTGCCTCAGTCATACAGCAGTTTCCCCGCATCGGCTGCTAACGAGGCGATGGTGACTAATAACGGCACCGACACCACCCACTGGAAAGGGGGGAAGAGGTCACCTGTTTGTGTGTGCGCGGGCGCGGCAGGTTGTCTCTTCATCTCTCTTGTGCATTCGTGCATTGACAGTGCTTTTTACAGCGTCTTCTGCATGCACTCCACCCCTCCAGATAAGGTTTTTGTAGCAGGCATGAACACTCTTGTGGTTGACAGCCTGGTGTAGCTAACTGGCAAGGGGTAACGGACACCTCTGTTGTGCAAACTGTGTCGTTGTTTAAGTTTTGTAATTTTGTAACAAAGTTTTGTCATACTACTTCGCTTTAATAAAATACTGCTGTGCAAGATTTGTTTTACTGTTGTGTGTGTGTGTGATCATAGGGTATATTAAACCGGAGGCAGAGCGCCTATGCACTTGACTACGTTCAGAATTCTTTTTGTAATCCTCACCTTTTCCGTGAGCAGCTGAAGAACCAAACTGATCTGGGGCCAGTTTATGAGCTACTCTACCTTGAGCGTGCGATTAGAAAGGGGGAATTCTGAGCCTGCTGGAGAAAACATAATTAACGCATACTTTATACGATTTCTGTAAGTTGTAACACCGCACATACATTTTGAGGCACAAGCATCAACGAATAGTGGTGCGTTTATTTTAATTGCCTACCGCGAGAAAAAAAGTAAAATGTGATTGATTGTAGGCTATTACGATTTGGCACATGGTTTGAATTTCAAACGATTAACTTCAAATATTTGTATCCGGTCATGATTTCAAGTTGCACACCCCCGATTTCTTGTTCCATTTTTACCCGTCCTAAAATGTCGTTGGTTTTATTTGCCATAATTTATAGAAAAGATTTCTTACAGCGTGTGGCGAACGTGAGAATAAGATTTGTTAAACTGACAAAAGGACTGGCTCTGTTTCAACGATCGCGTAACCATCAGCATTCATTAAAGCGGAGTGCGGTTGTCCAGTGTTTGACAGTTTGCCGCGCCTACATTTGAGTGCTGAATAGAAACGATGGCGGAATCGACTCTGATTCGTTATCAAGTTATTCATCCGTGTGTGAATTTGGGGTTCATACTGAAAATAGTAAGACCTACGTTTTGGGCTGTTTAACATTATAATAACTGCACCTTCTGTGCTTCTTGGGGAAGGCGTGTAAACTGAGCTATATCTTTTAAATAACCTATAACATGTAGAAATGTGTTCTTTCCCCGCCTCTCCCCAGCATACTGCCAGCTGGTTTAAAGAACGAGACAGGAAAAAAAACATGCTGTTAACGCTAGAGGAATACATGCAGGTGTGTGAGCTGAAGCTGTTTGTCACCTGTAATAACAGAACATGAAAAATTGATAAATTGGTTGATATGAAAATATAGCAGATAGAACAGAAGTGCTTGAATCAGCACTGATTGGAAAGTGCCAGCCTGTTACTGTTGGTAAAGTTTCCGAGCCAGTCACCCTTAGTTTACATATGAAGGAAAAAATTCCACTTCCCGCTTGTGCCTTTTTTCAGAGGGATTCTCCCTGGGTGCCCCTCTCTCAATTTGTATGGTGAAAATGATGACTGTGATGATAACGAGGA